>JAQJVL010000020.1:0-217500 GCA_035578905.1 Stictocephala bisonia
TTATGTTTTAGGACTGTGATATGCTCTTAGGCTGTCATATTTGAACTATAGATTATAAATTGGATCATCAGTTATATTTACTATATCACAACCCTGATTTGTTGCCTTAAATATTTTTAAAAATATATTACAGGTTTTTTAGTTCAGATAAGTAACGTCATTAATTTTCTTAATTTATTTCAGTGGCTGTATGTTTAAATAAAATATTTACGTATACATTTTAGTTGCAATTAGTATGTTAAGTATTCATTTTAGCCTTTTTTCAGAATGACAATTTTTTTTCCTTTTGGGTAACGTATTGAATAGATAATTTTATAGTGGAATGAGTGTATAAGTGGGTAACATACTCCATCCCTATACTCCCTGTAAATGAACTTTTGTGGATTCGTTTCTGTAACTGTTTGCTTGTATGTATATTAAAACTTCAAACTATTTTTAATAATAAAAAATCCGTTTATTTTGTACACTGATATTAGTTTTGTGTCTTCATCTGACCTTTTCATAACCGAAACCACCCCTATTTCCCTGTATTATTGTGCCAGGGGTTCTTTGCACACTCCACACTGTTGGGGGTTATTAATAGACCTTTCAGGTCAGTAGGTGGTAAGTGGTTGTTGCCAGGCTGCTGGAGGGACCACCAAAGGGGGTTATATGTACCACTTCATTGTGATATCAATAGTTTTGTTTTAAAACGTAGTGTTTTCTTCTTGAAAAAATTTAAATTAAAAGCTGACCAGTATTAAAAAAAAACATTAAAATAGTTAAAACGACTTTAATTGATTCACCAACAAAAATGTAATTCCGGTAAAACTTACAAACACATTTGTTACGTTTATTTTTATATCTGCTTAACTACCAACTTTACACTAAAAAAAAAAACAAACTAGGTGTTCACTGCTTTTACTGTCATAAATGAAGTATCATAAAAACATTACAAATCAGTCAAAAGTTTTTAAATATTACTAAATATATAGATAGATATTCAAATAATATAAATAATATACAATACGTATATTACTTTCATAAATAATCGTTATAGGACAACAAAAAGTATAGTTAAGATTTACTTTTTTCAATATTACATTTTAGTTATACACATGCAGTACTTTAACGAGGAGTAATTTAGGTAAAATATTGATCAACTGTGGCCTGACTATATCGCCGAGTATCTCATCGATAGAGTAGAAAGTACATTACATGTCCAGCCCAGCCAAACCTTCATCACTCACGTTCCAATTCCCAACTGTCACACTCACGGCCTGCTACTTCCTGTCCATGTTTACTTGAGTATCACATCGATAGAGTAGAAAGTACATTACATGTCCAGCCCAGCCAAACCTTCATCACTCACGTTCCAATTCACAACTGTCACACTCACGGCCTGCTACTTCCTGTCCATGTTTACTTGAGTATCACATCGATAGAGTAGAAAGTACATTACATGTCCAGCCCAGCCAAACCTTCATCACTCACGTTCCAATTCCCAACTGTCACACTCACGGCCTGCTACTTCATGTTTACTTGAGTATCACATCGATAGAGTAGAAAGTACATTACATGTCCAGCCCAGCCAAACCTTCATCACTCACGTTCCAATTCCCAACTGTCACACTCACGGCCTGCTACTTCCTGTCCATGTTTACTTAAGTATCTCATCGATAGAGTAGAAAGTACATTACACGTTCAGTCAAAACAAACCTTCATCACTCAAGTTTCAATTCCCACCAGTCACACTCACGGCCTGCCTCTTCCTGTCTATGTTCACTTAAGTATCCTATCGATTGAGTGAAAGTACATTACACGTTCAGTCAAAACACACCTTCATCACTCACATTCCAATTCCCACCTGTCACACTCATGGCTTGCCTCTTTCTGTCCATGTTCATTTAAGTATTCTATCGATTGAGTAAAAGTACATCAGACGTTTAGTCCAGACAAACCTTCATCACTCACGTTTCAATTCCCAACAGTCACACTCCCGGCCTGCCTCTTCCTGTCCATGTTCACTTGAGTATCCCATCGATAGAGTAGAAAGTGTATTACACGTTTAGTCCAGACAAACCTTCATCACTCGCGTTTCAATTCCCGACTGTCACACTCACGTCCCGACTCTTCCTATCCATATTTACTTGAGTATCCTGTCGATAGAGTAGAAAGTACATTACATGTTTAGTCCAGACAAATCTTCATTTCTCACGTTTCAATTCAATAGTCACACTCCCGGCCTGCCTCTTCCTGTCCATGTTTACTTTTAAGTTCTCTAAGGTTTAACAAGTACATCTCTCACATTTGACAATCACGTATATAATATTTGTTTTTAGCTTTAACAAATAAAATAAATGTGATTAAAAATGAAGTAGATAAAATATATATAAAATAATAGATACGGAATTAGTCTATATATATATATATATTTTACTATACACACTGTACTCACTGAAAAATACAATAATGCAAATTAAAAGTTATTTTCATTACACTGGATGGCCTAGTAGCCTAGGTAACACAGTTTGAATCCGGGTCTTGCATGAAAGTTTGCATTAGTAATATTCACCTTGTACTGTTCATATTTTCCCCCTTATTCCGTCAGAATATATATTCCACATTGATCCATGGTGAATGGGTAGAGTATGTCAGTAAAAGATAAAAGCCTCACTTTAGAAAAAATATCTTCGGTTGATCCTATGGAATTAAATTGCAAAAGGCAATAGTATTGGCCTTGTTATGATAACGTAGGTGTAAAGTTTACTCTCATAATCCATATTAAGTGCAGGGTGGTTAACACCATGGACACAATGAGCATTAAAACAGTACTTATTTAGTGATATTAACCCAAAAATTAAGTTTTACGGGTGAAAAAGTAGATAATTTAGTATTATTGGTATAGTTAAAATAAATATATATTATTGATTCCAAACTAATATTTACATTTTGAGTAGGATTATTACTTACCTTAAGTTCTAAAAAAATCACTTGATTATAAATCATTTGTTAGTCCATATTGAAACGAGTTTTAATGTATTGCACTGCAGAGGATAAAAAAACGTTATATGAAAATTTAGTTTCGTCACATAGTCAATCTTGAATACAACCAAACACTTTGATAAACATATGTTATGGCATTTATCAAACCTTGAAGTGTTCGAATTCTCCAACAATCTGCCCAGCATACTTATATATTTTTCTGATCTTTTTTACGATAAATATTTCTATACAATTTTAAAAGATTACAATTAAGAATCATTTGTATAAAATTCGAAGTTATTTAAATGTTTTACTAATGATATCAAATTAAGCTCAAACCGACAAAAGGTTTTATATGGAGGAAATAAATCATAGTGTAAATATTTCAACTACAGAAAGAATGTGGTAGAATAAAAGATATGAGTGATTCGTGGATTATGTTTCTTGATTTAATTACAGTATGTGATAGAAGTTCATAGTTAGTTTTTATTGATGTCGGACGACTATACATTACGAGTATACATTACGATCGGTTACATTAAAAAATTATAGTTCATATATTCAAGATCATTTGATACTAATAATATTGTTCTACTCGACAAATATAACTTTAGTTACCTAAGTTCAATAAGGGAATATATTTTCACAATAAAAAGGAAAGCTCACCCTTTTCTTTCAAGATCAAAGGTATATTATCTTGGAGTTTCGACCGAAAGTTGTATGGTCTTAAGCGGAAAGCTTGCTAGGGTAAAGGTTTACTTCTTTTGATGAGTATTCTACTGGAGAATACATGGGTATTCAAGTTGACAATTTTTAATAACAAACCTAATGATTTTAATACTGACAATGACCAATAATATGATGTTAAACTATCTAAAAAGGTATATTCTTTTCAACTAACAATTAACTTAACAAATAATTATGGCTTAAAACTGTATATCTTTTTAATAGTTTGATATCATAATTTTTTATTATTATATTCTGTAAAGAAAAAAACCATAACAATAAATTAAATGTATTATTGAATTACACCTATGTTATTTTACTTATTTACCAATTAAAAGTAAATAAGTATCTTGTACTTGTTAGTTTTCTTAGGTATAGATACTTTACAAACTAACTTAAAGAATAATAACACCAAGAAGTCATTAAACTTATGTTTATATCTTGCTTGGGGCAATAAATACAATTAAATTAGGGATTACATAATGTAGGCATTGATAAGTTTCTGCTTAAAATTTATTTTTTAAGTATAATTTGTTAAAAATGTACTAAGGTCTAAGCATATAATTATTTTTGGCCTAAATAAACTGTTAACATCAAAAGTGTTATCTCACAAAAACTAAACTTGAAATTTATAAAACTATAATAAGACTAATCCTTCTTTACGAAACTGAATCATGGGTTATCGACAAAAGTACGAAAAATAAGATAATATTAATACTTAATATTCGAAAATAAAGTATCAAGGAAAGTGTTGGGACCCAGAAGAGAAAATGGAATTTGGATAATGAAAAAAAAAAAAATTGGGTGTGCGTCGGACCACACGGTGGAAGTTATACTTTTTTGGCCATTCTCATACACACACTCACGCACACAAACAGACAGGATATATAAATGAAATATAAGACATTTTTCAATATTATTCAATATATTTATCTTCAATATATTATACGTGACTTCATTATTATATTATACACCTATATTATCATTATCAGTAATTTCTTCGATTAAATTTCTTCGATTAACAATCGATTAATCGATAGTTCTTAAAAATTTGTTCTTACTTTTCAGCGTGACGCGGTTTCTCGACCAACATCCCATCCCAAAGTGTCTAACGGGCGCAAAGAAGTATAACTTCAATAATAGAGAATTCAGAGATCTTTGTCTCTCTAGACGTTGTGGCTGAAGTCAAGTGTCGGGGATTACGATGGCCAGGGCACACCATAAGACGGAAATAAGAGACCGTATTAAAACAAGTTTGGACAGAAAGCCCATATGGAAGAGGACCTCTGGGATGACCGGAAAAGAAATGGAAGGATGAGGTGATCATTGATATGAGAGGAATAAGATTTAGCGAGGAAGGTACAGAAGATCGTACAAATCTTAGGCAGACAGTTGGTGAGGCCAAATACCATCTAGGGTATAACTGGCCATGGCAGTAGAATATGCAAGCCTTTTATCTATGTTGTTAATGTTTTCTTATTTTCAATTTTAAATACATTTTATATTCATACTTTAACACCTATGTTTTGTTAAAAATAGTTAACATTTAAAAAAAAACTTTTGGTGTGTGTGTGTGTGTGCGCGCGCGTGTGCGTGTACGTAGGTATGTATATCACTGTAAGTGTATGGACAGTTGGATGAGTCAATACCACTATACGTTTATAGGTGGTTGTGAGCATATATACACAGCACGTGCGCGCGCGTGTGTGTGTTTGTTTGTGCGCGCGCGTGCATGTGTGTGTGTGTGTGTGAGTGTGTGTGTGCGCGCGCGCGCGCGCGTGTGTGTAATCTATGTGTATACTGTTAAATATCACTTTACGTAGTAAACGATCGCAAGAAATTACGAGACTTTTAATAACAATGAAAGACTAATAATTTAATTTTGATTTTTAAATATATAGCATAAAAATGAGTTATTATCTAAATGTTCTTGCATGTCTTACTATTCTAAGGATGCCTAGTCATTCTAAGGAATCTGTCTGTAATCAATGTTTCCCTCTTTGTGAGGGCATGCTCATACATATTTATATAACATTAATTATTACTACCAATTGTATCTGATATAAGTAGGTCTTGTCTCTGTAACCAATTGTTCTTGGATATAATGTAGGTAAGTCTTGGATATAATATTGTTAGGTCTTGGATATGCTGTAGATAATTCTTGTATATGATATAGGTAAGTCTTGGATATGCTGTAGATAAGTCTTGGATATGCTGTAGATAAGTCTTGGATATGCTGTAGATAAGTCTTAGATATGATGTAAGTAAGTCTTGGATATGCTGTAGATAAGTCTTGGATATTATGCAGGTATGTGTTGGATATGATATAGGTGTCTTGGATATGATATAGGTAAGTCTTGGATATGATGTAGGTAAGTCTTGGATATGATGTAGGTAAGTGTTGGATATGATATAGGTGTCTTGGATATGATATAGGTAAGTCTTGGATATAATGTAGGTAAGTGTTGGATATGATATAGGTAAGTGTTGGATATGATATAGGTAAGTGTTGGATATGATATAGGTAAGTGTTGGATATGATATAGGTAAGTGTTGGATATGATATAGGTAAGTCCTGGATATGTTATAGGTAAGTGTTGGACATGATATAGGTAAGTATTGGATATGATATAGGTAAGTGTTGGATATAATATAGGTAAGTGTTGGATATGATATAGGTAAGTGTAGGATATGACAAAGGTAAGTGTTGGATATGATATAGGTAAGTGTTGGATATGATATAGGTACGTCTTGGACATGATATACCTACTTTTCTGTTACCATCGTCCCTGCAATGTTTCTTTGATTCTTCTGGACAAATAACTGTTTTTATATTTGGACATAATACAGTCTTTGCACTTTCAGCTCAATCAAATAAATTTAATATATCCATCTGTTTGTCCAATACCATAAAAAATTGCTAAAATGTTATTTTAAAAACCCATACAATGTACGCTGGTTCAGTTGAGACTATTGGTCTAAGAGTTCCAGAATATATCTGTCAATTAAGAGATCCATTTGTTTTGTCATACTCAGGAGTGTGTGATCCAGGGGTGATATGTTCTAACATTGTAAACTGGCTTCACCACCCAGATTTTTTCGACATAAATTCTGAGAGATTTCAAAAGATTCTGAAAACAGCATATGATTATTGACTGTTTGAATAAACTCAAACTCAGCCAGTAAACCCCATTTCTCAAGTTTGCATGTTACGACATATGCGAGTACATCTGGTCGGTGTCGTGGTCAGTCGGTTATTATAAAAAATTCTCCATTATAAATTTACCATTGTAATTAGTGATTAATATATCAAAATATACTTCTAAGGATCGGCAAATTCACATATTTCAAAATAATACATATAAATAAAGGAATATTTATTTATTATAATTTTAAAAATACATAATTATCATTATTTTTAGCCAATATACACTTTATTTCTTAACAAATCGTACATATTATAATTAGGACGTCACCCTAAATTTGTATTATTTATTCATGAATATTAACATAAATTAAAACGGATATATCTCGCAATAAATTGTCAAAGATGAACGGAGTCATTGAACGAGTGTAATTCCTGTTGTAAAGTCGATACCAAAATTTATAGGAGAATGTAATTAATTACCAGCCCAATAAGTAACCAACTGCCAGAGGCTAGCAGATGCCTGCTTAAACTTGATATTAACTATAATTAAAATAAACTAAGAATCTCTGTTTTACGAAGCTGAATGGTAACAAATAATGTTCTTGCCAATTTAAGTGCAAGGCTTTATTACGTCATTTGGTTTTTTGTTAAATTATTTACTTAGATCGATACGACCATATTTATTGTTTACTTTCGTTCTTGTATATTCTGGCTATTTTAAACACAATGGCATGTAAATAGACTTGTGTGACATTTATTTTTTGTGAAGGATTATTTCCTACCATAAACTTGATACGAACACAAAACGTACGCCAAGTTAACACTTAGTTGGTTTCTGGGGAGTGTTAGTTAAAAAACAAACTAGAAGTCACCCTCAGCACGTTTTGGGATGTCCTGTAAAATGGAGATATTCCTCGTAGATAATTTTGTTCTTAACTCTGTAAATAGAGCACATTTACGTCGTATGCTGGAGGGGCCATGGTAAGGGGTTGCGTAAGTAACATTATAGTCTCATGGTAATCAAACAAGCGATAAATGCTTGTGGAGTAAAACCCATTTTCTCTAAAAACATAAAAAACTAACCGTTCAGTTACAGGCATATATTCAATATGTTATTCAATAGTTAGATATCCTTGTCTGTTACAAAAACACTCTATTTATTATCTTATCAGTTCTAATACGTATCAGTTACCGAATATAGTATATAAATAGCTAGATACTAACTTATCTATATATATATATATATATTTTATTTATATAAAACAGTTTAAAAGGAGATATTTTAATGGAAGTTGACTAAAGACAATAACAATGTATGCAGCGTTGAATGTATATTGCGTATAGGCCATGTGCGAGACAAGCCTAAACCAGACATTTATAGGGCCATATTTTACAATGTAACATAAACAGTGATCCAGTGTGACTTGAGCTACTGTAGTAAGTTATGATTCAAGACAGTTTATTAGTTAAGGTAATAAATATACGACAAATGCTTAATGTTATTTTCGTAAAACTATTTCTACATAATAAAGTTGTGCAAAAAATCTAAATGTTAAAAACTTAAAAATAATATAGTTATGAAACTTTGGTATTTGAACATATTCATTAGGGTCTTCGTCTGAAAACGATTACCAGCTAAGGTTTATTCTACTAATTCCATCTTAATTGGTAGAGTGATATATGAAAATCTCGTCTGAAGTAAAAGATGTTTACTAAAATAGTAACAATAAACGAATATTTTTATACTGTTAATCATCTTTATAAATATAAATCTTCAGATTCACTTAACGTTTGTTCATGTGAGCTACTGCATGATCATGTTACGGCGAGCTTAAGTGTGTCCTTGCCACAAACTTAAGTGAAGTTTCTGCCACAAATGTTTCACTAACCCAACTTACCTTGTGCAAGTTGAAGCCCCATAACATGTAGAGGTTGATCAATAAACAGTCATCACATGTTTATGTACATTTAACTTAATTCAATATATGTTTAAGTTGAATTCAACGTATTTGATACAACTGTGCAGAACGTAGTCCCAAGACGGTACCATGTAAGGAGTAACTTTTAAATAAAATTAATTAATATGTATGGTACAGAAAAAAATTATATATATATATATATATATATATATATATATATATACCAACACGTATTATGCTAATTAATTAAAAAACTATTTAATGAATCATTGACACCGTCAAATAGGGAGCTGCTGAAGAAGACGCGAGAGGTGGCGAAAGAGAAGGGTTACTCTCATGTGTGGACAGCCATCAGCACCATCTACACTCGAAGGCAAAAAGGATCGCCAGCCATCAGGATTGTGTCAGCCAGTGACTTTTATCGTATGTAGCTTGAAATGGTTTGTGAGTAATGTTGATATTAATTTATTTTTTGCATGTTGTTTAGTAGTACTAATTTATCGGGCTGTTTGTAAATTCTATTTATTTATTTCTACGTATTAATTTATTTATATGTCTCGTATTATCTATTTATTTATTTACTATTGTATTTACATTTATTGTGTGTTCTAATTTATTTGTTTGTATTATATATTTATTATCTATTAAATTTAATATGAATAGGTTCACTAAAAGTTTATTATAATTGTTGAACATTTATTAATCATTAGTATTTAATATGTTATTATAATAATTTATTATTTGGAATTAAATTTAAATAACATACAGTCAAATTTAATTTTAATATTTTCAAGCACTTAGTTTATTATCAAAATGTACGAGGACTAAGAACTAAAACTAATACTTTTTTCAACAATATGCTATCAAGTAATTATATGATCATAGCTTTGACTGAAACAAATTTACAAAGTAGTATAAATTCGTCTGAGATTTTCCCTGATCGTTATAATGTCTTTCGATGTGACAGAAATCTAGAAGTAACAGGGAGGCAAGGTGGTGGAGGGGTTCTGTTGGCAGTATACAATGATTTACTGTGCAGTAGGATGGAGAGTTTTAATGATACAATACTGGGATGTGAGTGTGTTTGCGTCAAAATTTCAAATAACAAAGGAAACATGTTTTACATTTATGTAGTTTATTTCAGGCCTAGGTCACCTCTGGGGGTTTATCAAACTTTTTTGATCTCTCTATTCAATTTAAACGTTCAATAAATAGTCGCATTCTCATTTTAGGAGATTTCAATTTATCAGTTTGGCAAAGACTATTACTTATATGATGGTGATATACTGTGTAAATAATTGTCTGTATTTTTTAATATAAATAGCTTGACTTTAAAAAAATTATGTTCGCAATTTCCAAAATAAAACCTTAGATTTAATAATCACAAATGAGGAAGAGGAAGTAATTGTAAGATGTGAAGAGCAGTTAGTCGGGGAGGATCTCTATCACCCGGCCCTAGAAGTGAGTGTTGTCACTGTTATTCCGTTATCTTATCGGTCAAGGTCAAACCGATCAGCTGGCTACTGTTATCGTAGAGTCAACTTCTTGCAAATATATCAA
Source organism: Stictocephala bisonia (assembly GCA_035578905.1). NCBI lineage: Eukaryota > Metazoa > Arthropoda > Insecta > Hemiptera > Membracidae > Stictocephala > Stictocephala bisonia. The sequence continues at coordinate 10,318 of JAQJVL010000020.1, forward strand.
GAATTATTGAGGGTTGACTGGTCGAATTTGTATTCGCTTGCAGATATTTATCAAGCTGTAGATTATTTTAACAACCAAATTTATAATAGTCTTGATAAATGTTGTCTTTTAGAAATAAGAAACTATCTAGCTACCCTATTTGGTTTACACCTTCTATAATTTTTAATTTGAAACGTAAAGAAAAATTGAGAAGACAATGGAAAAAATAGTTCTGTACAAAATTATAATTTATTCAAAGCCCAACGTACCTTAGTAAAAATTTAAATAAATTTAGCTCATCGTTATTATATTATTAATTTGGAAAATGATATAAATATTGACAGTAGTACATTTTGGAATTTTATAAAAAATAAAAAGACTTTGAAAAATAAAATGTTTGTCATGCAATACAATGGAGTAAAAACATGATAGCGGAGTGACAGTGGCAAAGCGTTTGTTGATTACTTTAGCTCAGTGTATGAACAGTATATGTGAATGAGTGTTGAATGTGCGGTGGAGGGGCCGTGTCGGGCTGGCGTGTCCTGTCTCACACTGCCTCACCTTCGCTGCCGGGATGTACAGGATACCATTAAAAGATTAAAGTCAAAGTGTAAATTAGGCTCTGATTTACTTCCACAGTATTTATTTAAAGGTTTTTCGGAGTTATTAATAAACCCCCTGACATTTTTATTTAATTTAAGTCTAAATTAAAAAATATTTCCTGAGAAATGGAAGGTTACTAAAGTAACGCAAATTTTTAAAGCCGGTAAGAGAGATAAAATTATTAACTACAGGCCAGTGGCATTTTTGTCGGTTCCTGCAAAAATATTTGAGATGATTGTACATAAATATTTATTTGGTCACTTTGAAAAATACATTTCCGACTATCAACATGGATTTGTACCCGGCAGATCTGTAAATACAAACCTATTAAATTCACTACTTATGTTTCCTCGGGGTTGGACTCTGGGACTCGGACTGACAATTTGTTCCTTAACATGGCCAAGGCGTTTGATAAAGTCGATTACTTAATTTTATTAAAAAATCTGCATTCTTATGGCGTCTCATATAATTTACTATGCTTTTTCAAATCATATATTGTAAATAGAAAACAGTTTGTTTCTTATAATGAGGCTTCATCATTTACGTTCACAGTTCAATCGGGAGTACCACAGGGTTCTAACTTGGGGCCCTGTCTTTTTACGATATTAATTAATGATTTAAGTGATTGCATTTCGTCTGAAAAGGCACTATTATTTGCCGATGATTTAAAATTGTTTAAACGTATAAAGAGACCTGAAGATACCGTTGTTTTACAGCAAGATTTACAAAGTGTTTTTGAATGGAGAAGAAATAATGTTTCGAAATGCTATTTAATGACTTTTACTAGAGATCAGAACAATCAAAATTGTGATTATTTTTTTAAATGGAGTTCTAATTAGAAGAGTAAATAAAAATAAAGGTTTAGGAGTCTATATGATTCATACATTATCTTTTAATCCACATGTTGAGGCATTCCTAGCTTCTTGTTCTAAATTGATGGGTTTTATTTATAGACAAAGTATACATTTTACATTTTATAAATACTGAAACTTTAATTACACTTTATCTCTCATTGGTCAGGTCGAGGTTAGAGAGTGGTGCAGTAATTTGGAATCCATGTCACATAACGTATAGAGATGCACTAAAAGGAATTCAGAAACGTTTTTTACGATTTTTATTTTATAAATGTTTTAATATCTACACGTATACGATTCCATATCATGAATTGCTAGTGATGTTTGGGTTTCAGAGTCTGGCCCTGAGGAGAACACTCATGGATCTGGTATTCCTGTGTAGACTGGCATGGGGTGGGGTTGGGGACGTCGCTAGTCTGGCCGGTCTGTCTTTCTGTGTTCCCTTTTTTCGTAGTAGAAATAAACTCCTCTTCTCTCTCCCTCACTGTCATACAGCCTCACACGCCTCTTCACCTCTTTTTAAACTTATGAAATCCTTCAGTATACTAATTTTTAGTTAATAATGATTTAGACTTATTCTTTGCCTTTTCAAAAGTGTTTAAATCAAAATGTTTAGCTGGGTTAATTATGTTAAATACATGAATAAACTATTTTTCTGTCCATCACTAAATTAATATTGTACAATATTCTTCATTTGTATTTCATTAAATTGTATTTAAGCTCTATTTTATGTATGTGTCAATGAAGAATTGTCAGTAGTATTTCTTTGTTATATGTTTATCTATGGTTTGTTATCATTTTACATAGTCTAGTCACAAATTGTTTATTCATATACAAGTTATTACTATTGTTATATATTATTTGTTATCAATTTACATAGTCTATTTAAAAAAAGGTTAATTTGTATGCAGGTTATTACCATTTATATTTATTATTATTTATTTACTGTCGTATTTATTTATGAGAAAGTATTAATACTTTTCATCCATAAGAAAATGAAGTGAGGTATAAGACCTCCACAGTGAACTTTATAATGAAATGAACTGCTTTGGGGAAATGGTCCTTCTTAACTGTATCAAAACATGTAATAAAATTAATATATATATATATATATATATATATATATATATATATATAAAGATTGTTTCACAGTACTTTGGGCCCAGCTTGCCTCTTTTCGCAGCTGTTTGGGCCCAAGCCTGACGCCACAAGGTGAGGCCAAACGGCTGGGTTTTCATAGATGTTCGCAGTAGATTGAGCTCACCAGTAGTTTGACCCCACTGAGCCCAAACTCATGGTCATCACTTTGGGCCCATCTTATAGCGTCAGTAGTTGAGAGCAGTGGTGTTATACTCACAGACCTTTGGACTCAGTAGCATCCAGCACTTTGGCCTCACCATCTGGCATTAGTGTATGAGTCGTATGATGTTATTTATACCCAGTACCATCCCATAACTTAAGTTTCACTATGTGGCCGTAATATGTGGGTTACATGGTGTTAATTATTACTCATAGACTTTGATGCATACATACTCCGCCATTAAATTATTTAATAAACTTCCAACCGCTTTACACTCAGAGACAGACGTTAGGAAATTTAGGAATAAAGTCAAGTCATTTTTGGTTTCTAAGGAATATTACAGTGTCCAAGAGTATTTAGTAGATAAGGGTACATTTTAGTTGTACTAAAATAAGGAGACTGCGTACTCTACTTTTTTTTAGTTCTACTGTGTTTGTTTTGTACATATGACGCATATCAATGCTATTGTAAATATTCAAATGATAATAAAGAATATTGATTGATTGATTGATTATAGTGGTAGTGGACCCTCCCGTCTACGCATGGCAGTGGACTTATTTGTCGTCCCAAACAAATATACAGTGGAAGTGGGCTTACTCGTCCATCATACACGTACAGTGGTGGTGGGCACTCCCATCTAACTAAAGTAATGTACAGTATTAGTGGACTCACTTGTCGACCCTAACACATGTACATTGGAAGTAGGCCTACTCGTACATCAAGCACGTACAGTTGTAGCAGACTCATTTGTCGACCCAAACACATGTACAGTGGTAGTGGGCCCTTCCATCTACTCAAATACGTACAGTGGTAGTTAATTCTGCCCACTCGTACCCATGTACAGTGATAGTAAGCCCTCCCATCTACTCATACACAAATAGTGGTAGTTGACCCATCCCAGTCATACACGTACAGTGACAGTGGGCCCTCCCATCTACTCATACACAAACAGTGGTAGTTGACCCTGCCCACTCATACATATGTATAGTGATATTGAGCCCTCCCGTCTACGCATACACAAACAGTGGTGGTTGACACAACCGTCAACTCATACATGTACAGTGGTAGTTAACACTGCTTCCTCATACATGTACCGTGGTAGTGGACCCAACCGTCAACTCATACATGTACAGTGGTACTTAACACTGCTTCCTCATACATGTACCGTGGTAGTGGACCCAACCGTCAACTGATACATGTACAGTGGTAGTTAACACTGCTTCCTCATACATGTACCGTGGTAATGGACCCAACCGTCAACTCATACATGTACAGTGGTACTTAACACTGCTTCCTCATACATGTACCGTGGTAGTGGACCCAACCGTCAACTCATACATGTACAGTGGTAGTTAACACTGCTTCCTCATACATGTACCGTGGTAGTGGACCCAACCGTCAACTCATACATGTACAGTGGTAGTTAACACTGCTTCCTCATACATGTACCGTGGTAGTGGACCCAACCGTCAACCCATACATGTACAGTGGTAGTTAACACTGCTTCCTCATACATGTACCGCGGTAGTGGACCCAACCGTCAACTCATACATGTACAGTGGTAGTTAACACTGCTTCCTCATACATGTACCGTGGTAGTGGACCCAACCGTCAACTCATACATGTACAGTGGTAGTTAACACTGCTTCCTCATACATGTACCGTGGTAGTGGACCCAACCGTCAACTCATACATGTACAGTGGTAGTTAATACTGCTTCCTCATACATGTATCGTGGTAGTGGGCCCAACTGTCAACTCATACATGTACAGTGGTAGTTGAACCTGCGCACTCATAACCATACAGTGGTAGTGGACCCAACCGTCAACTCATACATGTACAGTGGTAGTTAATACTGCTTCCTCATACATGTACCGTGGTAGTGGACCCAACCGTCAACTGATACATGTACAGTGGTAGTTAACACTGCTTCCTCATACATGTACCGTGGTAATGGACCCAACCGTCAACTCATACATGTACAGTGGTACTTAACACTGCTTCCTCATACATGTACCGTGGTAGTGGACCCAACCGTCAACTCATACATGTACAGTGGTAGTTAACACTGCTTCCTCATACATGTACCGTGGTAGTGGACCCAACCGTCAACTCATACATGTACAGTGGTAGTTAACACTGCTTCCTCATACATGTACTGTGGTAGTGGACCCAACCGTCAACTCATACATGTACAGTGGTAATTAACACTGCTTCCTCAAACATGTATCGTGGTAGTGGACCCAACCGTCAACTCATACACGTATAGTGATAGTTGAACCTGCGCACTCATAACCGTACAGTGGTAGTGGACCCAACCGTCAACTCATACATGTACAATGGTAGTTGACCCCACCCACTCATACACACTGGTATTGGACCCACCCAACTACACAAACACGTACAGTGGTAGTTTACCCTACACACACATACACGTACACTGGTAGTGGACCCACACGTCAACTCATACATGTACATTGGTAGTTTACCCAGCCCACTCATAAACGTACAGTGGTAGTGGACTCATCCATCGACCCAAACATATTTACATTGGAAGTGGGCCTACTCGTACATCATGCACGTACAGGTAGTGGACTCACTTGTCGATCCAAACACATATACAGTGGTAGTGGGCCCTCCCATTTACTCAATTACGTACAGTGGTAGTTGACCCTGCCCACTCACACACATGTAAAGTACATGTGGGGTCTTCTGTCTATTTCTACATGAACAGTAGTAATTTTCACTGCCCACTCATACATGCAAACGGGTAGTTGATCCACCCATCAACTCATACATGTACAGTATAAGTTGACCCGGCCCACTCATACCTGTACAGTAGTAGTTCACCCTGCCCCCTCATTCACCTACAGTGGTAGTTCACCCTGCCCCTTCATACAATGGTAGTGGAACCTGCCAAATCATAAACGTACAGTGGTAGTGGACTCACCCATCCAGCTAAAGAAATAAATACTAGTAGTGTACTAGTCGACCCAAAAACATGTATAGTGGAAGTGGGCCTACTTGTATATCAAACACATACAGTGGTAGTAGTCTTACCCGGCGACCCAAACATATGTAGAGTGGAAGTAGGCCTACTTTTATATCATACACCTACATAGGTAGTAGTCTTACCCGGTGACCCAAACATATGTAGAGTGGAAATGGGCCTACTTGTATATTCTACACATACAGTGGTAGTAGTCTTACCCGGTGACCCAAACATATGTAGAGTGGAAGTGGGCCTACTTGTATATCATACACCTACATAGGTAGTAGTCTTACCCGGTGACCCAAACATATGTAGAGTGGAAGTGGGCCTACTTGTATATCATACACATACAGTGGTAGTAGTCTTACCCGGTGACCCAAACATATGTAGAGTGGAAGTGGGCCTACTTGTATATCAAACACATACAGTGGTAGTAGTCTTACCCGGCGACCCAAACATATGTAGAGTGGAAGTAGGCCTACTTTTATATCATACACCTACATAGGTAGTAGTCTTACCCGGTGACCCAAACATATGTAGAGTGGAAATGGGCCTACTTGTATATTCTACACATACAGTGGTAGTAGTCTTACCCGGTGACCCAAACATATGTAGAGTGGAAATGGGCCTGCTTGTATATCCTACACATACAGTGGTAGTAGTCTTACCCGGTGACCTAAACATATGTAGAGTGGAAGTCGGCCTACTTGTATATCATACACCTACATAGGTAGTAGTCTTACCCAGTGACCCAAACATATGTAGACTGGAAGTGGGCCTACTTGTATATCATACACCTACATAGGTAGTAGTCTTACCCAATGACCCAAACATATGTAGAGTGGAAGTGGGCCTACTTTTATATCCTACATATACAGTGGTAGTAGTCTTACCCGGTGACCCAAACATATGTAGAGTGGAAGTAGGCCTACTTGAATATCATACACCTACATAGGTTGTAGTCTTACCCGGTGACCCAAACATATGTAGAGTGGAAGTGGGCCTACTTGTATATCCTACACATACAGTGGTAGTAGTCTTACCCGGTGACCCAAACATATGTATAGTGAAAGTGGGCCTACTTTTATATCATACACCTACATAGGTAGTAGTCTTACCCGGTGACCCAAACATATGTGGAGTGGAATTGGGCCTACTTGTATATCATACACATACATTAGTAGTAGTCTTACCCGGCGACCCAAACATATGTAGAGTGGAAGTAATCCTACTAGTATATCATACACATACATTAGTAGTAGTCTTACCCGGTGACACAAACATATGTATAGTGGAAGTGGGCCTACTTGTATATCATACAAATACATTGGCAGTAGTCTTACCCGGCGACCCAAACATATGTAGAGTGGAAGTGGGCCTACTTGTATATCATACACATACATTAGTAGTAGTCTTACCCGGTGACCCAAACATATGTAGAGTGGAAGTAGGCCTACTTGTATATCATACACATACATTGGTAGTAGTCTTACCCGGCGACCCAAACATATGTAGAGTGGAAGTGGGCCTACTTTTATATCCTACACATACAGTGGTAGTAGTCTTACCCGGTGACCCAAACATATGTAGAGTGGAAGTAGGCCTACTTGTATATCCTACACATACAGTGGTAGTAGTCTTACCCGGTGACCCAAACATATGTAGAGTGGAAGTAGGCCTACTTGTATATCATACACATACATTAGTAGTAGTCTTACCCGTCGACCCAAACATATGTAGAGTGGAAGTGGGCCTACTTGTATATCATACACATACATTAGTATTAGTCTCACCCGTCGACCCAAACACATGTATCGTGGAAGTAACCCTACTTCTTTATCATACACATACATTGGTAGTAGCCTTACCCGGCGACCCAAACATATGTAGAGTGGAAGTGGGCCTACTTGTATATCCTACACATACAGTGGTAGTAGTCTCACTCGTCGACCCAAACACATGTATCGTGGAAGTAATCCTACTTCTTTATCATACACATACATTGGTAGTAGTCTTACCCGGCGACCCAAACATATGTAGAGTGGAAGTGGGCCTACTTGTATATCATACACATACATTAGTAGTAGTCTCACCCGTCGACCCAAACATATGTAGAGTGGAAGTGGGCCTACTTTTATATCATACACATACATTAGTATTAGTCTCACCCGTCGACCCAAACACATGTATCGTGGAAGTAATCCTACTTCTTTATCATACACATACATTGGTAGTAGTCTTACCCGGCGACCCAAACATATGTAGAGTGGAAGTGGGCCTACTTGTATATCCTACACATACAGTGGTAGTAGTCTCACCCGTCGACCCAAACACATGTATCGTGGAAGTAATCCTACTTCTTTATCATACACATACATTAGTAGTAGTCTTACCCGGCGACCCAAACATATGTAGAGTGGAAGTGGGCCTACTTGTATATCCTACACATACAGTGGTAGTAGTCTTACCCGGTGACCCAAACATATGTAGAGTGGAAGTGGGCCTACTTTTATATCCTACACATACAGTGGTAGTAGTCTTACCCGGTGACCCAAACATATGTAGAGTGGAAGTAATCCTACAAGTATATCATACACATACATTAGTAGTAGTCTTACCCGGTGACCCAAACATATGTATAGTGGAAGTGGGCCTACTTGTATATCATACACATACATTGGTAGTAGTCTTACCCGGCGACCCAAACATATGTAGAGTGGAAGTGGGCCTACTTGTATATCATACACATACATTTGTAGTAGTCTTACCCGGCGACCCAAACATATGTGGAGTGGAAGTGGGCCTACTTGTATATCATACACATACATTAGTAGTAGTCTTACCCGGTGACCCAAACATATGTGGAGTGGAAGTGGGCCTACTTGTATATCATACACATACATTAGTAGTAGTCTTACCTGGTGACCCAAACATATGTGGAGTGGAAGTGGGCCTACTTGTAAATCCTACACATACATTGGTAGTAGTCTTACACTGCGATCCAAACATATGTAGAGTGGAAGTGGGCCTACTTGTATATCATACACATACATTGGTAGTAGTCTTACCCGGCGACCCAAACATATGTAGAGTGGAAGTGGGCCTACTTGTATATCATACACATACATTAGTAGTAGTCTTACCCGGCGACCCAAACATATGTAGAGTGGAAGTGGGCCTACTTGTATATCATACACATACATTAGTAGTAGTCTTACCCGGCGACCCAAACATATGTGGAGTGGAAGTGGGCCTACTTGTATATCATACACATACATTAGTAGTAGTCTTACCCGGCGACCCAAACATATGTAGAGTGGAAGTAATCCTACTAGTATATCATACACATACATTAGTAGTAGTCTTACCCGGTGACACAAACATATGTATAGTGGAAGTGGGCCTACTTGTATATCATACAAATACATTGGCAGTAGTCTTACCCGGCGACCCAAACATATGTGGAGTGGAAGTGGGCCTACTTGTATATCATACACATACATTAGTAGTAGTCTTACCCGGTGACCCAAACATTTGTGGAGTGGAAGTGGGCCTACTTGTATATCCTACACATACATAGGTAGTAGTCTTACCCGGCGACCCAAACATGTGTATAGTTGAAGTGGGCCTACTCGAATATCATACACCTACATTGTTAGTGTTCTCACCCGTCCAGGTAATGAAATGTACAGTATTAGTTGACTCACCCGTCGACTCAAACTCATGTACAGTTGAAGTGGGCCTTCTTGAATATCATACATCTACATTAGTAGTGGACTCACCCGTAGACCCAAACATATGTACAGTGGAAGTGGGCCTACTTGTATGTTATACTCATACATTGGTAGTGGTCTCACCCGTAGACCCAAAAATATGTATAGTTGAAGTGGGCCTACTTGAATATCATACACCTACATTCTTAGTGTTCTCACCCGTCCAGGTAATGAAATGTACAGTATTAGTGGACTCACCCGTCGACCCAAACTCATGTACAGTGGAAGTGGCCTACTTGTATATTATACACATACATTGGTAGTGGTCTCACCCGTAGACTCAAAAATATGTATAGTTGAAGTGGGCCTACTTGAATATCATACACCTACATTGTTAGTGTTCTCACCCGTCCAGGTAATGAAATGTACAGTATTAGTGGACTCACCCGTCGACCCAAACTCATGTACAGTGGAAATGGCCTACTTGTATATCATACACATACAGTGGTAGTGGTCTCTCCCTTAGACCCATATATATGTTAGTGGAAGTGGGATTACTTGTATATCATACACCTCCATTAGTTGTGTTCTCACCGCTAGACCCATACAAAATGTACAGTGGATGTGGGCTGACACTTCCGATGTTTCTATTTCGGATTTTTTATATTCTAACTCTGACCATTATTTTACGGCACATCTTGTATTTTAAATGCTACAAAAACAATTTCGTGAAGTTGGCCAAATGAAATTCATTCGAGATACAGTTTATAGTATAGCTCTATCTTAAACGATTCAACTACAGGAGATCCTACACGGGTTGTCTGAAACACCCAGTAGTTTGTAAATAATTAGTTAAAATAACAATAATTTGTAATATCTGCAGCATAACAGTTAAATTGGCATATTTTAGTTTTTGTTTGTTTTAGCATAAAGGCAAGTTTGATTGCGTATAACAGTTCCATAGCTAACCAAAGTAGTTATTCAATCAATCAGATATCTCTTAAACATTTTAGTTTATTTGTCAAATAGCGAAACTACGTTTTGACGCATGTAGTAAAAACCTTCAGGATGGATGAGATTACATTTTGAATGCATAGTTTTATAAATTTTTAGATTCTGTGATACTTTCAAATTTAAAGCATGTACTATATATATTTTAATCTTAATATATAGAATACAAAAACGATGTATTCGTTCTACACGAAATATCCTAAACCATTGAACAGATGTTTATGGAAATTAAAGGGAAGTTAGCATTTGTATCAAAGCGATCCAGTAAGCAAGGATATCTTGAAATTCCATTCCTAAAAAGTATAAATAGCCACTCTAGGTTTCCTTTTTTCATAAAATCAACATTGTATTAATTTTATAAAACAATTAATTTAAAACAGCTGATACATTAAACATAAACATGACCCAGAAGCTTATCTAATTTGGGTTTTATTGCGAAATTATTAAGGTTATTTCTACTAATCTGGCTTGATTGAACTAATTTGCCTGCTCCTAAAGTAGACTTGTAGGGTGTTCAAGAGATTAAAACTAATTTATCTACGAGAACGGCAGCAGGCTAAGCGTTTATCTTGGTGTAATGATTTAAAGAAAACCACTGAGGGAAGGTTAAGCAAGCGTAGAGAATAAACACGTAGCGAAGCAAGAGCTTTCAGTTTGTTTTCTTATAAATGCTGTTTAAAGTATAATATTTAACTAATTTTGCGAAGTAATATAGTTTTTAGTAATTATAATAAATTTTAGGCTGACCGGATTGTCGTTCTATGTATAAGGGATATCAAAGTACACATTTTCGAGCGGCTCATGGCAGGCGCTACCTTGTTTACAAGCAAGCAAATATGTAAACAATCGCAGGCACACAAGTGGGCTGGTGGTCACAGCTTTGTACTCGAGACTATATGGCGCACGAGACAGTTTTCTTGTAGATTTGGTATTCTTTTAGAATATGATCGACACATCCATATTTATACATAAAAATCAATGTTTTACTGAATTTACTGCACAAGCTAGCCAGCCACTCGAGCCCAATTTGGGGACCCGTCTGTGATCAGTTTGTGGAGAAGCCTGTGATCAGCTGTAGACCTGTAAACCTTGAGATGTATCATTGCGGAGGTTTCCGAAATTACACGAAGAAAAATGTGTGATATTGTGTGAAAAAAAAAAACAATCCAAATGGTAATAACAGAAACAATATTACGTCATGAGAAACACAAAAAAAGATCGGATTACTATACATTTTTGGTACTCGACTTTTAAGAACGTGTTATTTGAAAGAAAAACTATACTAATTTTTTGTTTAGTATAAACTTTAACAATTTTGGAAATTCATTACTGTACTATATGTGTTGGTTTCGCGTTTAACTTCCAGTAGCGTCACTGTCTGTTCACTTACCGATGACAAATAGCATCGAACAATGACTGCGTCAGTTGACCTCACTCAGGTTTCTTGCGTGAGATGACCTTTGAATGCGTGATACTCACGCATTTTGCGTACGAGTTGCCAGATCTGGCTTGGGTATCAATCGTGATAAACTTGTGTCACATTGGGATTAACAATTCAAATCAAAAATCATATTTATTTTCAAAACATTATAAATAATTTACATAATTAATGAAGTTTACATCAGTAACATAAAATTAACCATTCAAAGGGCAAATGATATCAAATACACTAACAAAATATGGCTACAAGTTGAAGCTCGATTAACAGGAAATAAAGAGCCTACATGGGCAGGTAGCCTGTGCGTAGTCTCTAGTTGTCTTAATAAGTAAAGTAATGAGCTCAAATGCTTACTCAAATGTCAAAAATTAGATGAGATGAATGTGTGAGATTACGTGAAAACAGAAAAATATTCATAAGGGTCTTAACATAAGCATTACTACGTCTTGAGTAACAAAAAAAAGACATTTTTATAAGGAATCAGATTTTTATACAGAGTTGATACCGCAGTTTTAAGAGCATGTTACTTGTAAGAGAAACTAAAACAATTCTTTGTAATTTATAACCTTATACAGTGTTATAATTGAATTATTGTACTGTATGTGTTAGTTTCACGTTTAACTTCCAGTAATGTCACTGTTTGTTCATTTACCGATGACAAATAGCAAGGAATATTATTATTGTAGCTTCTCGCGACTCTTAAATTGCGTGAGTTTTGAGCTTTCTTGCATGAGAGCGTAAAGTGACCTTTGAATGCGTGATTTTCACGCATTTTGCGTATTAGTTGCCAGGTCTGGCTTGGGTATGAATCGTGACCAACTTGGGTAACAACCGTGATCAATTTGGGAATCTGACAACAGGGTTTTGGGAATAACCATCGTAACAGTATATGTGGGTTGGTTGGTCAGTTCCTCTGAACCTCTATGTGTGGTAGGGTAGGTAACACTGTATGTGTAATAACACTGTATGTGTATAGTTGGGCGGGTGAGTCAATTCCACTTTCCATGCATGGGTGGGCAAATTGATATTAGATAAGTTATAATATTCTTTACCATTGAATTGTTATAGGCTAGTAGGACAAAGTCTTACAGTGAAAAATTTACTGTTATCAAATCCATTCAGCAATTAATTCCTTCACTACTCCAGACCCAAGTCCTTTACTGCATTGGCAGTTCAAGTGCAAGCTGACACACGGTGGGGAAATTAAAGGAAATGAGGCAAGGGTGAGATCGCACAGTGGTAGTGAATCTATTGGTCACCCATCAACCTTCCCATACACGTACAGGGTTAAAGGTCCACCCATCCACGTACAGTGGTCTCATCTAAAGACAAAAATTTTAACATTTATATGTACGTTGTGCAGTAGAATATTTAAATTTTTTTTATATTTAAAATTCCACACAACTATTCTTTTCAAGATATGACTGATATGGATCTACCTAAACGCACTAAAGCCCAGCACTTTTATTCTGAAAGGTATCCAAATAAAAATAAATCAAATGAGTCACCTTTCGTTTAAATCGACAATCGCCTTGGATAAACTAGATCCTTGAAAGCAGCGTCACATGACCTTGAGAGGCCTCAAAGCAAAAGAACACTAGATTTAAAGGAGCAAGTTTTAGAAATTGTAAATGAGTTTCCTAGTTCAAGTACAAGAAAAAAATAGTGTTATGTTGGGTGTTAATCACATGTTATTTTGGAGTATTTTTAGAATTAAAAAATGACCTTATCACAGCCAGAGTGTCCAAGCTCTGCTTCCGGATGATTGTATGATAACTTTATGTGTTTAATTTCATAGTAAATTTGAATTTGACCATTTTTTTTTTAACCCAGCAACTTGGAGACAAAGTGTTTGGGAGGTTGAAGGCGATAGGTTCCATGCTCAGTCCTCTTAATACCGACACGGCGTCCACTCAATGGTTGCCACCGACGTGGACACTACTAGAGAAGTCTTGGATGTCCATGTTGGATGGTAGTCAAGGTTCAGATGTTTTGTAGGAAAGAGAACTGAGTGTCAGACTTGTCAGCTGAAAATCAGACCAACACTACGTGGTTCGGATTCCATAGTTGCCCTGGCCATTGGTATATTAATAAATAGTCCTTTATGAACTAAGTCGAACTCAGATAGTAATAATGACTACACTCGTTCATCAACACTCATCACACTCATTCACTCCTCATATTCGCCCATATATTGACGATCGGCATCTTAGAAATGAATAATGAATAATACCGAAAGTAATCACATTTACTACGGTACCCCGTAATAACTTTCAGTAGCTACGCGTGGTCAACTTGGTTAGCCATTGTTCATCTTTGGTAACTCGTGCTTATTTTGGTTCGGCACTCGTAATCAAATTGAGTAGCCACTGACAGTTACGGATAGTTTCTCGTGATAAACTTCGGTCGGTACTGACCTAGTTTGGTAGCCCGAGATCATTTATAATAGCTACCCGTGATAATCTTTGGTAGCCCGTGATCTTAGGTGATCAACCCAGGATCATCTGGAATAGCCACTGATTTATTTCAGTAGTCTTTGATAACCTTACCAAGCCACCTGTGTATTTATAAAACCTCTACGGGGGCTTGAGGGCTCCGTATGATTAACTTGGGTACCATGTATACCTATTGACCCACCTGTACACTAAAATGTCTTTCCCACTCTCAAAATAGTACAGTGGTATTGATACAACCACTATTACGCACTTAAATTATCGCCCACCTACCCAACACGTACAATGATATTGACCTACCTACCCAACCATTTACTCAGTACATTGTTCCATTCACCTTCTCATATAACTTACGTATAGTTGAATTGATAGGGGAATTAACCAACTCTCCAACCCATACACATATGTTGGTGCTGATTCACCCACTCTCCAATGCATTCCGTTCGATGGTACTGATTTGTTTTTGAAATTTCCCAATAATACTGATTTACCAATAATGATGTTACTATGTAGGTTGGAAGGTCCTCACCACTGTCCGTGTATGAGTGGTAGAGGGTCATCACTCACTCTAAATGCACTAGTGGGTGGGTGGGTGAGACACAGGAAATACATGTGTTGGTGGGTGGGCCGATTCCACGCAGCATGAATAGGTGGCTAGGCCAGTATCATACATGTATGGATTGAATGAGTGGGATTACCCACCAAACGTGTGTGGGTATATGGGTGGATCAATCAATACCCAATAACACTGTACGTATATGGGTGGGTGGGTATACCGTTCCAACGTTCGTGTATGGGTGGGTGGGCCAATATTACGTACGTGTTTGGTAGGCGGGTAAGTAAATACCATTATTACGTGTAATGGTATGTGGGTGGGTCAATACAACAACACGTGAACTGGGGCGGGTGGGTTAAACATGTATGAGAGGTTGAGTGGGTCACCATCTATTTAATAGAAGAACGGGAGAGTTTGTACGGCCTCACTTTGGTAGAGTGTTTGGTGAGTATCTTAGTACAGGGTCAGGAATCACCTTCTTAACGGTAAATGATACCTTTCTCGCAGATCATGAAGATGTTACAAGCCTTACTAATTTTCAGAGGTCTGTGATAGGTGGCGATGATCTCACCACACGTGGCTGGGCGAGCGCGGGAAAGCAAGGCCCCTTCCTTATCATATCATTGATGCGTCTACAGCTGCAAATACGTGACAGAATGTTCGTTGGCCACATCTGCCACAGAGTCACCTGATAACGAGTACCGTTCTTACGAATCCAATTATTTGGTTTTTGTTTATATGTTAACTAAATGATTAGTCTCAAATTGAAAATTGTTTTAGGTTCTTTTCAAATGTGATTATTACATTAAATAACCAAGTTAAATATTGATTTCCACTATTTTTCACTACATAATAGCTTTTTTAGTAGTCTCACATGTACAGCCCTGTATTTAAAGAGAAATAAATAAATAATAATATCACATAAATGAGATATCTTGCAAGGTATTTTCATAATTAATATAAGCATGATCCTATCATGATAAATTAACTGACCATATTGAAAATTAACGCATTACTTCCTGTTATGTGTGTATACATTTTTTGTAATCGTTTTTAACAGCACTTAGCAATCAGGAATCAATAACAAGTAATAGTTCTAAAATTATTTCAGTAATTGGTGGAAGATTGATAGTATGCTAATTTTATAGGCATTCCTTATGAAAAACCTTAAAAACTTTGGACATGTATTAACGTATACAAGTCTTTAACATTTTTTATCAGTGTTTTATGTTTGAAACTCATAAGCTAGTATTTTTAATTTGTATATTAGTAGAATTATCAAAGTACTAACTAGACTAATTTTCGTGTTATGTTATTTTGGGCAACAGAACTCTTTTAAACTCCAGGGAATTCCCCCAATTGAATAATAGAATTCCCAATATACAGGAAGCCTAAGAAATACAAAAAACAAATAAAAAATAAATCCAATCCTCCATTTTACATACAAAAAAATAATTATAATACATTACTATTCACAAATAATAATTCATAGTTTAGAAAATATATTTTACATTGGAGAAAACAATTATGCCCACATAGATAAATAGCTGTGTGTGGGCATGAGTCATTTCTTAAGATCATTTTTATGCAAGACAAAGGAATGAGAAATAATTGAATTCATGTAAAATTCATAATATATACAAGCAGGGATTAGGTTACAATTTATATACATGGATCTATCCAGAAATTTTATCATAATTGTGATTTTTTAAACCGAATATTATAACCTAATTGAAAAAAGTATGGTTACTGTGTAAGAAAATTGGAATAAGTTATAAACAAGAATATAACTAAGGTCAGAAAACTAGGGGGAAAAATAACACAAACACGACAAATTCATAGTAGAACAAATATGTCTGATTAGGTATGTTATCGGTTGATTGGTAGTCAACCGGTCAGAGAACTGGGGTGAAAAATAAAAAAAATAAAAACACGACAAATTCATAGTAGAACAAATATGTCTGATTAGGTATGGTATCGGTTGAGTGGTGAATAGATTATAGAGGCCAGAATGTTAGTTATCAATAACTGGATGCGATACTCAACTCCGATGCACCCTCTCCCAAGGTCAACAACCATGCAGTTACTTTCCTTTTGTACGTTAAAAGCTTAAGTTTCTGAAATCCTTTAAGTTCATTTGGAATATTTCTAAAAAGATGTTACATTATGAAATGAAAGTTGGTTAATGAGTACACTTTTTAAGTCTATCCGTTTGTATGTAAGTGTTTTGAGAATATCTAGTAAAATAATAATTGTGGTAGTTGAATGTAAATACTAGTAAAGTGTTTTTAAGAGTATTAATGGAGTAATTTATTATATAGCTGTCGAACAAATAATACCTTGAATTCTTCTAGTAAAATGTCTATAAGATAGCTTCTATTTTCACCCATTGTGGTTTTATTATCGTATTTTATGACGTTTAATGAACCGAATATTGATTTGAAAACACCACCCCAAGCAATATTCCCGCACAAAAACAGAGATTGGCAATATGCATTGTATTACAGTTTTATGTTTGACGGCACAAGGATGTCTAGTAACTGTCTGAAAACAAATAAGAGTTAATGGTCTTTTTTAAATATGAAAACGTGAACACTTCGTAAGAAGTTTATAATGACTGTGTAAAAGAGTACTTTTAAACTTCGTATCCTCTACTACATATGTCTCCGCAAACATCTGAAAACCCATTTCTCTGTCAGGTTTAGAATGTGTTATAGAAGGAGAATTGAGAACAAGAATATGTTTTAAATTGGACAATAATCAGACTGATACTGCGTGACTCAGACTACGCGATAAATCGTAAGACTCCTTTAGTTGCCTTATTCATTGGTAATAATGTTATAGTTCCATGTCCCTAGACAACATTTCTTGGCCTAAATATTGACAACAGTTTGAACGTTAACATTCATATAGATTCTGTTTGTAAAAAAATATATTCGGGTATTTATTCAAATTGAAGATGGACAGGTATCAATACTATTATTGTAGGCCCATATAGGAAGACAGGGAGGGAGGACTTCATGATAGACGTATAGATTAGGACATAAGGGCCTTAGTCATATCCCATATACAACTATTCTTAATACCTTACATTCATACAATCTTGTATATTGGTCATTTTCTAAAAATATTATAGAGAAGATTAAGATACAAATTGGTGAATGGTATTTGGTTAAACACGCGAAGTACCATAGTGATTCAAGGGCAAGCAGCAAGCATAATGTTTAATCAATGAAGGTTGAATACTTCTTTGTACAATTAGTATTCTTAACCACATTTGTATACAGAATAAGAATATACTTAGCCAACACATCAGCATTTTGCAACTACGAAGTTAACCTAAATCGCACCTCAGTGACCAAAATTGGTTCACATAGTGTAGTTTGCAAATTGAGAAGGAAGAAAGACTGAACTAGCCCATGTGCCACTTTACTCATTAGTTTATTTGCATTTTAGTTTATTTATGGATCCATCCAGTTATATATCTTAAGTCCCTTATAATAGAGACACGTATTTGTTGTGGATACGACAAGGTTTCTGGAACGATCACGATTCTTAGTTAAATGAGGAATTAATCTGAAACCATCTTTGAGAATTAATGTAAAGGCCTCCCATATAGCTTTATTAAAATTACACCTCGGCTAAGAAAAGGATTGAACAACATAAACCTGAGTTTCGTAAAAAACAATTGACAGATTTGTTGTGAACGAGAAAGGAAAATAACGCTTTTTCTAATTGTTATGGCTCTTTAAACCTATTTACATCTACTTTTTGGTGTGGGTCTTATAAAATTAAGTTTGTTTTCAAGATTAGCTCTACTTGTTTACACAAATCTCCTGCGCTTAACACATTTTAGTAAGTATTTATGTAATATTTTACATACAGACGTTAAATGTTACATAGGTCAGTCGGATATGTCAGCCAACACATTGAATTACCAATTAGCTGTTTAGCTTTTTTTACCTTCCAACCATCCACCTACACACATACGGAGGTAATGATCCACCCACCTATCCATATACGTATGTAAGCAACAAACACACCTCTGTTCTACCCAGACATAATATAATCAACACAGCAGGTATAATCACTAAAGCTCTACCTGAAAGGTGGTTAGCATGAGTAGTCTTCCTGCATGATGGTAAACCTAGGGTGGCGGGGCGTTAAGATTCGTTCCTGATCACCCTTTGATTGCGGGGCGTGGGTTAACACGCTAAACGTACGGACCCCCAACATACATACACGAACGGGGGTGAACACCCTTCAACCCACTCATATACACCACGTAAAGTTGTAATAACACGGCCATCCATCCATATAAGTACGTTGATAAATGACCTTCCCGACCCCGATAAATGATACACGAATGGGGTATAGTGACCATCTCACACACCCAAACACGTACGGTGGTATTGACCCACTGGCCCATCCAAACACGTCCACTAGAATTAAGAAAACGCGTATGATGTTATTGTCATGCCCAACTACCCAAGCACTATAGTGAAAATGACCTACTCAAACACCCATGCACGTACGGTAGTAGACTAATGGTCTTTCTACTCACTCATACACTTATGGTGAAAACGAACCAACCTTCCAGCCACCTTTACTAGTACGGAGGTATAGGCCCACCCACCCACACATATAAGGTGGTATTGACTCATACATACACGCTGTGGTATTAGCCCACACACCTACTTATGTAAAGTGGTATTGCCTCATTCAATCAACCATACTTGTACTTGTATTATTTAGGGAACCAGATAGAGGGTAGGTGGGTGGGTGGCTGATCACCACCGTACAATAATGGGTGGGTAGGAGGACCATTACCACTGCACCTATATGAATGGGTGGGTCATGGAATGATAGTTCAGGAATTAAGATAGAGCAGTACGCGAAAAACAAATCGAATAGACCCATTAAATATCTAATGATAGGCCATCATTGCGGAATTTGAATGTATATAGATTGAATAAAGAAATTATTTCTAAATCTGAAGTTGAAAAAGTTTACTCTACAGTGTTAATTACTTTGACAGTGACAGTGTAAATATATCTAATGTAATTTACTATAATACCATAGGCGCATAAATGATGTGTACCCGAGTTTAAAGGTAGTTTTCTAAGAAACTAAGAGGCCTGTGATAAGTCCACTCGTACCATGGTTTAACTCGTTTGATTGTACGTTATAAAATTTGAAGATTCAAATTTTACTGTGATGTTTATCCTATTTGGAATAAAGAATTACCGGAATTTCAACTAGTTTTTACTGTACATCAAATTTACACCATTATTACTCAAGTTAGTTAGTTAGTTAGTCAATACCACTGTAAGTGTATGGGTGGGTGGGTGGGTCAATACCACTTTACGTGTATGGGTGGGCGGGTGGGTCATCTCTACTGTACGTATACGGGTTGGCAGGTGGGTTATAAAATTTGAAGATTCAAATTTTACTGTGATGTTTATCCTATTTGGAATAAAAAATTATCGGAATTTTAACTAGTTTTTACTGTACATCAAATTTACACCATTATTGCTCAAGTTAGATAGTTAGTTAGTTGATATGGGGATATGCAGTTGGTCCAGCCAACCCTTGCAACGAAGCCTAAGGCTTTTTGTGCTAATCCCGGTGCCTAATCGTCGTAAAGCTGGCAACCCTTGACCAGGTCAAGGAGCTTCTTCACTAGATTAGTAATTTCCAACTGTCCCAGAGGTGAGCCTTCAAAAAGTGCTCTTCTCCTGGCACCAAGGGCCTCAAACTCCAGGACAATGTGTTCTGCCGACTCTTCGTCCTCCCCACAGAGGAGACAGGTGGGATCCTCCGTAAAGAGTCCCACCGTTCTTAGATGCCTCCGGAATTTGCTGTGACCGGTGATGAGTCCCACCACCAGCTTAACGTGCGGTTTACTCAACCCAAGAAGTGACTTTGTTAACTTCTGGGAGGGATTCCTGACAAGAACCTTGCCGAGTCTTTGCCCTGGGAACCGCCGCCATCTTTCCAGATGTCTGGCGCTGACCCAGTTTTTGATTGATGTTTTGACAGCTGCAGTCGAAACGCCGCAGGCCGGCTCAGGACCAATGAAGGGCTTGAGAGCACCCTCCCTAGCCAAGGCATCGGCCTGCTCGTTGCCTTCTAATCCCCTATGTCCTGGGATCCATTCCAGCAAGACCTGATTTCTTGAACCCAGGATGCTGAGGGACTCCACACATTCCCAGACTAGACCAGACGAAACCTTCCAGGAGTCAAGAGCCCCTAAGGCCGCCTGACTGTCTGAGAGGATGTGGATATGTTTCCCGCAAACCCCTCTCTCGACCGCCTGGGCGGCACATTGAAGGATTGCGGCGACTTCAGCTTGAAAAACGGTGCCATACGCTCCCAGGCTCACACTAGCGTTGGTCCTAGGGTTGCCAGTATAGACCCCAAATCCAGCTTTGTTGCCCATTCTTGACCCGTCTGTGAACCATACAATTCGGTCGTGAGAAGAAACCGGGCTACTAACACCGTCCCAGTACTCCCTCGACCTGAAATCCACAGTATAGGGTCTGGTGAAAGGATACTTAGTCCCAATGAAGTCAGACTTCATTGAGAGTACCTCATCGTTTACTAGATTGGCCACTGAGGAGTGACCTGTACAGGACCCCCTCCAGTGGCCAGTTAGTTGAAATCTATAAGCCGCCGCCCGAGCCTCCCCAATAATGAAGAGATCAAGGAGCGGCAGGTTAAGAAGAACCTCCAGTGCAATAGAAGGGGTCGACCTAAAGGCCCCTGCCATGCACATGCAGGCAAGTCTTTGTAGGCTAGATAGCTAGGCCTGTTTGACAGTACCTGATTGACCTTAGGCCACCAGATCAAAGCCCCGTAAGTAATTTGTGGTCTGATGACCGCTGTGTAAAGCTAGTGGCAGACAAGGGGTAACAGGCCCCATGTGGAGCCCACGCAGCGCCTAGTGGTCACGAAGGACTTAGCTCTGCGGATGACTTTATCAAGGTGCAAGTTCCATGTCAGTTTCTGATCAAGTGATAAAAAATCCCGTTAATTTATCACGTGTGAACGTGGTTGAAAGGAATTTGTTCTATAAGTTTTATAAATTCCATTCACTTATTTTGATTTACGAACAAAATAACGTCCTCGGAAATAACTGATTACATTTGCAAGTACTTGTAGCTAGTATAACGTTTTTTATATAAACATGGTAATTATAAAGAACTTGTCAGTTTTTTCACTGAACATATTATGTTATACGTATGTTATTTAATAGTAATAATAATTAATCAATAATTCGTTAAAATATTATTTAGTATATTCAATAATGTTATGTAACTTCTATTTCTTACAACGGCGGACACATCGGCACGGGTCCTTTAGTTGGGTACGCAAACAGGAAATAACTCATAAGGATGGCCCCATTGTCCACAACAATTTCAGCATATTTTTAAATTTGATGGCTAACTGGAAAAATATTATTCTGGTATGTTTGTCTATTCGCAAACTGGACGATTTTACCCTTTTTCGCAAACAAGAATGTTCCCTAATTTGACACAACCGTTTCAAGTGTACTATAAGATTATATACTACGGAACGAATCGTTGACATAGAAATCATAGCAATTTTCACGGAGGAAAACGGCCACCTTGATTACTTTGACCACGGGTGCTACCCAAAGTAATCACAAATACTACTCAATTTTAATTCGTGTGCTACCCAATATTCGTGGTGGCCACTCTAATTGACTGCGGGTGCTACTTAAAATAATCAAAGGTATAACCAAGTTTACCACGGGTGCTACCCAAGATATATCACAAGTACTACCCAAATTGACCACGGGTTCTACCCGAGGTAATAACGAGTAGGTAGCCATGTTGACCACGTTTTATAATCGGGGTAATTACGGGTGGCTACCCAAGTTGACCATGGGTGCTACTCAAGGCAATCACAGGTACTTGCCAAGTTGATGATGGGTTCTACCCAAAATAATCACAGATACTACCCAAGTTGATCACGTGTGGTACCCAAGGTAATAACTGGTACAACCCATGTTCATTACGTTTTGAATGTATGTGACTGTTCTTAAATGATCTATTACTTACAAAAAATTGTAACTTTATAAAATAGCAACCTACTCAGCTAACTCATGTTTCTGTATACAATAGTACTCTGGTAATTGGTTATTCAAATTTAATTATTTATGATCAATTTATTTTTCAAGCATTTTTTTATAGTTATTAGGAATAACATTAATTTGTTTCTAAATATGTTTTAACATCAGCTTTTATCCACGCAATAAAATCATATCCTATAAACGACAAATATATTAATTGGTTGATAAATATTTAGCGCTTATGTACTGTTATGCCAAAATGGATGAGTCCAAATTGCTTAGACAGGTAAGGACAAACTTCTGTACGCATATGAAATACTGAGGCAAAAGTACCGTGTGAATTGCTGAGGTTTAACTGGTAGACTACGTGAGCCTAAACTACCCCGAACATACATGTTTATGGGGCCAAACTACTGTCAGGTAGGTGAGTTCAATCTGCTTTGAACGTCTAAAGTTATATATTCGAAATTGGTATATGCTCGCAGCAGTTTGACCCCAGCCGCATAGTGGGCCCGAACTGCTGCTGGGCCCAAACTACTTTATATATAAATATTTATATATATATATATATATATATATATATATTTTTAAATCGAGTCTTTGGAAGAACCACCGTTGGCTTCTGATAGAAAAGGAATTTTCAATCTGTACTACAATGATACTAGAAAACATTACTAACTGTTTAAAAGGGCTAGAGTAGTCATCCATCTAGGATCTACTTACTATCCATAAGACCAATGTTGAAAGGATAAGCTATATATATTTTTTTTAGTTTTTTCTATAAAATTAGGTTTTATAAGTCATTTGCAGGTATTGTAATGGAGAATGTTGATTGCTTAGAATGTTTCATTTTAATGTTTGTTATAAATGTACTCAAATTTTTGTATGAAATCAATTAGTTGAAACAAATACTCCAACCAATTGGAAAACCAATGTGCAATCAACATTAAGCTTTAATTTAATAATTTTTCAAAATTTAAATTGTTAAAATCTGCCACTGAAGAAACAATTCAAAGGACTACCTATTAGAGGAGCTATGTTTCTGTTTGCTTGGACAAAAATTTAAAATTGATCATATGGAGAATATATTCGTGATCACCAGAATTTCTGATCACTCCAGACCCCCTCAAGCCAAAGGCTGTGTCCTCTCCCGAACCCTCTTCCTTACGAACCTTAGTGAGTTTTTCCTCTCTTTTTCAATTAAGAGACTTATGGACAAAAATCAATTTCTAATTAATATCAATAGCTAATAGGAATAGTAATTTTTGTTAGTGTAGTTTCAAATGAAGATTATACTTTTTTTTATAAAAATTAATTGTTTTATACTATGAGGCAGATTAGGACCATTTATTATATCCTAAATAAACCTCTTAAAATAAAAAGCACTTTTATAAAATATAACAAGATAAAGTACAAGGTTAATTGAGTTGAGCATAAAGTAGTAAAACACATACAGTAATTTAAAACTCATAAAATATAACATTCTAATAACAAAATTTAAGTTAAAAACCATAACTATAACTGGGAAAAACAATAAAATCAACACCTGAAGATACACTTTCCACAGTAGATAGTCACAGAACTTCCAGGACAGAGAAATTTGGTTGATAAATTTAAAACTCATAAAATGTAACATTCTAATAACAAAATTTAAGTTAAAAACCATAACTATAACTGGGAAAAACAATAAAATCAACACCTGAAGATACACTTTCCACAGTAGATAGTCACAGAACTTCCAGGACAGAGAAATTTGGTTGATAAATTTAAAACAAATTATTTTCAACTGGCCTTCTGACAGTTTTATACAATCAACTTTCAAATGGAACCATACATGTCTCTCAGATGGCCTTCCTCTAACCTTAAGTCTAGACACCACAGACATGGAACCATACATGTCTCTCAGATGGCCTTCCTCTAACCTTAAGTCTAGACACCACAGACATGGAACCATACATGTCTCTCAGATGGCCTTCCTCTAACCTTAAGTCTAGACACCACAGACATGGAACCATACATGTCTCTCAGATGGCCCTCCTCCAACCTTAAGTCTAGACACCACAGACATGGAACCATACATGTCTCTCAGATGGCCCTCCTCCAACCTTAAGTCTAAATATCACAGACATGGAAAATACATGTCTCTCAGAAGGCCTTACTCTAACCCAACGTCTAGACACCACACCGATTACACTGCTTGGAATCAGTACTTATTACATAACAGAGGGGCACAATAAGCCTAAGGCTGAAGAACAAATAAAGGTGGGGGGGGGGGAGTGCATTTGAGCTCTGTCACCCTTTTTTTAATAATTAAAGTAAACTACTTTACCACTTTACAAAATTTTTTAAAAGAATGATTAATAATATATAAACAATATAAGACTATTAGAAATTATAAATAAAAAATGAAAGAAAAATACTAGGTTCAAAATTTAAAAATAATGAATTAAAGTTAAAATAAAATAAAATATAAAATAAAAACCTGTGTACGAAAATTGGAAAGCTATCAGACACCATGAAAAATAGAAGAATAGTTTTATACTCACATATCTTCAGGATGGATAAAAGCAAACTCATAAAACAAATATTCAACTTTTTTTACAGAAAAAAAAAAATAGTAATTGGTTCAAGAAAAAACCAGGAAGATTTAAATTAGTTAAATATTACAGAAGAACTAATCAGAAACCAAAAAAACCTCAGTATTATATTAAAAGACCAAAATCAAAAGTTCTAAGAAAAGCATAAAAATGTCAAATAGGAACAAAGACTTCCGAAAAATGGAAAAGAGCCACTTCGGAAAGAATGAAAGATATTAGAGAAAACGGAAGAAGGCCAATACACAAAAAAATTTGATTTACTGCTCCCAAAAGTGGGTGAATTGACAAAATGTATATACAGTATATAACACTGTATTCACAACATTATATTCCAATTAATTACAATTTATAAAAGACTGATTTATAATTTAATTACATTGAAGATTGAATTTTAACTGATATATAATTAATTGGTTAACTAATTAATCCTTAACAAACATAACTGTATTTTAAACGAACAAAAATTCCACCTTGAAAAGCAAAATCCGTGGAGAATGAGACTGTACACGAAGCTCCCCGCTGTAGCTGAACCCTGCATACTGTGACTTGAGTTGCGGTAGACCAGCCAAGTCCTTGCCTTGCACTGAGAATAAAAACTCCTTTTGAGGAAGCCATCCTAGAAACCAAAACTTAAAGTAGGCAAAATTGATCAAATATTAAAATGGCATAAGCAATTAAATTAAAATGTTGTGACATAATTGGCAGCAACTATTCAATTATTTGTAATAATGTAATGTAACTAAAACACGGTTGATATTATCATCCTAATATTACCACCTATCCTTACTTTAATGGTTCATTCCAAATTGCAAACACCTTTTGTGTATATATACATATTAGTAACTTAACAAATGTATTTTCTCAAAATTGTTTCTTTCGATTCAAATTATAGTGTAAACTAAACAATACCACAAATCTCAAACAAAAATTAACATCGTTATACTTTTATGTTAGACATGCTAAAAATATATTAATAGAAGAGTATAATTAAATTATACCAAAGATATATTAAATGTTGATGGGTGGAAGGTTTAGAATTGTGGAAACAACTAGTTTTGAATAGTTTCAATTAAAATTGTTATTTACTAACATGTCTATAGGCTACAGAGTCTTTATAGAGTCCCGCACCGGCTTGACAGTTTCTGAACACTGGTATATCATTACTGTACTCAAAAATCTACTTTTTGAAGTAACTACAATTTTCCTGTTATGAGGATGGCCTGCAAGGAGTTAGAATAAAATGTTAAATGAGAGCATGGACTGAGTTGTACATCAAATTAAAGGTCTTTAATAGTAGAACATAAACCAACAAATCCTACCTGAAAAGGTTCATACATGAAAAAATTATGCTGGTTTAAAGTTAAAATAAATTACAATTTAGGTTCTGTTTTAGACAGTTAATATTGTTTCCTTGGCTCAAGTTGGGAATTAACTTTGCAAATGCCTACTGGACTTATGAAATAGTTTTTTTTTTAGTGGATAGTGACTCTTCAAATCCAATGAAAGATGGTCCACAGACCAGAAGGCTTTAGACAAAAATATTAAGCATAAGCTTAAGACAAAATGTATATCATGTTCAAGGGGTTGTCTAGCAGAGATGAATACCACAAATGGCACTTAAAAAGGTTGATCCAGTACAAAATGGCAGACGTTCAAAGATTTTACTTGGATGTAGAAAGACGTTTTACTAGAGGCCACAATTTAAGCGCATTAACCAATCAAAGAAAAAAATGCCACTAGAAACTGAAAACTGCATTATGCATGACATAAAAAAGCACATTATAAAGTTAGTTATGAACATGGGTTAACAATTTAAACGTTTCTCTAAAAAAATGTCAGGAAACATAATTTTTTTCTATTAACATCTACCATTTTTACCAGATTAATCTTTTTAAGTGCTGTTTGAGGTATTCATCTCAGCTAGACAACCCCTTTAAAATGATGTACACCTTGACTTATGTTGAATGATGTACATCTTGACCTATGTTGAATGATGTACATCTTGACCTATGTTGAATGATGTACATTTTGACCTATGTTGAATGATGTACATCTTGACCTATGTTGAATGATGTACATCTTGACCTATGTTGAATGATGTACATCTTGACCTATGTTGAATGATGTACATCTTGACCTATGTTGAATGATGTACATCTTGACCTATGTTGAATGATGTACATCTTGACCTATGTTGAATGATGTACATCTTGACCTATGTTGAATGATGTACATTTTGACCTATGTTGAATGATGTACATCTTGATTATGTTGAATGATGTACATCTTGACCTATACTTAAGATTAGTAATTTAGTCATACTCCTTGTGGACCATCCTCCATTTGATGTGAAGAGTCACTAACTTTCCTAAAAAAAACTATTTCTTAGTTCTGGAATAAATTTACAAAGATTAACTTTCCCAACTAGAGCGAAGAAAAAAATATTAAACCATCTGGACAGGACTAACAATGTAACATTTTACAACTGTAAACCAGCGTAGTATTTTAACAAATGAACCTTTTGAGTTTGTATATTATTTGCAGCACTATGTTCTCCTATTATTTTGATTGTCAATTCGACCTGTATGAATGAATGAATATATTTATTTATTGAGGCGAAAATTATGACCTGACATGGTCCTTTCTTATATTTAACCTCAAAAATATAGATAAACAATTAAATTGGAAAAATTAACATTTATAGAAAACTGTAAAACAAGAACAAAAAGCTAAACAAAAATATACATATATATATACCATATAGGTATAATATTATTTAGTGTTCAACATTGACCATATTTCATGAAATTTTAATAATTAAACAATACTGCATGAAGAATTATAATAAGTGAACAAACTAAAATAATAATAAAAGAAAGTATTAATTACTATACTCTCAGTTAAGATTTTCTTCTGACTCCTTGCGGGCCATCCTCCTGATATGACGGGAAAATGGCAGTTACTTGAAAAAGTAGATTTATAGGTGCAGTAATGATGTACCCAGTTTTATCCTTCTGATAGATTTACATTTATTTAAAGCAAGCATATTATCGGAAATTTTATGTTTTTCTTCACACTGTAACATCGGAATAATATATAGTACATAATAACTATCACTAAAATAAGTACCAATAAACTAACTGTATGTTCAATTTCTCTAAACAAAAACTAAAAATACATTAGATTTAAAATGATTGAGTGATGTTTATTAATAATTCAACTCCGGTTATTACCAAATGAAAATATTTAGAAAAATAATTATCTGAACAGTAACTTACCATACTCTACACCTTGGCAACTGCTGAAAATCACTGGAACAAAAATGATTTACAATTTAGTCTATAACCATTGAAAATACAAACAAAACCACCTAATTACAAATATATTAGATGATAAAAAGTATGTTTAGCATTTCAAAAGTGTCATTGTCATTTCAAATTGACGTAACTGACCAATCAGACTTACCATTCACCTGTCACCAGCGCCAACCATACCTAACTTGCCATAGGTACACCTGTCCTGTCTCAAACGTTCATCTGTCAAAAACCAATTCAGTACAAGTAAACGTCACACAACACAAATTTATTACAATATAAGCACAAAATGCACAAATATTATGGTAATCGAATTCGGTGAACCACGCTCACCTTCCTCAGACCAGAGGGATTCACAAAAGAATGGAAAATGATGTTCAACAACTCAATGTACTACAAATGGCCTATGTCATTTGTATAACGCTTATGTATTTTTGTTGAACACCATTTTCCATTCTTTTGTGAATCCCTCTGGTCTGAGGAAGGGGAGCGTGGTTCACCGAAATCGATCGCCATAATATTTGTGCATTTTGTACTTGTATTGTAATATATTTGTACTTATATTGTAATAAATTTGTGTTGTGTGACGTTTACTTGTACTGTATATGTACCAACACGTACTATGATAATTAAACAACTACAAAAACCAATTCACCAATGTCTAACCAAACCTAGAATGTCTGCTGTTACACCATCTACAACTCCATCTCACTGTCAGGTTTTAACTATCTCACTAAACAATGTTTGTCAATAGCGAGAAATGTCTAACCAAACCTAGAATGTCTGCTGTTACACCATCTACAACACCATCTCACTGTCAGGTTTTAACTATCTCACTATACAATGTTTGTCAATAGCGAGAAATGTCTAACCAAACCTAGAATGTCTGCTGTTACACCATCTACAACTCCATCTCACTGTCAGGTTTTAACTATCTCACTAAACAATGTTTGTCAATAGCGAGAAATGTCTAACCAAACCTAGAATGTCTGCTGTTACACCATCTACAACTCCATCTCATTGTCAGCTTTTAACTATCTCACTATACAATGTTTGTCAATAGCGAGAAATGTCTAACCAAACCTAGAATGTCTGCTGTTACACCATCTACAACTCCATCTCACTGTCAGCTTTTAACTATCTCACTATACAATGTTTGTCAATAGCGAGAAATGTCTAACCAAACCTAGAATGTCTGCTGTTACACCATCTACAACTCCATCTCACTGTCAGCTTTTAACTATCTCACTATACAATGTTTGTCAATAGCGAGAAATGTCTAAACCAGTAAACAAATTCCTAATAGAAATAAAAATAAGTATTTAAATCACTTCCTTTATATTACAACGGACAATCAATTCCCTCAAGGCAATGATCGAACTGTCTAACACTCCTTTTACCAGTAATCACATATCTCTGGCTGTTAACAAGGTATTTATTGAACCAATTTAATGCCAGATGTCAGTTATTAGGACTTTCTAATAAGATATTATGCTGTCAGCAATTGTAACTTTCTAACCATAATTACACTTGTCAATATTGGCAAGTGTTGAAATCATCGATCACAATCATATACTAATCAGACAAGTCTCTGTTAGCAATTGTAACTTACAAACCAAACTTATACTAGTCAATAATGACACATTTTTAAATCATTAATCACAATAATTTAATCAGACAAGTTATTGTCAGCAATCGTAACTTCCTAACTATAGTTACAATTGTCAATAATGGCAAATATTGAAATCATCAATCACAATAATCTAATCAGACAAGTCTCTGTCAGCAACAATTGTAACTTTCCAACTGTACACACTTGTCAATATTGGCAAATATCTTAATGGTAACCATTTGGTCACAACTAACAGTCACAATCATAAGGTAATCAGACTAGTCACAGTCAGAAATTGCAACTTTCTAACCATAGTTACACTTGTCAATATTGGAAAATGTTGAAATACCAACCATACAATCAGAATCATATATTCAGACTTATCACTGTAAGAAATCAAATGCAATGTATGGCGGCTCAGTGACTAAGCCCAAAGTCCAAGTATTTAATTCCCAACTGTGCTGTTGGTTGGTACTTTATTCGTTTCATTAAGACAATTTACAGGTTTCATTCACACAGGAACCATTATGCAGAGGTTATCGTAGGCTGTCGGCCATGTTGGTTTTAATCCCATAAGAACAATATTATTTTCGAACCGGACATACGATCACACGTAACCAAACTAAACAGCTATTTTGAAACATATTTTTCCATTAAAATTTCATTTGATCATGAATGAAATTGCGCGTTGGAATTGCTTTGCAAATTCCTAATTAGTTTTATTTAAAAACACATAAAAAATGTAATATGAAAATTTTGTTTCATAGATTTTTCAAAACTGGGCGTATGTATTAAAAATATCAAAAGCAAACCTAATGTGCAGTATGATAACGTTGAAAATGACACCTCATACACAACTATTGATCAATAAATAATGAAAACATATGGATTCGAAAATAACCTTGTTCTTATGGGATTAAAACCAACATGGCTGAGAGCCTCTGCAGACTTTCAAGCTCACTCACTTCTCCATTTGAACTGATAAATAACATTTAAAAATGTATGGTATTGAATGGTAACGTTTCCTCGTAAGTATAATACTAAAAGCAATCAGAATCAACTAGTCTGCATTTTCGTTGTCAACAATTGAAACTGACTATTATGTACATATGACAAAAATAGAAACTGTTTATGATAAGGATAGCATAACCAAAACGAAACAATGTCTCCTAAACTATCAGTACTGGATTTATCTCAGGAATATGATTCAAATTAATTGTAAGTGTGAATATTTTAAGAAATGGAACCGTGTAAAAAGATTTTCATCCTATTTATGCAAACAAAACAACCAACAGGTCACATTTTTTACTCTAAAAAACACCAAATGCCCTCTAACCCTCTTTTTTGACTCAAGGCTAAACAGCCTACTATCCCAACACACACTAGACATTCTACCCACCCAATAAACATTAAACAGCTTACCACCCAACACACACTAGACAGCTTACCTACCCAATAAAAATTAAACAGCTTACCACCCGACACACACTAGACAGCTTACCTACCCAACAAAAATTAAACAGCCTACATCCTAACACACACTAGACAGCCTACCTACCCAATAAACATTAAACAGCTTACCACCCGACACACACTAGACAGCCTACCCACCCAACAAACATTAAACAGCCTACCACCCAACACACACTAGACAGCCTACCTACCCAATAAACATTAAACAGCTTACCACCCGACACACACTAGACAGCCTACACACCCAATAAACATTAAACAGCTTACCACCCGACACACACTAGACAGCCTACCCACCCAACAAACATTAAACATCCTACCACCCAACACACACTAGACAGCCTACCCACCCAACAAACATTAAACAGCCTACCACCCAACACATACTAGACAGCCTACCCGATGTACAGTGGTATTGACCCACCCAATACCATTAAACATTAAACAGCTTACCATCCGACACACACTAGACAGCCTACCCACCCAATAATCATTAAACAGCCTACTACCCCGACACACACTAGACAGCCTACCCACCCAATAATCATTAAACAGCCTACCACCCGACACACACTAGACAGCCTACCTACCCAATAAACATTAAACAGCTTACCACCCGAGACACACTAGACAGCCTACCTACCCAATAAACATTAAACAGCTTACCACCCGACACACACTAGACAGCCTACCCACCCAACAAACATTAAACATCCTACCACCCAACACAAACTAGACAGCCTACCCACCCAACAAACATTAAACAGCCTACCACCCGACACACACTAGACAGCCTATCTACCCAATAAACATTAAACAGCTTACCACCCGACACACACTAGGCAGCCTAACAACCCAATTAACATTAAACCGCCTACCACCCGACACACACTAGACAGCCTACTAGCTAATAAACATTAAACAGCCTACCACCCGACACACACTAGACAGCCTACCCACCCAATAAACATTAAACAGCTTACCACCCGACACACACTAGACAGCCTACCCACCCAACAAACATTAAACATCCTACCACCCAACACACACTAGACAGCCTACCTACCCAACAAACATTAAACAGCCTACCACCCAACACATACTAGACAGCCTACCCGATGTACAGTGGTATTGACCCACCCAATACCATTAAACATTTAACAGCTTACCACCCGACACACACTAGACAGCCTACCCACCCAATAATCATTAAACAGCCTACTACCCCGACACACACTAGACAGCCTACCCACCCAATAATCATTAAACAGCCTACCACCCGACACACACTAGACAGCCTACCTACCCAATAAACATGAAACAGCTTACCACCCAACACACACTAGACAGCCTACCTACCCAATAAACATTAAACAGCTTACCACCCGACACACACTAGACAGCCTACCCACCCAACAAACATTAAACATCCTACCACCCAACACACACTAGACAGCCTACCCACCCAACAAACATTAAACAGCCTACCACCCAACACATACTAGACAGCCTACCCGATGTACAGTGGTATTGACCCACCCAATACCATTAAACAGCTTACCACCCGACACACACTAGACAGCCTACCCACCCAATAACCATTAAACAGCCTACCACCCGACACACAATAGACAGCCTATCTACCCAATAAACATTAAACAGCTTAACACCCGACACACACTAGGCAGCCTAACAACCCAATTAACATTAAACCGCCTACCACCCGACACTCACTAGACAGCCTACTAGCTAATAAACATTAAACAGCCTACCACCCGACACACACTAGGCAGCCTACCTACCCAATAAACATTAAACAGCCTACCAACCGACACACACTAGACAGCCTACATACCCAATGAACATTAAACAGATTACCACCTGACACACACTAGATAGCCTACATACCCAATGAACATTAAACAGATTACCACCCGACACACACTAGACAGCCTACATACCCAATAAACATTAAAAAGCTTACCACCCAACACACACTAGACAGCCTAACAACCCAATAAACATTAAAAAGCTTACCACCCAACACACACTAGACAGCCTACATACCCAATAAACATTAAAAAGCTTACCACCCGACACACACTAGACAGCCTACCCACCCAACAAACATTAAACATCCTACCACCCAACACATACTAGACAGCCTACCCACCCAACAAACATTAAACAGCCTACCACCCAACACATACTAGACAGCCTACCCGATGTACAGTGGTATTGACCCATCCAATACCATTAAACAGCTTACCACCCGACACACACTAGACAGCCTACCCACCCAATAATCATTAAACAGCCTACCACCCGACACACACTAGACAGCCTATCTACCCAATAAACATTAAACAGCTTACCACCCGACACACACTAGGCAGCCTAACAACCCAATTAACATTAAACAGCCTACCACCCGACACACACTAAACAGCCTACCAGCTAATAAACATTAAACAGCCTACCACCCGACACACACTAGGCAGCCTAACAACCCAATTAACATTAAACAGCTTACCACCCGACACACACTAGGCAGCCTAACAACCCAATTAACATTAAACAGCCTACCACCCGACACACACTAGACAGCCTACCAGCTAATAAACACTAAACAGCTTACCACCCGACACACACTAGGCAGCCTAACAACCCAATTAACATTAAACAGCTTACCACCCGACACACACTAGACAGCCTATCTACCCAATAAACACTAAACAGCTTACCACCCGACACACACTAGGCAGCCTAACAACCCAATTAACATTAAACAGCCTACCACCCGACACACACTAGACAGCCTACCAGCTAATAAACATTAAACAGCTTACCACCCGACACACACTAGACAGCCTACCAGCTAATAAACATTAAACACCCTACCACCCGACACACACTAGGCAGTCTAACAACCCAATTAACATCAAACAGCCTACCACCCGACACACACTAGACAGCCTACCAGCTAATAAACATTAAACAGCCTACCACCCGACACACACTAGACAGCCTACCTACCCAATAAACATTAAACAGCCTACCACCCGACACACACTAGACAGCCTACATACCCAATGAACATTAAACAGATCACCACCCGACACACACTAGATAGCATACATACCCAATGAACATTAAACAGATTACCACCCGACACACACTTGACAGCCTACACACCCAATAAACATTAAAAAGCTTACCACCCAACACACACTAGACAGCTTAACAACCCAATAAACATTAAAAAGCTTACCACCCAACACACACTAGACAGCCTACCCACCCAATAAACATTAAACAGCTTACCACCCGTCACACACTAGACAGCCTACCCACCCAATAAACATTAAACAGCTTACCACCCGACACACACTAGACAGCATACCA
Organism: Stictocephala bisonia; assembly: GCA_035578905.1. Classification (NCBI taxonomy): domain Eukaryota; kingdom Metazoa; phylum Arthropoda; class Insecta; order Hemiptera; family Membracidae; genus Stictocephala; species Stictocephala bisonia. Next base: position 45,716 of record JAQJVL010000020.1, read on the forward strand.
CCCAACAAACAATAAACAGGCTACCCACCCCACAAACATTAAACATTCTATCACCCAACACACACTGAACAGCCTACCACTCAACACACACTGAACAGCCTACCACCCAACACACACTAGACAGGCTACCCACCCCACAAACATTAAACAGCCCACCCAGCCAACAAACATTAAACAGCCTACCACTCAACACACACTAGACAGCCTACCCATATTTATTTATTCTTTGATGATTCTGTTATAAGTAGATTGGGCTCCTGAGCAGTATTTAGTTTTAAAAAATTAAAATTCCTACGAGATGTTACTTTAATCTGAAATGTTGTACTAAAATGTGGATGTGGATCTCTGGGTACCTCTTCGGTCGGTCCTCACTTGTTGCTGAGTTCCACGTGGCCACATGTGTCACTTGGGCCTCACACTGGCTTTGCGCAAGCTACAATCATGGGATAAATTGTAGGTTACCAAGCAATACGCGATTTCAGTAAAAGAATGGTGATCTATGGTAAGTAAAAGTTGGCCCATGCACCTCTATTTGTCCCCAACATGGCCAAGCTTTGTCCTTTGTTCTTCGCCAATCAACACCCTGGCACTACTTCGTTGGCTGTAATTATGTCAGACACCTATGTAATCTGCTACCAGTTGGCGTTACCCTTCCCCGCTACTTCAAGTATATATCTTTTACATTACAATGTTCAACAACAGACTGCTTTGTAGTGCTCCAACACGGTGCATCTTATGTAGCCTTACTTCAAGTCCTACTTAAAAACCTATGGACACAAAGAAAAGGTACACCTCCTGTAGAAAGCTTTGTACATATCTCAATTCTGCTAATATAATTTTGCATTTTTTTTTTGTTTAAGTGCTTTTCAATTAATCAATAAAGATTTTTTGGCCGTACTTTGCCACAATTCTAACAGAATTAAAATTTTCTACCATAACAACAACCTTATTCACCTACCAGTCCTGTCACTCGCAGCACTCCATTTTTCCGTTTTACTTGAGTGTATTATTTGCATACTTATTTAACTTTTCCTCGGCGTGACTTTCTTTACTTTAAAACTTTTTTCAAACCATGTGTGAAATGCTACTAAATATTGGTGAGGTAAATAAAAAACGTTCATTTCCAGTGGCTCAACAACGTAAATTAAATCTAGAAGTTCATACCGAACTGATTGGCTGTCAAGTTATGTTTGTGTAGAGCTATTTGCAAAGTTCTAAGGATTTTTTCTGTCCTGCATGTTGACCTCTATTGGTGTTATTTATAATGAATGTCTTATGAAATAAATTTATTTTGTATGAATCAGCATTAAAATATATCCTTTTAAAATAAATATATGCGCTCTCACAGATAATTTATTTTTATGTATTTGTTAGTTTATAACTTTGGTTTTTGTCAGTAAATCTTTTGTACTTATATAGCTTTCATAAGTAAAAAGTTCTACTTTAAACCAGCATTTTACATAGATGAAAGTGAAAGGTAATTTAATTGTGAAATTTTTAATACTAAAATCGTAGAAATATATGCACTGGAGCCTGAGTTATAAGTAAAAAAGAGTGTCTTTATATTTTCAGTTTTTGAGGCAACAAGAAACATACGGGTGCACATTATTCAGACCTAAACATTTTGCTCCCATCTTAAATAGAAAATTCCCCTAGGTAATTTAGAATTATACATTTTTTAATAAATAAGTTAACAATAAACCTTTAAAGCATAGATATCTCACCATTTACTATTCTGAAAACATTTATAAGTTTTTTTTTAATTATTGACTTACCAAAGGCTACGGGCAGGAGAACCCAGGACAGGGCCATGGTGTAACAGTTTCTGAACGCCACGAGTGACTGATAACTGACCAACACGTGGTGCTGAGCCCAGGGTTCAAAGGAACTGATAATCGCCGTTTACTAGGCGTGCAGTTTCATATCAACGATTTGTGACTTTGTTTCTATAATATTTGCTGCCAATACAATGTTTCTTGGAATAAACTCACATTGTGACGGACTCATCACGTAAAACCGAAAAATAAAGTTGTTTCTAGAGATTATGAGTATTAGCCTATAGGACGCATCAAAAAGACCCAACGGAAAAATGTGTGCAGCTGGAAGTGTTCTACAAAATAGGTTTCCACATACAGTTGATATCATCCGACAAAGTTTCCTAACCTAACCTAACCTAACCTAACCCAACCTCCTCTTAATAGGGTCCTCTATTAATAGGTTAGGTTAGGTTAGGTTAGGTTAGGATTAAAGTGATCAAAAGACTTTAAAATATTAAAAACTAATAAAACTGTTACCTTTGCCTCAAGGATAAAAAATAACCGAAAATATTCTTAGTTTAGGTCTTCTTTAGAAACTATTTATTATTCAATTTAGAGATTAATTAAAATTTAAAATATTATATTTATTTTAATATAGGTAAACTGGATTTTAACTATAGTTGTTTAATGTTACGGCAGGCAATTGCATGCATATAGACTACAAACAAGACTCTTACCGATGGCGTCAAACGGCGAAACTATCAACCATTCCATTAGAAATGACTTTACAGTAAAAATTTGCTTTATTGTTGAAAATAGTGAATTTAAATACTTGATTTGAAAAATAATGGATGAGGTGATTAATATTATGATAACAGTTCTGACATACCTTATACTGCACCATTACAAGTGAAGGTATTTATTATAGTTGATAACATTCATTAAATTTTTACGCTATCCTTTAATGTTAAAGTGAAGTAATTTTGCAAACAACAATTATTACTTCATTTTGTTAATTTTCGGAAATTATTGTTGTAACCACCCTCGCGTTACACAATTTGAAATTTAGATGATAAAAGAAAATTGAATTGCCCTCTAAATATCATCGGAGGAATAGTTGTCATCCCAATAACATATTGTAAATAAAATAAAAAAACTCATTTACTTTATTGGAGGAAGGCGGAATCACGCAAACTTTTTGAAGAAACTCCCAACATGTTAATAACTTAATAGAACAGAATAATTTATTTCGAATTTTATACATTAATAATGGCCTTGCAAAGTGAAAACATTTGTAATAGTAAACATTCAAACAAATTATAATTAAATACATATTAACTGTATCAATATTTTTACATTACGGCATTTTAAAAATTTATAATAATAATTGTTTGCATATATTTAAATAAATTTAATTTACTGTGGTGAAGTTATGGGTTATTTCTAGCTGTGTTTTATATTGAGGATGGAGAGAGAAAAAAGGTAATTTAAATTGCAACTAATAAAAAAAGTTCCAACATTGAGAGTAGGTCTATAAAAATTCCTTCAGTTCTATGGAAAATGTGTTTGTTGTATGGTGGGAGATGTGTAATTGGAATGTTAATGTTTCGTTTCCTTTCTTACTGCATTCATCCCTGTCCTTCCAGCAAAGAAACGACTCCAAGCTGTTTGCTGGATGTTCTGCAACAATAATTGATTGAATAAAAGCAATATTAAATTTTATTTAATTCAATAGTTGGTTTTAACTCTGTTCTTATGTGTTTTGAATGTTATTTTGTGTACCTAATGTTTATTGCCATTACTAACACAGTCAATACTATGGCCGGGGCTTATAGAGCTATGTTTTGGATCAATTAAATATTTTGTATACATTATTTCAGTAAATTTAGTACAGCATATATTACTACGTTGGTAAATAATTAATTGACGCTATCTCAATTTCTTGAGTGGTCAATCAAATGAAACGTTACTTGTCGGGGCTGACTTCATCCATTAGGCGAATGGATCTGGTGCGTGTGTGTCCCGTTACAAATAAATAAACACCAATGTTATGAAGGCACTGACAAACAGTTCTTTCCTCTTACTGTCAAGATACTTCTGTCCTGTTTGGACATCCTTATTACAATGGAGATAGGTAACTGTCAAGATACTGTATTAGCTGTTGTCCTGTCCTGTTTGGACATCCTTATTACAATGGGTTACGTAGCTGTCAAGATACTGTATTAGCTGTTGTCCTGTTCTGTTTGGACATCCTTATTACAATGAGTTACGTAGCTGTCAAGATACTGCACTAGCTATTGTCCTGTCCTGTCTGGAAATCCTTATCACAATGAGTTACGTAGCTGTCAAGATACTGTATTAGCTGTTGTCCTGTCCTGTTTGGACATCCTTATTCCAATGAGTTACATAGCTGTCAAGATACTGCACTAGCTATTGTCCTGTCCTGTTTGGACATCCTTATTACAATGAGTTACGTAGCTGTCAAGATACTGCACTAGCTGTTGTCCTGCCCTGTTTGGACATCCTAATTACAATGAGTTACGTAGCTGTCAAGATACTGCACTATCTATTGTCCTGTCCTGTTTGGACATCCTTATTACAATGAGTTACGTAGCTGTCAAGACACTGTATAAGCTGTTGTCCTGTCCTGTTTGGACATCCTAATTACAATGAGTTACGTAGCTGTCAAGATACTGCACTAGCCATTGTCCTGTCCTGTTTGGACATCCTTATTACAATGAGTTACGTAGCTGTCAAGATACTGCACTAGCTATTGCCCTGTCCTGTTTGGACATCCTTATTACAATGAGTTACGTAGCTGTCAAGATACTGCACTAGCTGTTGTCCTGCCCTGTTTGGACATCCTAATTACAATGAGTTACGTAGCTGTCAAGACACTGTATTAACTGTTGTCCTATCCTGGTTGGACATCCTTATTACAATGAGTTACGTAGCTGTCAAGATACTGCACTAGCTATTGCCCTGTCCTGTTTGGACATCCTTATTACAATGAGTTACGTAGCTGTCAAGATACTGCACTAGCTATTGTCCTGTCCTGTTTGGACATCCTTATTACAATGAGTTACGTAGCTGTCAAGATACTGCACTAGCTATTGTCCTGTCCTGTTTGGACATCCTTATTACAATGAGTTACGTAGCTGTCAAGATACTGTATTAGCTATTGTCCTGTCCTGTTTGGACATCCTTATTACAATGAGTTACGTAGCTGTCAAGATACTGCACTAGCTATTGCCCTGTCCTGTTTGGACATCCTTATTACAATGAGTTACGTAGCTGTCAAGATACTGCACTAGCTATTGCCCTGTCCTGTTTGGACATCCTTATTACAATGAGTTACGTAGCTGTCAAGATACTGCACTAGCTATTGTCCTGTCCTGTTTGGACATCCTTATTACAATGAGTTACGTAGCTGTCAAGATACTGCACTAGCTATTGCCCTGTCCTGTTTGGACATCCTTATTACAATGAGTTACGTAGCTGTCAAGATACTGCACTAGCTGTTGTCCTGCCCTGTCTGGAAATCCTTATCACAATGAGTTACGTAGCTGTCAAGATACTGTATTAGCTGTTGTCCTGTCCTGTTTGGACATCCTTATTCTAATGAGTTACGTAGCTGTCAAGATACTGCACTAGCTGTTGTCCTGCCCTGTTTGGACATCCTAATTACAATGAGTTACGTAGCTGTCAAGATACTGCACTAGCTATTGTCCTGTCCTGTTTGGACATCCTTATTACAATGAGTTACGTAGCTGTCAAGACACTGTATAAGCTGTTGTCCTGTCCTGTTTGGACATCCTAATTACAATGAGTTACGTAGCTGTCAAGATACTGCACTAGCTATTGTCCTGTCCTGTTTGGACATCCTTATTACAATGAGTTACGTAGCTGTCAAGACACTGTATTAGCTGTTGTCCTGTCCTGTTTGGACATCCTTATTACAATGTGTTACGTAGCTGTCAAGACACTGTATTAGCTGTTGTCCTGTCCTGTTTGGACATCCTAATTACAATGAGTTACGTAGCTGTCAAGACACTGTATTAGCTGTTGTCCTATCCTGGTTGGACATCCTTATTACAATGAGTTACGTAGCTGTCAAGATACTGCACTAGCTATTGCCCTGTCCTGTTTGGACATCCTTATTACAATGTGTTACGTAGCTGTCAAGATACTGCACTAGCTATTGTCCTGTCCTGTTTGGACATCCTTATTACAATGAGTTACGTAGCTGTCAAAATAGTGCACTAGCTATTGCCCTGTCCTGTTTGGACATCCTAATTACAATGAGTTACGTAGCTGTCAAGATACTGTATTAGCTGTTGTCCTGTCCTGTTGGACATCCTAATTACAATGAGTTACGTAGCTGTCAAGATACTGCACTAGCTATTGTCCTGTCCTGTTTGGACATCTTTATTACAATGAGTTACGTAGCTGTCAAGACACTGTATTAGCTGTTGTCCTGTCCTGTTTGGACATCCTAATTACAATGAGTTACGTAGCTGTCAAGATACTGTATTAGCTGTTGTCCTGTCCTGTTTGGACATCCTAATTACAATGAGTTACGTAGCTGTCAAGATACTGCACTAGCTTTTGTCCTGTCCTGTTTGGACATCTTTATTACAATGCGTTACGAAGCTGTCAAGATACTGCACTAGCTATTGTCCTGTCCTGTTTGGACATCTTTATTACAATGAGTTACGTAGCTGTCAAGACACTGTATTAGCTGTTGTCCTGTCCTGTTTGGACATCCTAATAACAATGAGTTACGTAGCTGTCATGATACTGCACTAGCTATTGTCCTGTCCTGTTTGGACATCTTTATTACAATGAGTTACGTTGCTGTCAAGACACTGTATTAGCTGTTGTCCTGTCCTGTTTGGACATCCTTATTACAATGGAGTTAGGTAGCTTGATTTACCTATCGCATGCTTAATGAGTAATTAATAAACTGTTGGTTTTAGATTAAAAATTTGATTTTATTATTACGATATATCGACAACTTAATATAATATTTTTAATGTAACACATTTAACACTGACTCAGCACACATGGAATGTATAACTAAAATTTTCTCTCCTGAATTTGAATATACCTTTAATATTTGGACTGATTAAAATTTGTGTGCAATACATGTTGGTGCTACACTCTTGGTTGGAAAAATATTCGAGTGGTGCATCAATTAAAGTTAAACTTACACAGACTGTGATTTAACGAAAGCACGACCGGGGAGGGGGGAGATTGGAGCCAAGCTCAATAATGGGTGGAGCTTATAAAGAGAAGAACTCAAATATTAGTGTTAGGTATTCTATGCAATAGAATTATTTTTATATCCCTTAAACAGTAACAACAATTGTTTGTTGAAGGGCAACAAACAAACAAAAAAATCACTTTTAATCACGAATATTGCGTTTACTGTCGAACAGTCTATAAATTCACAATCTGGCCACTATGTAGGCATTTCATATCAAAAACTCACGTTTCAGAACAAACACTGAAATCGCCTGTCCGGAAAAAATATAATACATTCATAAAATGCATCGAATACATCCGAAGTCAATATTCGATTTTTCTTTTTTGCGAAGCGGTAATGCATTTATGTTTAGCGTGTTGAACTCGTCCTGCAGAAAACATGCAGGTAATACTCACTAAAACCCGTACGATCCGCGGGGATCCAGCAGGGGTTTAGTGGATGACGTCATGCCTCTCGGATGACGTCATGGCTGGCCGCGAGGCTTGACTTCCCTTTGGACTAAACTACTTTATTCAGGGTCAGTCAGGCATCCCTCTACATGTTTTCCGCGTAAGATCACGTGAACGAAAGCAAAAACTGTGTTCTCTGCGTTCTCGCTTCGTAGCATTGTCTCGACAAAGGTATCTGGTGAAACAGCCCGCGTGAATGCTAGGCTTTGGACTGCGGAGGGCCAAGCCGCAGTCCAAAGCCTAGCAGTTCCTACAGTTCCTACAGACGTCATTTATAAATAATAATTGGTTCCAATTAAAAAATATTCTTTTATTATTAGTTTTAATTTACTCTAGGTTGGTTAGTACCATTTGTCCACTATATTCTCAAAATTTAAATAAAATATATCGCAGGTTTTGTTAATGAGTCAGGAACTAAGAAAGGCCAAATTAGCTACTTTAGGTAGCCACATCTCCGTAAAAGTTTGTTTAATTATTTCCCCTTATTACACTTGTGACTTGTTTGTTGTACAAGTCAAACAATTTTATTCAAAAAAACTTCAAAAATAATTTTCGATCGAACATCCTTGAACGTTTGTACCGTAATGCATTGATTATTGTACTATTATTTTTTAACCTACTTTAGAAAACTTAATTTTATATAATTTGTTTTACAAATACCTAAGATTGCATTTCATATCTGATTATTTTTTTTACTGTAGTCTACTGTGAATTGGGTTAAATAACTAATTATTTTATGCAATCTGTATACAAAAAAATACAGAAACAAAAATACATGTCGCATCGCAATATTTTTTTTCATATAGACATATTTATAATGAGAAAACCGAATATTTATTGAAAAGTCTTAAGTTTCGTGAAAATCCCAAAATACTCGCAAGAACAATGTGAATGGTGATTTTTCTCATTGCAGCCTCAGCCATATTTTCCAGAAAAATTAATAAATTTAAAATAGATTACGTTACAACACTGAATACTTAAATAACACAAAGACTTTTAGGGAACTATAAAAAATGGGTTTTACGACATGAATACATAAGTGTTTACATTTTTTATGATACCTCTAAACCCTAGAATTCGAAATGAGCGCAAACTTAACCTCACTCTGCAGATTTTACACAACTAGTTTTTATCCAATAAGTTATCGCTAAATTTTAAAGTTCAGTTCACCAAGTTCTTGGACATCTTAATTGATTCAGATTCCAAATGGGTAAATCATACAGAATAGTTATACTTGAGATTAAACAAATCAGTTTTCGCACTCAGATACTTTTCTTCGCTCCTTCCAAAATCTGTACTTCAGCATGTTTATTTTGAATATTTCCATATTTTGTTAATTTATGGCTGTGCGTTCTTGGGCACTGCTGCCAAAACACAGATTGCTTGTGTTTAGGATCCAAAAACGGGCATTGAGAATTGTATGTGGACTCAGGGCAAAAGGATCCAAAAACGGGCATTGAGAATTGTATGTGGACTCAGGGTGAAATGATCCAAAAACGGGCGAAAGACAATCACGGGAATACTTTTTCATCAGAGAGAATAATTCCTTTGCCTTCAATTATTGTGTACTCCGGTTGCCTATTTGTTCGGCAGAATCGCGCCTTGTTTCCACTGAAAGTACACGGTTATAATGAACGAATCGAGAGTTGTACCACACAAGAAAACTGTAGTACAAAGCAGTATAACTTTCGAGAGTTGTACCACACAAGAAAACTGTAGTACAAAGCAGTATAACTTTCGAGAGTTGTACCACACAAGAAAACTGTAGTACAAAGCAGTATAACTTTCGAGAGTTGTACCACACAAGAAAACTGTAGTACAAAGCAGTATAATTTAGTTTGCAACTACTACTTATAACAATTTACTTTAACACAAAGCTTCTCCATCCGTACATTCGTTGTAAACGTTGCTCATTGTTAAATAGAAAGTTCATTTTATATTTATATATATTGGACGACTATATTTATCTGCAAAATCCTGGTTAATACATATGTTTGTAAGGCTTAAAAAGTAAATATTTGACTTACGTATCTCACAGTTGATAATTTAAGAACTTTTTTTAATAATATTACAGAAATGTATAGACCTGGTGATAAAATCATAATAATATTCAAAACAATATTTTATCTTGAACAATAAATGAATTTGATATTAGGAAGCTTTGTATGTGAATGAAGAGTCTCATTTTCAGATATTTCCGTTTATTTACTACCGCAACTTAGGTTAACCTAACATAACCTAACCAAACCTAACCAAAGTAGTGGTAGAGAATTAACGGTAAAGGTCCTAATTTTATTTCGATTTACGCAAAACCGCTATGAAGAGGGAGAAGTTAATTTTAAAACTACTCCAAGTAGAGTAATGTTGGTGTCCTGCGAGGTGTGGTGCGCGTGACTGGGCTAGCCACCCATCGATCCAAGTCCCTGCTCAATAGACTTGGGAGCCATCAATTATACACCAACTGATTAAACCTTCTTTGTGCGGTGTGGTGCCGATAATGTTCGGACAATCTCTGTGTTTGAACAGTTCAATGATGGTGAGGGGACGGGCTTTGCTTTTACGACCTGCATCGATTCTGCCACCCCGAACACTCCAATAGTACACCATTTGGATATATTAGCTTTAACCCCCGTTCAAAAAATTCCTGTATAATGGCAATAGGTAAACTACAGGAATTACTGCAGAAATCCAATAGCCAAGTCAGGCCTAAACTTCACGACGTGAAGGATTCAGGACAGTGAAGGACGCATTCACGATAACTCATTGAACACACTCGTCAAGCTTAACGACACTTAAAAAAACGCCCATCAGACGTTCTCGTAACACTTAAAGTGCCCATCCACTCACTGGAAGGACTCACAACATTGAAGAGCCCATCCACTCACTGGAAGTACTCACAACATTGAAGAGCCCATCCACTCACTGGAAGTACTCACAACATTGAAGAGCCCATCCACTCACTGGAAGTACTCACGACATTGAAGAGCCCATCCACTCACTGGAAGTACTCACAACATTGAAGAGCCCATCCACTCACTGGAAGGACTCACAACATTGAAGAGCCCATCCACTCACTGGAAGTACTCACAACATTGAAGAGCCCATCCACTCACTGGAAGTACTCACGATATTGGAGAGCCCATCCACTCACTGGAAGTACTCACGATATTGGAGAGCCCATCCACTCACTGGAAGTACTCACGATATTGAAGAGCCCATCCACTCACTGGAAGTACTCACAACATTGAAGAGCCCATCCACTCACTGGAAGTACTCACAACATTGAAGAGCCCATCCACTCACTGGAAGTACTCACAACATTGAAGAGCCCATCCACTCACTGGAAGTACTCACAACATTGAAGAGCCCATCCACTCACTGGAAGTACTCACAACATTGAAGAGCCCATCCCCTCACTGGAAGTACTCACGATATTGGAGAGCCCATCCACTCACTGGAAGTACTCACGATATTGGAGAGCCCATCCACTCACTGGAAGTACTCACGATATTGAAGAGCCCATCCACTCACTGGAAGTACTCACAACATTGAAGAGCCCATCCACTCACTGGAAGTACTCACAACATTGAAGAGCCCATCCACTCACTGGAAGTACTCACAACATTGAAGAGCCCATCCACTCACTGGAAGTACTCACAACATTGAAGAGCCCATCCACTCACTGGAAGTACTCACAACATTGAAGAGCCCATCCACTCACTGGAAATACTCACAACATTGAAGAGCCCATCCACTCACTGGAAGTACTCACGACATTGAAGAGCCCATCCACTCACTGGAAGTACTCACGACATTGAAGAGCCCATCCACTCACTGGAAGTACTCACGACATTGAAGAGCCCATCCACTCACTGGAAGTACTCACGATATTGGAGAGCCCATCCACTCACTGGAAGTACTCACGATATTGGAGAGCCCATCCACTCACTGGAAGTACTCACGACATTGAAGAGCCCATCCACTCACAGGAAGTACTCACGATATTGGAGAGCCCATCCACTCACTGGAAGTACTCACGATATTGAAGAGCCCATCCACTCACTGGAAGTACTCACGATATTGAAGAGCCCATCCACTCACTGGAAGTACTCACGATACTGAAGAGCCCATCCACTCACTGGAAGTACTCACGATATTGAAGAGCCCATCCACTCACTGGAAGTACTCACGATATTGAAGAGCCCATCCACTCACTGGAAGTACTCACGATATTGAAGAGCCCATCCACTCACTGGAAGTACTCACGAGACTGAAGAGCCCATCAACTCACTGAAAGTACTCACGAGACTGAAGAACCCATCAACTCACTAGAAATAACCACGACACTAAAGAGCCCAACAACTCACTGAATGTACTCACGGCACTGAAAAGCCCATCAACTTACTGGAAGTAAACACGTCACTGAAGAGCCCACTCCCTCACTGGAATTACTTACGACTCTGAAGAGCCTATCCACTAACTGAAGTTACTTACGAAACTGATGAGTCCACCTACTCCCTGCAAGTACACGGCACTTGTAGAGCCGATTTATTCACTAGGAGTACTTACGACACTGGAGAACACGTCCACGGAGTAGGAGTACTCACGACACTGAAGAGCCCATCAACGCACTGGAAGTACTCACGATATTGAAGAGCCCATCCACTCACTGGAAGTACTCACGATATTGAAGAGCCCATCAACGCACTGGAAGTATTCACGACATTGAAGAGTCCATCCACCACTGGAATTAATTACGACACCGAAGAGCCCATCCATTCACTGGAAATACTCACTAGACTGAAGGGCCCACCCAGTCACTGGAAATACTCACGAGACTGAAGGGCCCACCCACTCACTGGAAGTACTCACGGCACTGAAGAGCCCATATACTCACGAACCTGAAGAGCCCATTATTGCACTGGAAGTACACACGTCACTGAAGAGCCCACCCACTCACTGGAATTACTTACGACACTGAAGAGCCCATCCACTCTTTCATGATGTTACTTACGAAACTGATGAGTCCACCTACTCACTGCAAGTCGATCCATTCAATAGGAGTACTTACGACACTGAAAAACCCGTCCGCGGAGTAGGAGTATTCCCGACACTCAACGCCCATCAACGCACTGGAAGTACTCACGACACTGAAGAGCCCATACACTGACTAGGCGTACTTACAGCAATTGAAGATCCCTCACACTTACTGTAGATTTCACTCCTCTTAAAGAACTCATCCACTCACTGGATGTATTCATTTTTCTTGAAGAGCCCTTCCACTCACTGTAGTTTTTCATTCCTCTTGTAGAGCTCATCTACTCACTGCAAGTATTCACGGTTCCTTGAAGAGCCCATTCACTCACTGGAAGTACTCACGACTCCATGAGAGCTCTCCCACTCACTGTAGGTTTTCATTCTTCTTGAAGAGCTCATCTACTCACTGCAAGTATTCACGGTTCCATTCACTGGATGTATTAGCGACTTGGTGGAGCCCCTACTGATTTCACTTAAAACATTTTTAGTGCTCTTGCAGATCATTTTGGACCTTGCAAATCCATTTGACAATTGAAGGTACAGATCTCGTGGGCTTGAAACGGCATATTCGACCTTTAGTACACTAACTGTAAATAGTCCCTTCCACCTATATGTACGGTATCCTAGAGTGGAAGTGGAAGAAAACGTAGTTTTATATACAGAGTGTAGAATGAGTGGGGTTAAGGAGATGTAGCGGGTGCACCGCATATTCAATATTTATAAATAACGGAAAATTTTTCCAAATCTCATCACTATCTTGTAAAATTGTTCATATTTAAACTGTCAGAAAAATAGTATTTCCTTACTGTGCATTAAACCTCCTTAATACACCGTGGGCTGAGATCTAGGTACTAGAACACACTATGTATATTAAGAGAGGAGTGAACGAGAGTGAGATAAATGTTTACCGATGTTACTATTTTAAGTTGTTATATTTAAACTATTGTCCAAGTCATCCGAAGACAATTTGTTAATATTGCTGTATTTTAGAATTTAAGCTAAATGTAATTAAGACGTGCAGATTATTTATAAATAATGAAAATAAAATTATTAGTCTAAAACTAACCAAGAATGAACATTTTGTAAGTTAAGACTTTTCTGAAAGAGGTCACCCCTCTTTTTTATGGGCGGGGGGGGGGGGGGGGGTAAGATGTTGTACTGCAAAAGTTTATTCAATAAACCTATCAATGTGAATTGCTGTAACCATCTGAGACACACTTGTGGTTGCCGTTCGTTAGTGGCGCAGCTAACTTAATATCGACTCACCTTGTTGAAATATTCTAAATACCTTATTCCCTTCGTATGGAGATAAAACCCCAGTTGAAATCTCATAATATTGTCAAATATTATATTTCACTAAATTTCCCATAAATTGATGTATTTATATTATTATTAGCTTTGTATTAAATAAATTACTAAATCAATATTGATAACAACAGCCAATAAAATTATTCAAAATAGTAGTTCATTAAATTTGATGTTGATTGACAAATTTAAAGATCTGCCATTTCGAAGCTATAAGTAAATAATCGTTTAGTTTTTATTTTTTACATTACTAAAACGTACATGTAGAAAATTCTCATGAACGTTATATAAATATTCTGATTATTTTTTAAGTATAACAATAACTGTTCTTATTTTATTCTTTAAAAAAAATAAGATGGTAAACTAAGGTAATCAGAATCTATGTATATTCGAACATCTTATGCCTATTGCCGGAATACATATTATTCGAAATTAAATTTTAAATCATTAACAATCGATCAGGTGGAACTATTTTATGCCTGCTTTACCAAACAAACAGGTCGCACATAGCACTGTTCCAGTTTCGTTGTAATTAATTTAAGTGAATTCTGTATTTGCTTTGTTTTAAGATTCTTGGTGACGATGGAAAAATAAATGTGAAATTGGTTCAACATATCAGTCCGTTATTTTGATTCAATTATCAGATTTAAAAAAACTTAATCCATATGCGTAGAGACTTAATGAAGTGTACAAACATAGTGTAAAAAATGTACACACATACAGTGTAAACAAATGTACAAACATAGTGTAAACAACTAAGTTTACACACACTTGAGGAAAACCTTGAAAAATCTCACGGAAAATGGTAAATCAAGGTAAAACTCCCACCTGATTAGAATCTGTTCGAATCAATGGGTAGTCTACAGAACAGGTATTAGCCTACTTGCAAGATACGGACGTATAGTTTCTATCCTTTTGTGATTCTCCAGTACTATGATTTCATGATATTGTTCATAAGCCTTACAGCTGACCGGGAACGAGTAGAACTCTGAATTCTGCTTTCTATTTCAATAAAAAACTATATATTGGTGGTGAAAAATATAATGCTATAAGATATCTAATTCTGAATACAGTTTTTGACTATCGAACCATACATAGATTCATTTATCATAAAAACCTCCCAGACAGCGACAAGAATTAAATGTATAAAGAACTTATATTTTAATGATAGGCAGTGGATGATGGAAAGACTCTACAAAGGTTAGGGCTAAACTCCCCCCTCCCGAAAAAAAACTGGCTTTAAAATGAACGTTAATATTTTTTCTAAAAAATAATCATAATAATTTGGCTACATCTAATGTGAAAACAATAGAGATTAATATAGTTTTTCGTAAGGACTACACGATCCTTCACTTTTCACCAAGTATTTAGACATTGCTTCACTGAACAGTATAAGAGGTGGCATTTACACACATTAATATTTAGACTACACTAATAATTGCGCCGCACCGTCGCCATCGCCGTGTCGACCAGTCAATTACGGCGTGCGCGCCTCGTGTGAAGTACTGTATCTATCCAAATGTCCCCGTTGACATAGGTTTAGAAGGATGCAGAGCAAAATAAAGCTTAAGAGAGTTATACTTTAATTTTTATTCGAACTATCTTAACCAATTACATAAGACAACGTTTGTATCAAATAAATGTTTTAAAGCAAATTCAAAAACTCTAAATGTCCTAATTATTTAATAAACTTTTTATAATAGCCAAAAATATTTTATAATGTTCTCTTTTAGAATGTAATATGAGGAAAACAATATTAAACGAATACGACCTATATTAAAGGAGATAAGGGTGTAATGGGGGGTTTAAAGGGGGCCTAGTGAGATAAGCACCGGGGGGGAGAGAATTTAGGGAAATTTTGGTAACTTGTACCTCCTAATGGGTACTAAAGACTGGTGGATAGTTCAGCTTGTTACTATTTTTTTCCGACAGTATCCTGTAATGACTGGGCTGTTAAGCCACATCACGGTTATTTTGTACAGATATTAAATTTCATACATTTCTCAGACAAGGCGATTGAAAAATTACATCTACCACGTTCATAACAATGGATCTTTAACGGAAGCCACTTAATTGTGCAATAATATATACCTGGAAGTTGGAACTGAAATCTTAAGGCGTAGCTGGTTAAAATGCCATTCGACATTCTTTCAAGCATTTAGCAATAAGTGCTGTTAATAGTTCAAAGCGTACAGATATCCTTCACGAGAAGCTTTACTGTACTATTCAACAAACTCAATAGATCGCAACATTTGCCACTACAAAGATGGCCAAATAATCAATATGCACCAGATAGTGGTCACCAAAAGTGATCCGTGTCTATTATAGTACTAGTACCTGTACAAAGTTCAGTTGGTAGTTTGGTCGTCTGAGGTATGTGCTGATGAAAGTGTTCATAGGCAGGACAATATTCTGAAACTGTAAACCGAGGATATGTAAGTAGGTAATTGTTAAATTGACTGTGGTATGTGCTGATGACAGTATTCATAGGCAGGACAATATTCTGACACTGTAAACCGAGGTTGCGGAATAGGTAATTGTTAAATTGACTGTAGTATGTGCTGATAACAGTATTCATAGGCAGGACAATATTCTGACACTGTAAACCGAGGATGCGTAGTAGGTAATTGTTAAATTTACTGTGGTATGTGCTCATGGCAGTATTCATAGGCAGGACAATATTCTGACAATGTGAACCGAGGCTGTGTAAGTAGGTAATTGTTAAATTGACTGTGGTATGTGCTGATGGCAGTATTCATAGGCAGGACAATATTCTGACACTGTGAACCGAGGATGTGTAAGTAGGTAAGTGTTAAATTCACTGTGGTATGTGCTGATGGCAGTATTCATAGGCAGGACAATATTCTGACACTGTGAACCGAGGATGTGTAAGTAGGTAATTATTAAATTGACTGTAGTATGTGCTGATGGCAGTATTCATAGGCAGGACAATATTCTGACACTGTGAACCGAGGATGTGTAAGTAGGTTATTGTTAAATTGACTGTGATATGTGCTGATGGCAGTATTTAAACGCAGGACAATATTCTAGAAATGTGAACCGATGATGTGTAAGTAGGTAATTGGAAGTAGTTGATAGGTCAGATATGAGTGATGATAACGGTATTTAGTCAAGAGGATATTCTGATGACTCGTGTGGAATACTTGTTAGTAAGTAGTTGATAGGTCAGATATAAGTGATGATAACGGTATTTAGTCAAGAGGATATTCTGATGACTCATGTGGAATACTTGTTAGTAAGTAGTTGATAGGTCAAATATAAGTGATGATAACGGTATTTAGTCAAGAGGATATTCTGATGACTCATGTGGAATACTTGTTAGTAAGTAGTTGATAGGTCAGATATAAGTGATGATAACGGTATTTAGTCAAGGGGATATTCTGATGACTCGTGTGGAATACTTGTTAGTAAGTTGTTGATAGGTCAGATATAAGTGATGATAACGGTATTTAGTCAAGAGGATATTCTGATGACTCGTGTGGAATACTTGTTAGTAAGTAGTTGATGGGTCAGATATAAGTGATGATAACGGTATTTAGTCAAGGGGATATTCTGATGACTCATGTGGAATACTTGTTAGTAAGTAGTTGATGGGTCAGATATAAGTGATGATAACGGTATTTAGTCAAGGGGATATTCTGATGACTCATGTGGAATACTTGTTAGTAAGTAGTTGATGGGTCAGATATAAGTGATGATAACGGTATTTAGTCAAGGGGATATTCTGATGACTCATGTGGAATACTTGTTAGTAAGTAGTTGATGGGTCAAATATAAGTGATGATAACGGTACTTAGTCAAAAGGATATTCAGGTAATAAGGGTGTGTTATTAAAAGACTGATTATTAAATTCTGAAGAGAAAGAGGTTGTAGGTGACTCATAAGTTGGTTCAGGATGTAACAGAAACCCATTGAGGTGAATGTTGTACGACGTACAGTACATGGAGGGATAAGTACGTTGCTAAGACATTAGCTAAAATTGTTTATCTAGGAGTCAACTAAGTTCGTTGGAATTATTTGGAAATCTGGCGGAAGATAGTGAGGGACAGGGGAGTGTTTTGGCAAGATCTGATAGGAATAGGAAAGGCGGTGGATCCGTTGCAGGGTGGTAATGATAGAGTAGCCGACACGCACCTCCGCCCGTGGCCTGCGCCCTACGCCCCGCACCCCTCACGCCCCGCACCCACCTTCGTTCCGCCCCTGATCAATAACACCTTCCACCAGGTAGATGGATAGAACAGCCGGCTCAATCTGCAGGATGCGTTAATCGCATTTCGATGTCAGCTTTGAGTTTTGCTAATATTTCCAAAAGCTGGCTGGGAGCTTTGCTCCTATTATACTCTTGTACAAAAATCCCGTACCGTCTCTTCGACAATCGCAGGCACCCGACAAACTCTCTCTTATACATTGCTGCTAAAACATAATCTTGATTATGCTGTGACATACAAATTTCCATTAATTGTACCATGACACATCAAACTAGTTATACTAACTGTATCCATTATACCCTTTAATTACACGGTTTCTAATTACAGATGTCTTTTAACTAAATGAGAGTTTAAAAATTAAAATTAATTGTAGAGATTAAATTTTCATAAGTAATAAAAACATAAAACCAGTTTTCGATATTAACGATCTACGCATATTCTCATTAATATTAAAAAAACACACACACACGCTTTGACTAACAGTTGCTACATTGTCGAATGATCTACTGAAGCATAATTAATTATATGTTAAAAATGTCAGATTCTCATTCAACAAGAACTGTATTAATTGTGTTTATCTATTGATTCAATATATAATACAAATTGAACCATATTTAATGTTTTGATGTCTAGGATATCAAATAAATTGCTTCCTTAGTAACATTTTTTAAATTTACTTATTATGAGTTTTGTTACTTAACAGCATCAACTTATAAAAAAGAAGAAATAAATTGTAAATCAGTACTGTTATTTAAATTGCACAGTGTGTATTTAAAAAAAGAAAGTTTTTAAATTTCAAATATATGTTCAGAAAATGCAGTATTTAAATGACACTGTGTTTATTTAGAAAATCCCGTACTAATTAAACACAACATTTTTTTAGAAAATTCAGTATATAAAAAGGCGCAATATGTATTTACTAATAACATTATAAAATATATAATGTATATTCAGAAAACTAAGATACAACATTGTAAAACACAATTAATATATTGTGTATTTAAATTGTATGTATTTAAAAAAAAACATTAGTCACTAAGTAGTCCCAAAGTAACCTGCACCCACGTATATGACATTGACGGAGGGCCGTCACTGACGTACGTGCGTGTTTGCATGGGTAGAGAGGGTATCTTAATGTAACCTACACCCACATGTATGACATTGACAGAAGGCCGTCACTGACGTACGTGCGTGTTTGGTAGGGTAGAGAATGTCTCCCAAAGTAACCTAAACCCACGTGTACGACACTGACAGAAGGCCGTCACTGACGCACGTGTGTGTTTGGATGGGTAGAGAGGGTATCGCAATGTAACCTACATCCTCGTGTACGACACTGACAGAAGGCCGTCACTGACGTACGTGCCTGTTTGGTTGGGAAGAGAGTGTCTCCCAAAGTAACCTACACCCACGTGTACGACATTTACTGAGGGTCGTCACTGACACACGTGCGTGTTTGGTTGGGTAGAGGCGGCCCAACGTAACCTACAACCACGTGTACGACTTTGAAGAAGAGCCATCACTGACATACGTGCGTATTTTGTTGGGTAGAAGCGGTCCCAATGTACCCTACAACCACGTGTACGACATTGACGGAGGGCCGTCACTGACATACGTTCCTGTTTGGTTGGGTAGAGGCGGTCTCAATGTAACCTACAACCACGTGTACGACTTTGAAGTAGGGCCGTCACTGACATACGTGCCTATTTGGTCGGGTATAGGCGGCCCCAACGTAACCTACAACCACGTGTACGACTTTGACGAAGAGCCGTCACTGACATACGTGCGTGTTTGGTTGGGTAGAGGCGGTCCAAATGTAACCTACACCCACGTGTACGACATTGACAAAGAGCCGTCACTGACATATGTGCGTGTTTGGTTGGGTAGAGGCGGTCCCCATGTAACCTACTCCCACGTGTACGACACTGACGTAGGGTTGTCACTGACATACGTGCCTATTTGGTTGGGTAGGGAGGGTATCGCAATGTAACCTGCACCCTCGTGTACGACACTGACAGAAGGCCGTCACTGACATACGTGCGTGTTTGGTTGGATAGAGGAGGTTTCAATGTAATCTACACCCACATACGTGCGTGTTTGGTTGGATAGAGGAGGTTTCAATGTAATCTACACCCCCGTGTTCGACACTGACAGAAGGCCGTAACTGACGTACGTGCGTGTTTTGTAGGGTAGAGAGTGTCTCCTAAAGTAATATACACCCACGTGTACGACTTTGATGGAGGGCCGTCACTGACGTACGTGCGTGTTTAGATGGGCAGAGAGGGTATCCCAATGTAACCTAGACCCCCGTGTACGACATTGAAGGCCCCCATTAGCACATATTGACTGACGACAACTCGTTCAGAGGGTCTTGTCTGTTGAAAAATTAAGAATAATATGGTGTAAGAGTTGTGAGTGCACAATAAACCCCATACATTTCTGAGCGGAAAATCACTAGGAACCTTGAATTCTCGCTTTGCTTTGGAAGAAATAACAATCTTAATGGGAAATGATAGTCTCTAAACGATCGTCTTACCGAAAAATTAAGATGATTTTGTGCAAAATACCAAAATAATAAAAACTGTTTACAGTCTTATAAATCATACATATGTAAATGGAATATATAGTATTGCCACACAAACAATTCTGTGAGCATCGAGATATTTTTTTAAAAATCAGGAATGAAGTTCAATAAAAATAATTTGTAATATATAACAAGGAAATTTTTCTTCAGATTTTTGTATTTTGTATCATGATTCTAAAGTTTTAAAACCTAATTTTAGAAAGTCGGAGGTTGTTATATAGACATTTTGTTATTAAGAACTGTAAATACAATGTTATAACGTTGTAGGTATGAATGTACTGCAAAAATACAATGTTCTACTTAGTCGAATTACGGACACCTTGAAGGAAAATTACTGATTAGGAGATGGTTTCGCCGATAAAAATGTTTTAATTACATGAAACATGACGAACGAAAATGTGAAATTTATTCTTAAACAAAAATGTTTTAATCTCTAATGTATAACAAATACAAATATACAGTGTACTAGCGATAGGGTTAGTAAATAGTCTTACAACTAAAATGTGACGATTAAAAAGTTTTGAAATGGACTTTTAGCTAGAGATAGGCTCCAACTTTCTATACGAGGCTCGCATACTCGTAAAATACTGACAGTCCCTGAAGGTTCCGGGGTTCACCTGTCAATTTCTCTTTAGGATCTTCTTGATTAAAGAAGTTCTTGCGAGAGAATTGCTGGCAATCTTGTTTCATTTCTCAACACAGATACTACTAGTAGAAATATTTCAATTCCACGAAGTTAAAAACAAGTACATATATACAAATAGCTAAATAACCTGACTCATAAAATTAAGTTTAATTCAATAAAAAAATACGAAAATACATTGCTCTTAAAATATACATTAAATATTGGAACCCATTTACTTTAAAAATATTTGTGTCAAATAATAAATTGTTATACCACCATGAAAACAAATATATGACAAATGTCGTCACATACTTGATTGCACCTACTTGGATTTTCCAACTAATGTCAGCTTTGCATTATGTAACAATAAGATTGTTAGTGCCGTAGGAGTTATAAGTCATCTTACATAACTTAATATTAGTCTACAGTTAATATCATTGTAACTTGCTGCATTATTACCTAGCATTGGAATGTAAACTATGTATGTCAGCTATGTAGGGCTATGTAGGAAATCATTGCCAACAAATACAATATGAATGTTTTAATTACATGCTAATAAGGAGGATTCTAATGTGATATGCATTTCATTAATCACAAAAAAATGTCATAAACTGAAAAAGTATTTCATGTTTTGTAATTAAAAAAATTGAATTTTATCAATTGTTATGACATGTGATAAGGAAAAATGAATCCAGTGTGACTGTATTATTTCTCGAGTAGGCGAGCTGACTTAGTCTAGGAAACACATGCTAAGAAACGTGCTGTGATCGCACCTATCGTCTATACGCTGACTTTAGATTTCACTTTTAGTTAATTTGCTCGATAAAGGCTTGAGTTCAATAAATCAAACGAAACAACGTTCCATAACGTGTACATTTTCTTCCAACTATCAAATCAAATCGTTTGTTAAGCCAGTAAACATATATACACACATTAGCCAAGTCATAGTAAATGCAATAAACAATAATCAACTAAGACTACAACATGTGAAAATTTAGAGCAAAAACAATTTATTTATATTCCAAAGTTTGCAACAATCATAGTAAATAGGAATTATTTATGGCCAGCTAGAAACTCATGGACGCTGTAACAACAAAGATCGAGCAGAAGGCTTTTCAGTTGTTTCTTAAATTTTATATGGTTAGTCTCCAGTTTAAGTGAGAGTGGAAGGCAGTTATAAAGGGCTACACCATTATAAAGGGTATGTTTCTCAAGAAGGCAGTAGAAATATTGATGGAATCATCTCCTAACGCATCAAAGATTCCATCAATAAGAAATTTAGTAATAATTCCCCTGGCATTTTCTTCCTTAATCTACTGGAAACACTCTGGTAAACTGTAATATGGAATGTGATGGTCCCTGTGTTTCTCAACAAGTTTATAGCAAGTGGATGTAAGCTGGCAGTTGGTGGTGCCAGGTGTGGGACGGTCAGCTGTGAGTCTGCAGGTGACAGGCTCTTCTCACTGACTCTAGACGAAAGTGTGACCAAACAAATATGCAGCCAAATAAATACAAACACGTTTGTCGTTACGATAACTTTATTGAGATAACAATATTTTATGTCTTAACGTTCTTACATAAAAATTACTAAAATAATATTGGTGTTAACATAATTAATATTTAAAACTACTCCACTAAAAAAACCAACTCTCGTGGGCTACGCAAATAAGGCACGAACTGCTAACTCAGTGATGTTTCTGTCGGTTTAAATCATAGCCCACAGACCAACATCATGGAATGAGCCTTCACATCACAGATAGTTCAAACCACCTTCAGCGATGTATTCTTGTGCTGTTCATGTAATACATGCCAGACATGGAGCCGGAATCCAAGGTCCCGGTACATTTGTTGGGATGGTTTGATGTATTTGCCAGCACAGATTCTTCAGAAGTTATCACTGAATGTGTAAGACTGAGTTACATTTATCTTATTTTAAAATCTACTCGTATCTTAAAAGTTCTAGAGAACATTTTAAAAAGTTTTATCATACAGTAACACGTGATTTTATATTTTCTGACAAAAACTTCTTGCTTCAATGATATTGCAATGAGTGAAGCTATCTATACTTTAGAGGTATCAGAAATAAATGTACAGAAAAAAAAATTAATAAGTAGACTTTCATCACTTCTTGAAATCAGCTGTTTTATACTGCTAAAATTTTTGTCTGATGGTAATGAGTATCACAATGATGGGAGAGTGAATTAATGATATCTAACAGAAATTAGGAAGAAATTTCAGCTATATTTATACAGTTGTAAAAATGTGTTAGGCTACTTTTTCTTTTTAATTGAATCCTAGTATTACTCCGCATGCGATCAATCTCAAATGTTATACTTGAATTATGGAATGTGTATCAATATATAATTTATTTAAAATGCTTTAAGTCAAGAACAACTTAATTTAAATAGGTACAAAGTAAAGAACGTACAATATATTTCTATGGCGCATAGATACTATAACAATTGTATAATCTTAAGAGATTTATCAAATATTTCTTACAATTCATACCTATCAGTACACGTCACCTCGTTACAGCTGTTATGTAATAAGTGATTACATGTATCGTATTAAAAGTAATATCCCAACTAATACATCCGTATTACATTAAATAGTATTCACCATGTCATTCACTACATGGGACGTAATATCCCACTAACATCGGACAACACCAAAAAACTTCATTATATGGGACGTAATATCCCATTAACCTACTACGAACTCATGACATCGGACAACACCAAACACTTCATTATATGGGACGTAATATCCCATTAACCTACTACGAACTCATTACATCGGACAACACCAAACACTTCATTATATGGGACGTAATATCCCACTAACATCGGACAACACCAAAAAACTTCATTATATGGGACGTAATATCCCATTAACCTACTACGAACTCATAACATCGGACAACACCAAACACTTCATTACATGGAATGTAATATCCCACTAACCTACTACGAACTCATTACATCAGACAACACCTAACACTTCATTATATGGGACGTAATATCCCACTAACATCGGACAACACCAAAAAACTTCATTATATGGGACGTAATATCCCATTAACCTAATACGAACTCATGACATCGGACAACACCAAACACTTCATTATATGGGACGTAATATCCCATTAACCTACTACGAACTCATTACATCGGACAACACCAAACACTTCATTATATGGGACGTAATATCCCATTAACCTACTACGAACTCATGACACCGGACAACACCAAACACTTCATTATATGGAATTTAATATCCCACTAACCTACTACGAACTCATTACATCGGACAACACCAAACACTTCATTATATGGAATTTAATATCCCACTAACCTACTACGAACTCATTACATCAGACAACACCAAACACTTCATTATATGGGACGTAATATCCATTAACCTACTACGAACTCATGACATCGGACAACACCAAACACTTCATTATATGGAATGTAATATCCCACTAACCTACTACGAACTCATTACATCAGACAACACCAAACACTTCATTATATGGGAAGTAATATCCCATTAACCTACTACGAACTCATGACATCGGACAACACTAAACACTTCATTACGTGGGACGTAGCATCCCACCAACCCACTTCGTACTCATGACATCGGACAACACTAAACACTTCATTACGTGGGACGTAACATCCCACTTCGTACTCATGACATCAGACAACACTAAACACTTCATTATATGGGACGTAACACCCCACCAACTCACTTCGTACTCATGACATCAGACAACACTAAACACTTCATTATATGGGACGTAACATCCCACCAACTCACTTCGTACTCATGACATCAGACAACACTAAACACTTCATTACGTGGGACGTAACATCCCACTTCGTACTCATGACATCAGACAACACTAAACACTTCATTATATGGGACGTAACATCCCACCAACTCACTTCGTACTCATGACATCGGACAACACTAAACACTTCATTACATGGGGCGTAACATCTCACCAACCCACTTCGTACTCATGACATCGGACAACACTAAACACTTCATTACGTGGGACGTAACATCCCACTTCGTACTCATGACATCAGACAACACTAAACACTTCATTATATGGGACGTAACACCCCACCAACTCACTTCGTACTCATGACATCAGACAACACTAAACACTTCATTATATGGGACGTAACACCCCACCAACTCACTTCGTACTCATGACATCAGACAACACTAAACACTTCATTACGTGGGACGTAACATCCCACTTCGTACTCATGACATCAGACAACACTAAACACTTCATTATATGGGACGTAACACCCCACCAACTCACTTCGTACTCATGACATCAGACAACACTAAACACTTCATTACGTGGGACGTAACATCCCACTTCGTACTCATGACATCAGACAACACTAAACACTTCATTATATGGGACGTAACATCCCACCAACTCACTTCGTACTCATGACATCGGACAACACTAAACACTTCATTACATGGGACGTAACATCTCACCAACCCACTTCGTACTCATGACATCGGACAACACTAAACACTTCATTACGTGGGACGTAACATCCCACTTCGTACTCATGACATCAGACAACACTAAACACTTCATTACGTGGGACGTAACATCCCACTTCGTACTTATGACATCAGACAACACTAAACACTTCATTATATGGGTCGTAACATCCCACCAACTCACTTCGTACTCATGACATCAGACAACACTAAACACTTCATTATATGGGACGTAACATCCCACCAACTCACTTCGTACTCATGATATCAGACAACACTAAACACTTCATTATATGGGACGTAACATCCCACCAACTCACTTCGTACTCATGACATCGGACAACACTAAACACTTCATTACATGGGACGTAACATCTCACCAACCCACTTCGTACTCATGACATCGGACAACACTAAACACTTCATTACGTGGGACGTAACATCCCACTTCGTACTTATGACATCAGACAACACTAAACACTTCATTATATGGGTCGTAACATCCCACCAACTCACTTCGTACTCATGACATCAGACAACACTAAACACTTCATTATATGGGACGTAACATCCCACCAACTCACTTCGTACTCATGATATCAGACAACACTAAACACTTCATTATATGGGACGTAACATCCCACTACCTTACCAAAGAGAATTATTCAATTAATTTATTCGTGTATGACCATGGTGTATGTTTATTTAGAATCTTTTAAAATTTTCTAGCTCTGAAATATTCTCTAGTTTTAGAAGTATTAAATTTTTTTGCAGTTTCATGTTTAAAATTGATTAACAAACTGATGATGAGAGTAAGCAATCTGTAAAACGTTTACTAAAAAATAATAATAATAATAAAATTACAGAATTGGATTTAAGTAATTTATTTAATTTTCATTACAACTAGCAACTTTAATATAAAATACAAAACCAATCAGTAATAACATGCATGAACTGACATTCATATCTATAGC
Organism: Stictocephala bisonia; assembly: GCA_035578905.1. Lineage (NCBI taxonomy): Eukaryota > Metazoa > Arthropoda > Insecta > Hemiptera > Membracidae > Stictocephala > Stictocephala bisonia. The sequence continues at coordinate 72,487 of JAQJVL010000020.1, forward strand.
AAGTGCCACGTTGTTGTAAGTATTTAATTAAATAAGAAAATATGGCGTTTGAAACGTTGTATCCATAATCAGAAACATAAAGTTTACCTACCTAAAATTGAAATATGACGTACAAGAATTTTGTAACTTCTTAATTGAGGCCTTCCTCATTAATGAGTCATATTCCGGAGTTTACGGTCTTAGACTGACATTAATGGCCCACTAGTAATAATAACCTCAATTAAGACCTTAGCTCTTAAGGTAGTGAAAAGTATAGCCATCCGAATAATGCAAAGTAGAAATAGAATGCTTAAATGTTGTATCGTTTGAATCGAAAATAGTTTTGACAAATTTGGACACGACAATAATAAACACAACATCGAAAATCCTATAAACATTTCCAAGGGTATTTGATGACACTAAAAGGGAAATACTGCGAGGTGATTTAATGGATCTGATGGATCCCACTATCAATAAGAGCAACAAAAATTATTAAGTTGGTTTACTACGTTAAAAACTTGACAGCAAAAATGTCCACGTGACTAAAAAAGCCACTATGTTGAAAACATTTGAAATCAGACCATAATTAACGAATATCTTAAAAGAAGACATAATCGAATATTTTATTTTATTTACATGCTATAAAACAGGTTTTACCCTAGTAACATTACAGCAGTTCACAACAATTTCACAAAAAATATGAGTAGCTTGAGTTAAAAAGTCCACGTCACACTATTTTCACATCCAGCACACAAATAATAATAAATACAATTTTTGCATGCAATCCATCAAGAATAAATAACTATGCAAAGTATATAATATAAATAATATAACAATGTAATGGATATAATATAATAGTTTAATAAATATAATCTCATAATAATGTAATAAATATAGCATGATATTATTATAATAAATATTATTTGCATATACAGATTAAATACAGAAATATATAAAGAAAGATATGGTGGGACCTCAATGTCTCCATTAAGAAGAGGTTGGAAAACAATCATGCTATCAAGTTATTAGCGACAGCGAGGTTCATACTAGAGCGGAGAACGAACAAAATTTGTACCACGGAGGTCCATTTTTACGTGGAACACGTTATTTATTATATCTATCAGTCAGCAATGGTGAACTAATTAAAAATATTTCTACTGAGCAACAACAGTTTAACAATTCATAATGCACAACCTACTGGCATTGGAGTATTATGCTGAGACAATAGGCACAAATAAATTAAAAACGTATGAAGAATGTTCATATATATAATACGTGAAGCAGTTTTATGTCAACGCAACTCCTCCCTTATTTCTTGACCAATCGAAACGGTCGAGGTGTTAAAAAAATTGCCTCTGCTCGTAGTTGTGCAATAGGCCTTACTTCTTCGAATTGTTCACTCTGAAGGGCACGGGAAGCCCTCAAAGTTCGTTTTTCGGCCACAAGAATAACATGGGGAGAGATTTATATAAATCGAAAAGTAACAGCTGTTCAAATGTAAATAATGATTTTAAAAAAGTGTTAACACCTGTTTAAATGTAAATATTGATGAGGTTAGACCCTTCATAATGTTTAAATGGTAATTTAATACAGATATTTTATTTATCTAATTATTCTTTACCTGTTAAACAAAAACAAATGAAATAAACACGTTTCAAATGAACTAAGTAATATAATTGGGTGTTTATAATGATAAGTAGGTAGTAACGAAAGTAATGTGAGGGAGATACTGTAAATAAATTTAATATTGTGATTTTATATTATACAGTTAACCTACTATTATTTGTAATTAAAAGTTACTCGCCGAGGCCGGGGTGTAACGAGCGCAGCGAGTGACGGGGTTGGCACGCGTAGCGTGCAGGGGTGTCCCCTAGTATTCATTAATCGCTTAATAACTACGCACAATACAGTAAGAGTTAAGAGCCATTTACACCAAGGAGACGAAAGTCAATGTTTAAGTTGACCTTTATTTTACGTACTCAGTAATTAATATCGTATATATCCGTTAATTATAATTCATTATATTTATTAACTCTTAAGCACATGCTGTAACACACATTCTCGTTACATATTCACTTGCTATTATATTGACATTCAAATACTCTTACTCTATGCATATGCACTTGCCAAAGGTCACATGTCAGGTGACATTGTCTAAGCCTTGTAACCGGTGGTGTGAACCCCGTCAGCACGCTTCACCCCTCTACCTAAACTTAAAAGACCAGTTGCACTAGGAATAAACACATAAACACTATAAATATACAACTATTTATTCTATTGGCAACACACCTATGAATAAATAATACAGCCAATAAATAAATTAAATATTGGCCGTACACATCATCGCTCGAATTTTTCTCAGTTCTAGAGTTAAAAAGTGGAACATCTATCAGTAAGATCATAACTTATCGAGCTTAGTAATCTCACTATATTATGACAGATTACCCGCCCACCCATACACGTACGGTGGTGATGACCCACCCGCCCACTCATTCACGTACGGTGATACTGACCTCAACTGTTATATATTTGAGGTTTTAATTTTAACATTCAAAAATTTTAACGCTGAGGCCAAAATAGGAAATTTCCATTCATACAATACAAGGCATGGGGAGGCACTATGCTACCCAAATCATAGGACATCAAAATTTGAAAAGGCCCAGCTTGTATGGGATTAAATTTTTTTAACAAATTGCCACTAAAAATGAAAAAGAAAACAACATTTCAAAATTTAAAGATTTAGTAAAGTCCTTTCTTCTTTCGCATGCCTTCTACAGTGTAAAGGATTATCTTAATATGGAAAGTGCCAAGTTTGGATTGTTTTAAATTATTTTAATTTATATATAACAGTTTGATCCATTTGGCAACATTATTCAATGTATGCTTAAATATATATTTTGAGTGTTCAAAGTTATTACTATTTCATACATTCAACTACCTCACATGTCTGTAGTACAGATTATTAAATATTAATTAATTGATACAGTATTATATTAGTAGTAGGTATAGTTAATTTGACAAGACAAAACATTTATAAAAATAAAATTTATAATTGTAACAAATATTATGTGTTAATAAAAGATTTGATTTGACACTTATGATGTAATACCGTCGGTTCTTGCGTCGCGATTGCCGTGACTGTCTGTTATATTGTCTTTTAACTAATTATTCTCTCTTTCAATATCAGTCTTTAAGTCCATCCAGAATACTTCATATATTATTCTACGGTGTTGTGTGAACTATCAGTTTAATATATGTTTAACTATCGTGTGTCCACCTCAGCCCTTCGCTCAAGATATGTACAACTAACCTCCTTTAATATATGTTTAACTATCGTGTGTCCACCTCAGCCCTTCGCTCAAGATATGTACAACTAACCTCCTTTAATATATGTTTAACTATCGTGTGTCCACCTCAGCCCTTCGCTCAAGATATGTACAACTAACCTCCTTTAATATATGTTTAACTATCGTCTGTCCACCTCAGCCCTTCGCTCAAGATATGTAAAACTAATCTCCTTTAATATATGGTTAACTATCGTGTGTCCACCTCAGCCCTTCGCTCAAGATATGTACAACTAATCTCCTTTAATATATGGTTAACTATCGTGTGTCCACCTCAGCCCTTCGCTCAAGATATGTACAACTAATCTCCTTTAATATATGGTTAACTATCGTGTGTCCACCTCAGCCCTTCGCTCAAGATATGTACAACTAACCTCCTTTAATATATGTTTAACTATCGTGTGTCCACCTCAGCCCTTCGCTCAAGATATGTACAACTAACCTCCTTTAATATATGTTTAACTATCGTGTGTCCACCTCAGCCCTTCGCTCAAGATATGTACAACTAATCTCCTTTAATATATGTTTAACTATCGTGTGTCCACCTCAGCCCTTCGCTCAAGATATGTACAACTAACCTCCTTTAATATATGTTTAACTATCGTGTGTCCACCTCAGCCCTTCGCTCAAGATATGTACAACTAACCTCCTTTAATATATGTTTAACTATCGTGTGTCCACCTCAGCCCTTCGCTCAAGATATGTACAACTAATCTCCTTTAATATATGTTTAACTATCGTGTGCCCACCTCAGCCCTTCCCTCAAGATATGTACAACTAACCTCCTTTAATATATGTTTAACTATCATGTGTCCACCTCAGCCCTTCCCTCAAGATATGTACAACTAACCTCCTTTAATATATGTTTAACTATCGTGTGTCCACCTCAGCCCTTCCCTCAAGATATGTACAACTAACCTCCTTTAATATATGTTTAACTATCGTGTGTCCACCTCAGCCCTTCCCTCAAGATATGTACAACTAATCTCCTTTAATATATGTTTAACTATCGTGTGTCCACCTCAGCCCTTCCCTCAAGATATGTACAACTAATCTCCTTTAATATATGTTTAACTATCGTGTGTCCACCTCAGCCCTTCCCTCAAGATATGTACAACTAACCTCCTTTATTATATGTTTAACTATCGTGTGTCCACCTCAGCCCTTCGCTCAAGATATGTACAACTAACCTCCTTTAATATATGTTTAACTATCGTGTGTCCACCTCAGCCCTTCGCTCAAGATATGTACAACTAACCTCCTTTAATATATGTTTAACTATCGTGTGTCCACCTCAGCCCTTCGCTCAAGATATGTACAACTAATCTCCTTTAATATATGTTTAACTATCGTGTGTCCACCTCAGCCCTTCCCTCAAGATATGTACAACTAACCTCCTTTAATATATGTTTAACTATCGTGTGTCCACCTCAGCCCTTCGCTCAAGATATGTACAACTAATCTCCTTTAATATATGTTTAACTATCGTGTGTCCACCTCAGCCCTTCGCTCAAGATATGTACAACTAACCTCCTTTAATATATGTTTAACTATCGTGTGTCCACCTCAGCCCTTCGCTCAAGATATGTACAACTAATCTCCTTTAATATATGTTTAACTATCGTGTGTCCACCTCAGCCCTTCGCTCAAGATATGTACAACTAACCTCCTTTAATATATGTTTAACTATCGTGTGTCCACCTCAGCCCTTCCCTCAAGATATGTACAACTAACCTCCTTTAATATATGTTTAACTATCGTGTGTCCACCTCAGCCCTTCCCTCAAGATATGTACAACTAACCTCCTTTAATATATGTTTAACTATCGTGTGTCCACCTCAGCCCTTCCCTCAAGATATGTACAACTAACCTCCTTTAATATATGTTTAACTATCGTGTGTCCACCTCAGCCCTTCGCTCAAGATATGTACAACTAACCTCCTTTAATATATGTTTAACTATCGTGTGTCCACCTCAGCCCTTCGCTCAAGATATGTACAACTAATCTCCTTTAATATATGTTTAACTATCGTGTGTCCACCTCAGCCCTTCGCTCAAGATATGTACAACTAACCTCCTTTAATATATGTTTAACTATCGTGTGTCCACCTCAGCCCTTCGCTCAAGATATGTACAACTAACCTCCTTTAATATATGTTTAACTATCGTGTGTCCACCTCAGCCCTTCCCTCAAGATATGTACAACTAATCTCCTTTAATATATGTTTAACTATCGTGTGTCCACCTCAGCCCTTCGCTCAAGATATGTACAACTAACCTCCTTTAATATATGTTTAACTATCGTGTGTCCACCTCAGCCCTTCGCTCAAGATATGTACAACTAACCTCCTTTAATATATGTTTAACTATCGTGTGTCCACCTCAGCCCTTCCCTCAAGATATGTACAACTAACCTCCTTTAATATATGTTTAACTATCGTGTGTCCACCTCAGCTCTTCCCTCAAGATATGTACAACTAATCTCCTTTAATATATGTTTAACTATCGTGTGTCCACCTCAGCCCTTCCCTCAAGATATGTACAACTAACCTCCTTTAATATATGTTTAACTATCGTGTGTCCACCTCAGCCCTTCGCTCAAGATATGTACAACTAACCTCCTTTAATATATGTTTAACTATCGTGTGTCCACCTCAGCCCTTCGCTCAAGATATGTACAACTAACCTCCTTTAATATATGTTTAACTATCGTGTGTCCACCTCAGCCCTTCCCTCAAGATATGTACAACTAATCTCCTTTAATATATGTTTAACTATCGTGTGTCCACCTCAGCCCTTCCCTCAAGATATGTACAACTAATCTCCTTTAATATATGTTTAACTATCGTGTGTCCACCTCAGCCCTTCCCTCAAGATATGTACAACTAACCTCCTTTAATATATGTTTAACTATCGTGTGTCCACCTCAGCCCTTCCCTCAAGATATGTACAACTAACCTCCTTTAATATATGTTTAACTATCGTGTGTCCACCTCAGCCCTTCGCTCAAGATATGTACAACTAACCACCTTTAATATATGTTTAACTATCGTGTGTCCACCTCAGCCCTTCCCTCAAGATATGTACAACTAATCTCCTTTAATATATGTTTAACTATCGTGTGTCCACCTCAGCCCTTCGCTCAAGATATGTACAACTAACCTCCTTTAATATATGTTTAACTATCGTGTGTCCACCTCAGCCCTTCCCTCAAGATATGTACAACTAACCTCCTTTAATATATGTTTAACTATCGTGTGTCCACCTCAGCCCTTCCCTCAAGATATGTACAACTAACCTCCTTTAATATATGTTTAACTATCGTGTGTCCACCTCAGCCCTTCCCTCAAGATATGTACAACTAACCTCCTTTAATATATGTTTAACTATCGTGTGTCCACCTCAGCCCTTCCCTCAAGATATGTACAACTAACCTCCTTTAATATATGTTTAACTATCGTGTGTCCACCTCAGCCCTTCCCTCAAGATATGTACAACTAACCTCCTTTAATATATGTTTAACTATCGTGTGTCCACCTCAGCCCTTCGCTCAAGATATGTACAACTAACCTCCTTTAATATATGTTTAACTATCGTGTGTCCACCTCAGCCCTTCCCTCAAGATATGTACAACTAACCTCCTTTAATATATGTTTAACTATCGTGTGTCCACCTCAGCCCTTCGCTCAAGATATGTACAACTAACCTCCTTTAATATATGTTTAACTATCGTGTGTCCACCTCAGCCCTTCCCTCAAGATATGTACAACTAATCTCCTTTAATATATGTTTAACTATCGTGTGTCCACCTCAGCCCTTCCCTCAAGATATGTACAACTAACCTCCTTTAATATATGTTTAACTATCGTGTGTCCACCTCAGCCCTTCCCTCAAGATATGTACAACTAACCTCCTTTAATATATGTTTAACTATCGTGTGTCCACCTCAGCCCTTCCCTCAAGATATGTACAACTAACCTCCTTTAATATATGTTTAACTATCGTGTGTCCACCTCAGCCCTTCGCTCAAGATATGTACAACTAACCTCCTTTAATATATGTTTAACTATCGTGTTTCCACCTCAGCCCTTCGCTCAAGATATGTACAACTAACCTCCTTTAATATATGTTTAACTATCGTGTGTCCACCTCAGCCCTTCCCTCAAGATATGTACAACTAATCTCCTTTAATATATGTTTAACTATCGTGTGTCCACCTCAGCCCTTCCCTCAAGATATGTACAACTAACCTCCTTTAATATATGTTTAACTATCGTGTGTCCACCTCAGCCCTTCCCTCAAGATATGTACAACTAACCTCCTTTAATATATGTTTAACTATCGTGTGTCCACCTCAGCCCTTCCCTCAAGATATGTACAACTAATCTCCTTTAATATATGTTTAACTATCGTGTGTCCACCTCAGCCCTTCCCTCAAGATATGTACAACTAACCTCCTTTAATATATGTTTAACTATCGTGTGTCCACTTCAGCTCTTCCCTCAAGATATGTACAACTAACCTCCTTTAATATATGTTTAACTATCGTGTGTCCACCTCAGCCCTTCCCTCAAGATATGTACAACTAATCTCCTTTAATATATGTTTAACTATCGTGTGTCCACCTCAGCCCTTCCCTCAAGATATGTACAACTAACCTCCTTTAATATATGTTTAACTATCGTGTGTCCACCTCAGCCCTTCCCTCAAGATATGTACAACTAACCTCCTTTAATATATGTTTAACTATCGTGTGTCCACCTCAGCCCTTCGCTCAAGATATGTACAACTAACCTCCTTTAATATATGTTTAACTATCGTGTGTCCACCTCAGCCCTTCCCTCAAGATATGTACAACTAATCTCCTTTAATATATGTTTAACTATCGTGTGTCCACCTCAGCCCTTCCCTCAAGATATGTACAACTAACCTCCTTTAATATATGTTTAACTATCGTGTGTCCACCTCAGCCCTTCGCTCAAGATATGTACAACTAACCTCCTTTAATATATGTTTAACTATCGTGTGTCCACCTCAGCCCTTCCCTCAAGATATGTACAACTAATCTCCTTTAATATATGTTTAACTATCGTGTGTCCACCTCAGCCCTTCCCTCAAGATATGTACAACTAACCTCCTTTAATATATGTTTAACTATCGTGTGTCCACCTCAGCCCTTCCCTCAAGATATGTACAACTAACCTCCTTTAATATATGTTTAACTATCGTGTGTCCACCTCAGCCCTTCCCTCAAGATATGTACAACTAATCTCCTTTAAAATTACAGTTTGTTTTCATTCATTAATTTTTAATAAAGAACGACTCTTAAGTGATCGTATGTAGTAGTGTCTTTTGTCAACTTGTTATAACTTTAACGTTAGATGGTCTTCCGGAAATACAGTAAATTAAGAAATCCCTCAAACCACCCTTAACACATTTATATGCCTTAATAGTAATACAAATATACTAATATCGAAATTTTCCACAACGATTGACATTTTTATAATTAAAATAAATTTAAAACGGTTTCGTTTACTAAAACATGTCAAGGATTTAGTTTTTAGCTTATATGTCCTTCTATAGTCGCATTAATTAATTTGTAAGACATACACTTTCCACATATTTACTTTTATACAGCCGGCCAAAATTACTCGTCACTAAATTAAAATGAGCTAACTGATAAGGTAGAAACTTGAAAAGTAGCAAGTACACCAAACTTAGGTTCTAACATATTCAAAATTCGTTTGGGTTTAACACACAGAGCACAGAATAAGAATACCATTGTGCGTGTATGGGTGGGCGGGTGGGTGAGTACCACTTTACGTGTATGGGGGGCCAAGTGAGGCAATGTATAGTTTGCTATAAGTAAACAAGATATCAGGAATTAAACATTCTCTCCTCCTACGTTGTTCTTTAGCACACCAGTTTAACATAACGCAAAAACAGCATAACGCAAAAGCAGAGAGAGTTTATGATGTTGCGTTAAAATCAATAAAATATATGTTAATCATCAAGCAAGCACGACAAAGTTGGTACCAATCGACGCAGAATGTTCTGTTCTATAAATTTAAGATTTTTAATAATTTTTTATGCAATTTTATAAACTTAGGAAATAAAATTAAATCGTGCAACAAGAAACTTCCGCTCAATTCCCGCCTGGAGTGGAGGTTGGGAGTGGGAAAAATAGCCGATGTATGACTGAAGAATAACCAGAAGACGGAATAAAGCGTAGTAAATGTCAGTCTGCAGAGATTGAAATACATAATTCTTATTCTGTGCTCTGTGGTTTAACCCTCTACATCGGTTACCCTTAGCACGTGTCAAGTTCGAGTATGAATGTTGAAATGTGCTTATTACTAATGTCCATCGCAGATTTGATTTTCTGATTTGAAACTCAATATTCATGTTTTAGCAGCACAAAACTAAAATGACTAAAAATTTTTAAATGTGTTATATCGACTACGAGTACATAATCAAGTGAAATATTAAACATTTTCCTTCTCCCTAATCAAATGTAATTCAGGTTTTGGATAGGTCAAAATATATGACCGCTGACCTGAAACAAAAAACAAAAATAACAAATTATATTGGGTTAGAAATTGATTGATAGATTAAGATTAAGTAATGAAATAGCTTTCATTAATTTGTCTGCTTGGCACTCGGCGCCTCCATGTCAAACTTACATCATCCAAATATTATGTCTTCACCATCTCTAAATAATTTCGTTAAATTTGCTTTCCTCAAAGTATGGAAAGCAAGTTGCCTTTGCGCGTCGTCAGACTAGATGGGGTATTCCTGCAGTGGATAAAATATCCTTGAATTTCCTGGATTTTAGTATAATATTGATGCCTGGCTTTATATGACATATTTAATGTTGTGAACTAGGAAATATATCTCAAAAAATTATATAAAACAGTATTGAAGCTTTAGAAAATTATGTTTAAGATTTTAATTTCCACGTAAAATTTAAACATGATGAACTGCAGCTTTATGAGTAAAAAATGTTGTATTTAAAGATAAATTTAAAAATGTGTTCACTCAATCGTTATAAAAACATTCTTCCGTTTAAAACTTGTTTGGTTACATGCGCACTTGGGCTTGTGTAACTTCTGCAGTTTGTAAAATCGGGAAATCGGAAGTGAACAGTCAAAATTATATCCAGTCATATATTTGATCCAGTAATGTATTATTATAGAGATTTCTATTCATTAAAACTAGTTATGCTTCCTATGTCGATCAAACCTTTCGTTTTGATAGTGCTAACCATTTCGTTTCGGAGAATTTTAACCAATCTGGAAGGAAAAATGTGAATATTTGCACAAATACTTTCACCTCGATTAACCTTTAAGAATTCTATCTAATCAAAGCCACTGTTTTTCCAAGCATTGAAATTAAATCGGCCAGTCCTGTTTTGATTATTCAAAGCTGCCATTTCATAAAAGAACATGCTTCAAAAATGTATATAAAATGAAACATTAAATTATATATGAAATCAAAGATTAAATAAATTGTCCAAAAAACACGTAAGTTATTTTTACCACACAATATAAAGACACTAAAACATAACAGATTTCAACATAATAAATAAAATGGTTTTCTATTTATAATTTCTATACCACAAAATAAACACCAATAATTAATGACAAACACAGAGCCTATCTAATGCAAAACACATATTTATTTTACGGGCAATAAATAAGGTATTAGTGATTTCAGAGTTCTTGATGGTAAGACGGCGTATAGTGTTCCATACTTAAATAGAGTACAATGGGGAAACAGAATTTTCTATTAAATGATAAAAAGTACACAGAAAATGTCATTCTTTAATTTTAACATTTTAATACTTTTTAAATAAATTTTTACGAATTAACAGATTCGTTAAAACGAAATATCACATAAATATTTATTATTAGTTAAAACCACCTAAATTTATCAGTTTAGATTCATTCTGTTGCAAGTCTGTCCCTTCTAAGCCAAGGTTCACACAATGCAAAGCTGGGCCCAACAAGCAACCTACCAACCAACCGTTTAAGTCTCCGAGACACTCTGACAGCTGTCTGCTATTCCTTCAATTTCAACCATTGGCGGACCTTACTTACGTCAGCTACCGGTCACTCACTATTCACTCAGGCACTCAGATGTTTGCTGTCGTCTCTAAATGTCACAATTCAGTTACAAGTAACTAACATAAAACTTGTCCATACGACTCACTCCAACTGCTCACCCATTGATCCAGCTGGACTCAAGTTTACTTACAGATTACTCAATGCCACAGCTAACCAATTCTCCAACCAATCGCTCACTGGTCCAACTGTCTACTCTCAAATGACAGGTTAGGTTAGGTTAGGTGAATCACTTCACCTCACCTAATAACCCATTGATCCAGTCACAGATTACTTAATGACTCAACTGATCACACTGCCTTAGCTACCTAACCCTTCAAATTATTGTGCACTGCCCTTATGAAATTGACACTTCAGCTCATCGTGCACTTCCTTTAGCAATCTCGTAATCCAACTGATTGTTCACTGCTATTAGCAAGCTGAAATACCAACTGATCGTTCAGTGCCCTTAGAAAGATCATACTCCAACTGCTCAATCACTGCCCCAGTAAGCTAATACTCCAGCTGATTGTTCACTGCTATTATAAATCTCTCACTCCATCTGATTGTTCACTGCTCTTAGCAAGCTCACACTTTCCAACATTCCAACTAATTATTTACTGTCCCAGAATGCTTACTCTCCAACTGATCGTTCAATACTCAAAGCATGCTCATACTCCAACTGATCATTCACTGCCTTTAGCATGATCATACGCCAACTGATCGTTCACTGCCCTTAGCATGCTCATACTCCAACTAATCGTTCACTGCCCCAGCAAGCTCACACTCGCACTGATCGTTCACAGCCACAGCTAGCTCATACTTCAACTGATCGTTCACTTCCCTTGGCTATCTCACATTCCAACTGATCGTGCACTTCTCTTAGTATGTTCATACTCCGAATGATCATTCACTTCCCTTGGCAAGTTCACATTCCAACTGATCGTGCACTGCCCTTAGTATGATCATACTCCAACTGATCGTTCACTTCCCTTGGCAAGCTCACACTCCAACTGATAGTTCACTGCCCTTAGTAAGTTCGTACTCCAACTGATCATTCACTGCCCTTGGCAAGCTCACATTCCAACTTATCGGTCACTGGCCTTAGTATGTTCATACTTCAGCTGATCGGTCACTACCCTTGGTATGTTCATACTACAACTGATCATTCACTGCCCTTGGAAAGCTGACATTCCAACTGATCGGTCACTGCCCTTAGCAAGCTCACACTCAAACTGATCATTCACTGCCCCAGTTGTCTTAGAGATTAAATGGTATAATGATATTTTTCGCGCCTCATTTCACCTCATTAATGAAGTTTTTCTATTCTATTCTTGCTCATTCTCCAACTGATATTTCCTTGACCTATCTCATACTCAACCGATCTTTCACAGCTCCAGCGCCTTCACTCTTTTAATAAAGATAACTAATTCCGTTCGTTCAAAAATCTTCCTTGTTTATTTGTTTCTTAATTATTTATCTATTCAGGAAAATTTAATAATTAATCATTGAATGGATATAATGTCCATCATAAATTCAGGTGTTCCAAAATGTTTTAATTTAATTGCCTTTTAATATTTCCTGTATATGATTCACTTGCTACGAGTGGCGTGTTTGCACGTACTATTTAGCCATCCATTAATAGTTACTATTTAGCAACATTATGGCCCAAAATTCTATTCAATGCACATTCAGAGCCAGCTCGAGGTGAACTTATGTGAACCAAGAGGCCACATTGAATAATAGCTGGATAGTAGCACAATAGTGCTCAATGGTCGACATCTTATTTTTACTTTATACGTAATTAGCTGTTAAAACATGTAAAATCTGTTAAAATAATCCTCTAGGAGATGATTATAATTTGTCTATGTATGTTGGTAAAAGCAAACTGACGTAAGAATTAGCTAACTACACAATACGTAGCAGCGAAACTGTTCGCCTCAACTGCTATGATTTTGTAAATTTATTTTACCCTGAAATGTCAATAAGTATGATCAGTAGCAAATTTCAGAACTTAAACGTGGCAACACCCTAAGTAAAATCTACCTTAACTAAAACCCATCCAAGTTTACTTTCTATCATAATATCACTAGTATAATATATATTCAACACATTTCAAAATTGTTATGCATGTAACTTTAGGAAAATAAAACTTGCTCTATTTCATTATATTGTAATAGTAACATTTTTGAAAATATTATTGTTTTAAAAATAAAATACTCTGTGTAAGACTATTCAAAACATGAACAAATATTAAATTTTACGTTCGCAACATCTCGTAACTTTCAAAATTTATAATCCCCAGACTATTTTCTTGGGACATAGTCAATAACTCAGTATGTACAGTATGCTACTGTCATAACTGTCACTACTGACGTAACTGTCACTACTGACGCTAATGCAACTAAGTCGCAATTGTCACTACTGACGTAACTGTCACTACTGACGCTAATGCCACTACTGTCGCAATTGTCACTACTGACGTAATTGTGACTACTGACGTAACTGTCACTACTGACGTAACTGTCACTACTGACGCTAATGCAACTAAGTCGCAATTGTCACTACTGACGTAACTGTCACTACTGACGCTAATGCCACTACTGTCGCAATTGTCACTACTGACGTAATTGTGACTACTGACGTAACTGTCACTACTGACGTAACTGTCGCTACTGACGCCAATGCCACTACTCTCGCAATTGTCACTACTGACGTAACTATCACTAATAACGCAACTGTCACTACTGACGTAACTGACGGTACTGTCACTACTGACGTAACTGTCACTACTGACGATACTGTCATTACTGACGTTATATTTACCTTCTTTATATATCAAATTTTAAATAATTAAAATTTACTGCATATGTGGATACAACTGATTAACTACCGACATTATAATACAATAGAAACTAATTAAAATATTTATAATCGCGGTTGAGAATTGGTTGAGCGTAACTAAATTTTCTCGATTTATGTACTCCACATAATATCTCAATAGAAGCCATAAATAATTATGAATCATTAAAGTGTAATTGAGTTTTAAAAAACAGTCAAATTACTATTGACATTTTTACATGACAAACCAAAATTATAACAATGTGTGTTCCTAATAATTGAAAGATAGTGAATAGTTCTAAATCATTTTATTTTGTATACACAATTTCTTACCCAGTAGTACTGGTAAAATTTGCATGCAGTTCCTATATAATATAACCTTTATATAAATATACATTTTAAAATATTATATCGTACACAATAAAACTGAGAATAAGTTAATCGATTTCAAATTTGTTAAGCTCCACTGATCTCACAGGTTCTGTTTGATAGTTTATATTTTTTATTAATATGTATTAATGTTGCAACTTCTCAAGTGCTATTTTAGGTCGCAAAAATGTTTAAATTACTGACAACCTCCCAGTATTATTATAATTCACGAGAGAAGAGCGTTAAATTGCTAAAGAAAGGTAAGCCGAAAATGTTTAGATTTATACGTAATAATATGTGTAACCGGAGAGATTTCCATAATTTGTAGCCAGGGACCTTAATCTGGCCCTAGTGGCACAGTGGCAGAGGTAGTGTGTGTGCGAAGGGGTTATGTTATAACATAACGGTGACCAGGTTACTACGGCCAGGATGGCGGTACAATTAGAGTGGTCACGTGACATGACGTCACCGGCAGTGTGGAGGGGATACCGTGACAGGTGGGCAGGCCAGCGCTACTCAGGTACTAACCGCGGCACATCACCCGACAGTGGAACCTAACCTCTTCTCACCGCGTTTAGGTAAGTGGACTATGGGAATGCAATACTTCGTACATTGTAGTTGTAGATGTAGTGACCGCGGTGCTCGACATCTGTGTTAGACGATCACCTGAGTGTCACAAGCCATAGGTTAAGGTTACCTTGTGAAAGGTTACAACAATTATTGTTTGGTCTTGCACAATAACGTTGTCGGAAATACTTCCAATACTGCTGCATTTAATATTAATATATTTACAATAAACACCATACGAAATTAACATGGGAACCTTGTAGTTAAACTTTCTTAAAACTGATATACAGGAAATAATTAATTAGGTCAGTAATAGTACAGTAGAATTGCACACATATTAGTGTATCAAATAATAAAAATGCTGTAATTAAGTAAAATGCTCATCCGCAATTAGATAAAAAAGTGTAACATTTAGAATTATAAGAATTTACAAAAGTAATAGTATATAATAAATTTATTAAATAACACGTTTTCTATCCAATTTTCAATAAACATGTTGAACATTTATAATTTCACCCCTCCCCAGCTTGCATTGTCTGTTACAATAATTGCATCGATCTGCTGTCTCTTTCCGCCCCACCCCCTCCACACCTGCTGTCCGTCCGTCTACCTCCAGCGCTCCCAGCTGTCTCTCTTATCCACCTTCTTCGATATCTCTTGTATATTTTATTCGTATTTGTTACAAAAGTGACTTTTTGCCTTGAATGTAATATATTCCATAACATTTTACTGACACTTGAATAATAATTGAATTAATTGGAAGTGAAACTAGTTTTTACTAAATGACTTTTCTAACGTACTTTGACATTACTTCCGGCACGCCGCCGGTCCTGGCATCCAATCCCCAACTTTGGTAAGTGGTTTGATCGCATAAATAATATACATTATATGTTAACATATGAAAATATATAAATTAAATTATCGATTCAATAATTTTTACTCTTTTGATATTGTAAATTTTGGGATTCTTTATATTAAATTTAGAATATTGGCAGAACTCTTTTTAAATAGGAATAAGGGAATAAAAAAAATTATTTATCTTTTACTAGTCGTGGATTAAATAAATGAGAGAGTTCAGTTTGTTTGGAAGAGTGACCGGCCGGTAAAATAAGAGTTGGGAGTAATGTCTCCGGGCGATCGCGAAGGCAAAGAAATGGGGCCCTTCACCGGGGTGTTTAATATTTCTTGTACTTACAAATGTGTATTAGACCTATTTGCTAAGATTAGGACTGCTGATTTTAAGTTGACGACAGCTACTGTAATCGCCCTTAAATTGAATCCTGCATACTTCTTTTTTTATCAACAGAGAATTTAAAATTTGAATATAAGCAAAATTTGAATTTTATTGTAAAAGTGTTATGAAATTAGTTTCCTTTGTATGGTTTACTCACCTTGAAATTTCTCATGATATTATTGGACATGTTTCTGTTTTCTGATTTTATATTTATTTTATAATTTCATATTTCAAAATACATAGTATTCTTTCCTTTTTAACTTATTTTTAATTTGCGGTTCAATACTTCTAAATAATTATTCTTAATTTTAATTAATATCTCGTACAAACGTACTCATTAAATACCAATTCATATTTAACTTTTTTCTACGTGTATGTAATCAAACTGGTTGTTCATTGTGAATTTAAACAATAATTAGCTACAATATTAATAATGTATTTAATTATTATAAGAAATTATTGCAAGAAAATTATGTTTGCCCTAACATTTATGTGTTTGAAGACAGGTTGGTTGAACCGCCCATTTTAAAGGTTTCCCACTCCCTAAAATGTCATACAAGAAATGCCGTTTGCTTGTGTCATCCCCTCCATTAAAATAAAAATGTAATTTTATCATATAAAAATAGATTCAATCTTATATAAGCAATTATCATTTTATTAAGTTAATCACGTGCAATTGTTTATTATCTTGAAGCAAATATGTTAAATTCATAAGTACGTTCAAAAACGTAGTTTAAGCTTGTGGATTATAGTTATAGTATGAAGTGTTTTTTATTGAATAACTTTCATATTAAAAAATATATACAACTAAAACAAACTTAACATTACAACAACTTTACGATTCTTGACGGCCCATCACCTACTTAACATTCATGCAACACTTTTCGAGCCATCCACTTCACACAAACTACTCTATAAAGTTTCTCCATTACTGTAAATAACACTTATATGATCCTAACTGCAAACATATGAACCTTGAGGGTCCACCCCCTGACTCAGCTTACATACGACTGTTTACCAGCCACCCACTAACTGCAAACATATGACCCTTGCGGGTTCACCCCTTACTTGACACTCATACGACCCTTTATGCGTCACCTACTAATTATACAAAATTACCCTTGTAGTCCACCTACTAACTGCAAATATATGACCCTTGAGGGTCCACCCCTTACTTGACATACATACGACCCTTTATGCGTCACCTACTAACTACACAAAATGACCCTTGATAGCCCACAGCTGCCTCGGCTTACATACGACTGTTTACCAGCCACCTACTAACTGCAAACATATGACCCTTGAGGGTCCACCCCTTACTTGAAACTCATACGACCCTTTATGCGTCACCTACTAACTACACAAAATTACCCTTGACGGTCCGCCACTGACTCGGCTTACATACGACTGTTTACCAGCCACCCACTAACAACTGCAAACATATGAGCCTTGAGGGTGCACCCCTTACTTGATACTCATACGACCCTTTATGCACCATATTTTTAATTTTAAATGACTGTCTAAACTAGATCATTAATAACTGTAAAGTTTTCACAAAAATGAACCGGGAAAACAAGGGACCGGTGACTTAAAACAAGGGACCGGTGACTTAAAACAAGGGACCGGTGACTTAAAACAAGGGACCGGTGACTTAAAACAAGGGACCGGTGACTTAAAACAAGGGACCGGTGACTTAAAACAAGGGACCGGTGACTTAAAACAAGGGACCGGTGACTTAAAACAAGGGACCGGTGACTTAAAATTTTTACATATTTAACTAAAACAAAACACACAAAAATCCTTAATTTATTGCAAAACTCATCTTATAGTCCAGTGAAACAGTTCTTCACCTACCAATATCACTTCGTGTTACGGTACGATCAATATTACGGACCAAATGCTTGAAATAGAAACCCGTGTTATTGATGTTTTTCGTAAAGGGACATTTTCCCAGCCTTTCCTATCCAAAAATGACCCTCAGTAAATACCTTACTAATAACTACCTATTCGTGTCACAGACACTTGCTTAAGAATAACCAAATCATTCTGCGGGTGTGTTAACAATAGAATTTTTATTTAATTTGGTTTTTCCAAATGTAAAATTTAAAGGAAATTTGTCTTCATTACATTGATAGGTTTCAATAAATATGAACAATTAAAAAATAACAAATTATTTTTGGGTTCCCCATACATTTCCTTTACTTTTGCCCTCATAGATCGCTTAGAATTGTATGTGAGGGCCACATCATACATTGCAAAATTAATTACAGTTGTCGGTTTTGTTAAAAACGTTTATACTCCATCACAACTAATGTAAAGTATATTAAATGTTTTCTGTATTTCTCACTGCCAGTCAGACATAACAGCTTCTTGCAACGCTCTTAATGAAATGTCTACAGGCAGGACGAACAAGTATTTGATAATCAGTTGAAGAGGGACTTTACAGCGATTGGCACAGGGTATAGCAGAGATCATTAATATTTATAGGGGAATCCTGTTACTACCTCGCTACAGCGTCCTTCAGTAATTGTCTGATTGCCTCAGTAACCTAAATCACAAGGAACTCATCACGCTAACCAGTCTTTGTTTTACCTATTAGTAAATGAAATAATAGTAACTCTTTGTAAATGAAATTATTTATTTTTATATCTAAAATGCAATGACAAAATAGTTTCTTAATCAAAATAAAATAAACAAACAGTTTTGCAACCGAAAGTATTTTTGAATGTTTCGTGTTTATCGACTATTAAACACATTAAAATTATAGTTAAAAGAAAGAAAATAATGCAGTAATAGGTCTAAAGTAGTTACAATGTATTATGTATATACTGAGCTTTGTATCAATAGTATTATAACATAAAATAAATTTATAAAAAAGAACATCCTAAAACAATTAGTTGAAGAAAAAACTAAATTGGAAATTTGATGCGAAACGTATTTTATACAAGGCCAATTGTATTCCGATTTGCCCGATTTAGTCAATTGAATTACACAATAAGCACACATCAAGGGCTAATCAACACGTGTAACTGTAAAAAACAAATTACAAAGAGTAAAAAAAAAAATAAAATAAAACAATAACGGTTTAAAGTAATTCGAAAGTTATTGATTGTATTTAAAAGCTTAAAAATATAACAAAATAAAGGACAAATAAAAACATCGATGGAGAAATTGTATCGTCCACTTATAACCAGATATAATGTCTACAGTATATACTTTAAATATTATATGAACAATTAAAAATATACAAACGTGATCTTGACATGATTTAATTTGTTTTTTCTCTTTTATTCACGGACAACTGCTTTGCTGATGACACAATATTACCCACACAGCAAGTAATACAAATAGAGTGGCCATAGACTCTCCTGGGGCGGAACCGACCGTCACCACCTAGATGGCCTCATCGAGCGGTTTGGCTGCACTGTTGTTGTGTTGGCTATGAAAATTTTCTCTATAGTTTCTAAACTAGTTAGAACCAGCCAATTGAAATTTCAAAAGATAATTGTCAATAAATTGACATTCACTGTGCTTACGAAATAAATGTACTTTTACGCAGTGATATTGTGTACAATGGAACATTTCCTGAATCAACATAGAATAAAATCATTATGTTTTACTAATAAAGCCATGCGTGCAAAATAGTTTAATATTAGACTAGGGGACACCCCTGCACGATTCGCGTGCCAACCCCGTCACTCGCTGTGCTCAGGGCACCTCGGCCTTTGGCCTCGGTACTGCCGTTTGGTGGTAAGTTTCATTCGCTACGCTCGTGACACCTCGGCCTTCGGCCTCGGACTATATCTTTTGCCTACAAATATTAGTCGGTAAACGGTATCTTACTCACATTACTTACGTTGCTACCTGTTTATTAGTATAAATACCCAATGGTATTGCTTAGCCTATTTCAAAAGTGTTTAGTTCATTTGTTTTTGTTAAACAGCTGAAGATTAATTAAATAAGTAAAATAACTGAATTATATTACCATTGAAACATTAAAGTCAAGAAGAATGAAACCCTACAATCGAATGTGAAGAAAACCAAGCTTACTGGTTTTCTTCACACAAAAGATACACAAATCTTAATTTAATCTTAAGATTTGTTAAGATTAAATTAAATACACAAAAAAAAACCTTCTCTGGTGTAACATTATGAAACATCTAACCTCCTCAGTAATACAAACAACATTGTTTACATTCCAACAGTTGTAAAAATTTTTTTAAATTATTATTTACAATTTTACAGCTGTTACTTTTAGTTTCATTTAAATATTTCTCCATGTTATTCTTATGGCCAAAAACGAACTTTGAAGGCTTCCTACACCCTTCGGGATAAAAATATTGAAGGATTAAGACCTTATGGCACAATTTCGAACAAAGGCAATTTGTTTGACACCCTAATCATTTAAATCGCTCAAGAAATAAGGGAGGAGTTGCGTTGACAAAAATCGACTTCACGTATTATATATAAGGATGTGCCAATATGGAAAAATATACAATTAAAACATAAATCGAACAAAAATAAGAAACAGCTCATCTAAAACTATATTATTTTTTGGTCACTAACTATTTGTGTTTGTTCATATTTAAGATTTCAAAATTTATGTAGAATTATTTATATAAAGCATTGTCTCAGTTTATACTAAACAGTGTAAGGTTTGTAGAAGTGTTATGTTGAATAATAAACAACAACTGTACAACATGCAATATGTACAGTAGTTTCCAAAATATATAGAATCCAAAATAAGGTATATGACACCTTAAGCAGTAGTATTTACTAAATAGCTCAATAATGAAAGTGACTAAATAAAAAAATATATATTTATAATTGTTTTTTATATATAATATATTTAGATTAGTTTATATTTTTTAGAAGGAGTGGGTATGAAATAAACAGCAATCAGCCCAACAAGTTATTTCTGCACTGTAAAGAACAGCACATTTTAAAAATGTACAATACGCCTACATCTTAGGAAGATTTTATTCATTGCTTTGTGGATTTATATCATACCACTTCGAAAATTGTTAATGTTTCGAGTGTATATACATGTAAAAATGGCTTCAACAATTACAAATAATTCACACGTATCTGACACAGTTAAAAATAATTTGCTTCAATCATTTAATGCACTGAATATTACTTGACACAATCAATGTTTATAACGTGTTTTAAATGATCTGATTTGTTTATTTCGAGTGTTTCTACTGTTATTTTTTATGATATAGAGGATATATATGTATAGCTTAGATATATATTAATATATGTGCTATATCGTAAAATTATGTCAAGGTAGTAAGTAGGTCAAACGAACATAGGATCAGTGAGAGCGAACGTCGGAGGAAGTTAAGGAGACCGTATACGAAGTTACGGTGATGGTTTTAAATCGTCCACTTAACTACAAAGAAAAATAAATAAATAAATACATTTGTCCTAGAATCAAAATCTCTAAACAATATGAAAACTCCATTAACAACCTCAATCTTTCTCGCTAGCGAAAATTCTCTGAAGAAAACAAACAAAAAATTGTCACTACTAAAATTTTATTGTCATTTTCATTTTGTAATTGGTTTGCAATTTATTGAAAATATGATTACAAGTAATTTATTGGTTACATTAAAATGATTTTTTATGTATAATAATAATTAATTATTACTTGCTTAGTTTTATCTTTTTATTTGGTTTCTAAATGGCTCAATTTTTTATGGAAACAAAATTGCTCATTTAATTTATATGCCTCATATGGCGAGACATTAGGATAGTTGGTCACCACCAATATGGCGGACCGGGCTTCAACTGCTCCTAGGGTACGGTGTACCGATGCCTATTCTATTCGCATTACATGCTCTGTGAATATCACCAATGTTATTACATCACGCAATTATCCGCAAGATCTTGGAAATGCCCGTTTTAAAATTGTGGTAAGTTAGTGTTGCCAAATGAATACATATTGGAAGTGACAGTGACAGGAAGTGTTGGCGGTCATAGCGCCATGACGGCAGGAAGCAGTTGCTGACAGTCATGGAAACTCGGATCTCGCCGAGTCACTATTTGTAGGGTTGCCAATGATTCTCTGGCTGGCAGCTGTCCTCTCTCTTTCCCCAGATGATCTAGCGACCTGACCAACTCCTGAGTGGTCTATGTCTGTTCTCTCCTCCTACTGTTATTCTGCACAACTCCTTTGTGATTGTTTGAAGTGGTTATGTTAATTGCTGTGGGAAGAAATTCACCTGCGATGGTTGACGACAAACTATGACTGCCGAGTCATCATCGCATTCTGCCTGGTCCACCTTTCGTATCATCTTCCACATCAATTCACACATTCTGACTGTTGCTATGTCACCAAGTACTTTTACCTATGTTTCCCCATTATTCACTTCAATCCAGTTTCCGACTGCCTGTTGGTTATTCTCGGAAACAGATGCCAAGTTTGAAAGTTTACAAAATTCTATATAAAATTAAAAAATAAAACTCTGATAGTAGTTTTTTTGGCCAAGTACTACAGTTTGTGTGGTGAAGTAAAATTGTCTTTGAATCATGTTGTATAATCCCGAAAAGTTAATGGGAAAGACATTTATTCGTGAATTTAAGATCCCCGAATTAATGGTTTCTTACTATACACAACAGTCTGTGTTCATACTAAACGCAAAAGATTTTGATTAGCCTAGGTTGAGATGTCTTAGCCCAAACTCCTTCGACAGCTCGTCCCATCGCGATCAACGCTGATGTCTTCGCTAGATGTCGGGCCGTTGATGATTCCACTCCCGGACGGACGGCACTCTTTGGCAAATCATCATCACATTATTTTATCTCTTCATCCTCTTATAATAATCATCTACACGCTAATGTCGTAGTGAGTGAATATCTCAGCATAAATTGGCATTAAACTGAATTTGCCATAAACACTTGTAGCTAGCTCTAAAGATTAGAGTGTAAATTGTGATATGGAGCATTTTGAGGAATATTTCCGAGGAATCATTGTAGCTGTTGAGTAGCAGTTAATTAGGCCTACTCATAATAAATCCTCCTTAATGTTTTCTAAACATTTTCACGGTTAATAATTAATTAAGACTTGGCAGTATCTGAAAATTTCATTCATATTGAAGTTGTAAATCTGGAAGTACACATTTACCCTTCATTTTATCTTACGCCGTGATCTTCATAGTAGGAGTTCTAATTTCTGATATGCAGCCTAATAGTATAATTTCCACATATTTTGGAGTTTGCATTTTTGAGAGTTGTAAATGCCTATATTGCATGTTTTAGATTGCCTTTGTACATTACTTATTTGATATTTTATTTTGCTTAATATTACTGATAATTTTTACTGTGCTCCTTCCACTCACGCAACAGTGAGTGGTCGAATCAAACTTTTGGTTATATCAAATGAAAAATAAACTCTGATAGTAGTTTTGAGGCCAAGCACTACAGTTTGTGTGGTGAAGTAAAATTATCTTTGAATCATGTTTTATAATTTAATCGTGTTTTTAATATTTTAACGAAGAGTGAAACAATCATTTGGTGGAGGAAACACAGTAATAAACTCATTCAGATTTTGCGTGTTTATACCCAAAATGGGAAATTTCCATGAAGAACGTCCTCTTTGAACCTAGGATTGGTTTATTTCATTCTTCACTGTAATAAATTATTTCTCTTTGTGGAATTTTATTTATTCTTGTGCAGCCCAGAAGACATGTTTTATTGTCGAATTCTACATTACTACATAGGCCTAGCTGTCATAAAAAAACAAACAACTCTATGGAGATTTTCTAAACGACAGAGAATACATCTCGATGGATCCGAGTTACTTTTTAATTACTTTTTACTTACTCTTCTTCAAAAGAATGTGTTTATGTAACAACTTGTTAAATTCGTGTAAAATCTCTTAAAAATTCTTCACCAGTTTTGTTCAAGTAAAACTATATACCTAAGAATTTGTTTACGGTATTATTGTAATCTCATTTTAATATTACGAGGCCCAAGCCTCTCAGAGTCCCACGCGTTTTATTCTTTTTATGGCGCTCGTCTTCAAGTGTCGTGACTAACTACGGAGTTGAAGAAATGCTATACCAGCGTCACTCGCAGAGGTCATTGACTCTGGGACTTCTTCATGGAGAACAACGACAAACTGCTTTGTTACGAAAATTCAACCAAGGGCAGTTGATCATAACGTAATCTGTTTTGTATGTGCTCCTTCTTATCGCAACTATTGTAAACCCGCAGAGTGAAGGATTACTAATTAAATTGTATTAAATGTTCAGTTAATTCGAAATAATTTCAAACACGGGCTTATCGACATACAATTGCGAAATTTACATACGGTATGTACAGTATAAACAACAGTTCGTAATGGCCCAATGAGAATCAATTTCACTTGCTTCTGAAAACATTCACTGCCGCTTGACTTCTCACACACACTTTTCCCTTTCTTTCGCATATTTTTTCAAATTTATCAGTACTCATGTCAATGCCAGGGCGAGTGATGTCTCTAGCAGAATAGAGACCGGTTTGTCTGGTTTCCTCTTGGACCTGTGAGTGAATCATCATCTCACTCCATATCCCCTCTTCTCTCCTTATTCCCTTCTCTTGTCAAATACCAGTGTCGCGGTCGTGATCAGCGGTGATGACTGTTCTCAAGTCACAAGTTCGTAGTGAGCCATCGCCAAAGTGTGCTTTACTGAGGATTTTAATAATCGATTTTTTCACTCTAACGGCATTTACTTTGAAATTTTATTAATTAACTTTAAATCATTCTGAAATTCATTTTTAAGAACTCCAGAGATTTCTGATGCATTTAAGAGTGAAGATGTTTATACCAAACTTACCTCTGTCTGACTGTTCATAATCGTATAGTCTCTGCCAGACTTAGATGCACAGGGTCCAGGTCGGGGCAGTCATAATCCCCTGTTGTCAGAACAAAGTCATTGTGTCGAACCAGAGCGTCAGTCCACCCGCATCCTGCAGTCACAATTGAGGCGGTGTACGGAAGAAGGGCACATAAGCATGTGTGTTTTGATAATTTAAGTTTAAAGTTTACTATTGTGTAATAAGTCATTTTCGCATTAATAAAGAAAACACTGTTGCAATAATAATGAAAATATTGTGTTCCGGAATCGTAATATTTGCCCTAAAAACCTTTTACAAACATAAAATAAAAGTAAACGTCACACAACACAAATTTATTACAATATAAGCACAAAATGCACAAATATATTACAGTATAAGTACAAAATGCACAAATATATTACAATACAAGTACAAAATGCACAAATACCTTGGTAGTAAATAGGCAAAATAGAAATTCTTTTGTGAATCCCTCTGGTCTGAGGAAGATGAGCGTGGTTCACCGAAATCGATCACCATAATATTTGTGCACTTTATTCTTGTATTGTAATATATTTGTGCATTTTGTGCTTATATTGTTATAAATTTGTGTTGTATGACGTTTATTTGTACTGTATATATACCAGCAAGTATTATACTAATTAAAAAACTATAAAATAAAAGTGAATAAGAAAAATAAATGTGCCCTTTTTAGCCAGAACGATTTTGAAAAGCAGAACATAAAAGAAATGATTTAAAGTTTAGTACCTATAAACCTTATTAACTAATATATATTAAACCTAATTGACCTGTAAGGTATATATATTTTAAATATCTATCATGTATATATATAAATTGAACGTCCTCTTCCGTCAAAACATGAAAAGTTCTTTGACGTCAATCATTTTTTGTTGATTTCTAGACCAATAATTGATTTCAAATACTTTTATATAAAATACGTGCAGAATTTGTTTTTTGTCAACGCAACTCCTCCCTTACTTCGTAATTAATTTTAACGATTGAGATGTAAAAACATTAGCCTCCTCCTTTGAAATAGCTTGGTTAAATACAAATGCAATGACAATATATTGACAAAAGAGGATTAGGCCTTCCCGACATACCTGGACCTGTGCGTCTATTTCTGGTAAAACCTATATACAGTAATAGGTTATGTACAGAATTACTTCCGTTGCCTGAAGGTAAATAGAGTAAACCTTTTTAATGAGGGTTGTATTCGTTTGCCAATAAGTTCATGTTTTTGTAGGGCCAGAAAAATAGGACTATACTAACATTCCCACCGTGTTACCTATGGACCCTCTATACTAATAGACGGTCTACAGTAAAAATAGGACTATACTAACATTCCCACCGTGTTACCTATGGACCCTCTATACTAATAGACGGTCTACAGTAAAAATAGAACTATACTAACATTCCCACCGTGTTACCTATGGACCCTCTATACTAATAGACTGTCTACAGTAAAAATATGACTATACTAACATTCTCACCGTGTTACCTATGGACCCTCTATACTAATAGACGGTCTACAGTAAAAATAGGACTATACTAACATTCCCACCGTGTTACCTATGGACCCTCTATACTAATAGACTGTCTACAGTAAAAATAGGACTATACTAACATTCCCACCGTGTTACCTATGGACCCTCTATACTAATAGACGGTCTACAGTAAAAATAGGACTATACTAACATTCCCACCGTGTTACCTATGTACCCTCTATACTAATAGACGGTCTACAGTAAAAATAGGACTATACTAACATTCCCACCGTGTTACCTATGGACCCTCTATACTAATAGACGGTCTACAGTAAAAACCTTTTCAATTATGAAACTAGTGTGCGACGTCCTACCATACCGATTTCAATGGTGTAATACCTTTTTCATAAACTTTATTTCACTTAGACCTACTTACTATACCTGCTTTCAAGTTAAAAAAGACATATGTATAACAGCAATCTACTATTTATATGGTCAAATTTATGCTTAATGAATTGTTATAATTAAGATACTGTTTTGTAATAAATTTGTTTCTTTTATTGACAAGATGAAAAAATGAGCCGATAAAAATTTGCGACAAGTTAGGGTATCATGGTATTGTCATAGTCGTCTTTTTTTTACACATTCATCATCAATTCTCGTATTCTTCTGGTCTGCGTTCAGGGACTTGAACATCACTTGCTTTTCACTTCTTTCAAGTTTTTCACTTTACATTCCTTTATTCTACTTGTACTGAGTGTTCACCATAGCAAGTTTAGTTGGCCCGGTTTGATGTGGAGTAGGCCTAACACTTGATATGCTCTGAATGGCCTCCATTTGAAACGATGCACTCAGTCTTCTTTTTAGTCTTGTAAAATACATACTTGTGAGAGGTTGGTACTTACTAAATACTCTAGTAATATTTATTGTTAAATGTAAACAAAAACATGTCAGTTTTATTAAGTCCAGTTAAAGGAACCTCAGAATTACTCGATAACCCCTAAAAACGTGCCAAATATTCTGACTAAACTTACTTCAAAAATCAGGGTACACCATATTAGTTCCTGATGATAATGCACGCATAGAACTCATAAACTGCCTTGAGATTACTCAAAACGAAATGTCTTCTCAAGAATGTCCTGAAAGAAGTTTTATAACAATTTTTGTGTAAATTTTGCCTTTGAATCTATAAAATTTTCTGTATATAAATGTAGACTAGTTTTGTGATATGCTGGAGACATATACAAGCTCCTGCGTCTGTTTTCTGTAGAAAGGAGTAGGGTTTTCCTTATAAAGGAAGCCATCCATATCAATTACTCATATTAACTCATTTATTATCATCTTCTCACCTTGTGTACAACACTTTATGAGCTAATACGACTCTAGAATCTACCAACCACTATTTTGTACACTATATTTCTTGCGTATTGATTAGATTTCGGACTATTATTGTAAATATTATAGCTGACATCATGTAGCTCCTTTGGGTTGATATCATTCTTTATGTAATAAACCCGCCTTTGTAAAACTGAAACACTATCATGTATTAGAGATATACCCACATACAACACACTTGACAACACATGAACGGTGGTTGTACGTACCCCCTGTAATCCTGACAGTGTGAAAGTAAAATTCTGGCACTGTATACACTGTTCCATTCTAGTTCTGTCGAGGGAAAAAGTTGGTAAAATCGAAGTCATTTCTGAGGGCAGTGTTGCGTGACTCCCTTGGCGCGCTTTACTTTGGTGGGAGAAATGTTCGCGCCCACCACGACGGACGGCCATTGCAGAATCAGCCCAGGGCTGTCGGTCTCCAGACATGCTTACATTTACAACCAACAAAGAGTTTTGCCAAATCCGCATATTCCTGAACCAGATCTCGACATACTTCAGAATGCTGGTTATATTCAATGTATTAATAAAGTATCGCGACCTGCCAATAATACATGTATTGATAATTTTTTTGTGAAATTGTCAAAAAATATACCAGTTAATGTTAATGAGTCAGTCGTCTTGGACAATTTGCTTACAAATGGCTAACTATAATACAGTTATGAATAGTGAATTAGGAAAAACTACCACAGTAAGAAACTGGCAAAATATACACCAAAATATATCACATCATGATTGGAACAAGGTTATTGAATGTAATGATGTTAATCTGGCTACAAACGAGTTTTTAAATAATTTGAAATTCATACGTAGATCCAACTCTGAAAAGTTATAAAAAGAGCAGCGAACACTAAAATTAAAATCATTCTAAAAAAATCAACGTTATCCTACCAGATTATTAAATACTGAATTTCCTGTTTTTAACATTAGGAAGCTCTTAGTAAAAAATCTTCTTGTCTACGTCAGAAATAATAAGAATAATATTTTTTTTGGGATTGGAACATAACTATGCAAAAAAAAAAAAAAATAGAATTGGCTTTGGCTATCAAACTCCACGACTAATTAATAGATTGGATCACTCTAATCCTTTTTATCTGGCGCATTATCTAAATAAAAATTTACCACAGCAAGTTGTTGACTTGGAAGGTGCCAGTGTCGCCGTGTATAAGCGTACGATCAGTGAGTGGCTACTTCAACTCAGCCTGGATGATGTAGAGAACTTGCTTCGATCCCAATATACATGACTTTTTATTTATTGTTAAGCATAGAACAGATTGCCTAACTGATTTTAAAAATTACCAATTTTTTCACATATAAATCAGTAGCATAGTCATCTAAAAGTTTGCAGTCCTTTTAGGTTGTTTCAATCAATTAAATAATTTATTTATTTTTTAATGTTAATTAGAATTGTTCAGCTCTTAATTAGCCTGGATATTTTGGAGATGGCAGTTGATCTATAGTTTAACATCTTTTCATAATTGTAAAAGTTACTTTTTTAGAATTAAATAATTCAAAATAATTAAGATATAATTTTTTCTCTTATAAATATCTTTAGAATACCATAGTTAGTAATTAATACTACACGAGCCTTGGAGGAGCTCTCTCTTGCACACAGACCAGTAGTCTATGCAAGAGACTTTTTTTGTAATTTTGTATTTTTTGTGTAATTGAACTGGAATAAAGCGATTTTTTTATTTTGATTTAAGATAGTTCACATTCTTAATTGTTACTATGTTTCTTCCTCAAGTTTAATTTTATAAAAGAAAATAATAATTTTCTACTGATCAAAATGTCGTATGTTTTGCCCAATTTGTTCAAAATTTGACTCAGTCATTTATGACAAAGTGGTAATGAATCTAGGTATTTATGGAAATTTGAGTTTAATTTGATTTATGAATTTATTTATTCCATTCTTTACCTCTCCACCAGTATAGAAAAGCAAGGTTCACAGCTCTACTTTAAAACAGCTTTATATTCACTTGAGATATGAGAGTTTAGGCTCACGAACGAAATTGTTTAACCCTAAATCTGTTGTCGATGTTTCATGCCCAATTTGCCCGTTTAAATTACATTCAACGGTCGAATATGTAAATATTGACTCAGGTCATATATTTCAGAACTAGGGATAATGACATTTTACGACTCTTTTGGTAGCAAAACCTTATTATCAACTCACCATACGTACTGATATTAAATGAATTAATTGTTCCCCGTATTTTGTGCTTTTCGAAACAGTAAAAATTCAGACTTGGTAAATGAATTCGTTTCCAAAGGACAAGACCGACAGATGGATTGTGCAGGGCCGTCCCGCATGGCCCGCATAGCCGATAGCTCGATGGGGGAGTCGCCGATACCTGACAGTTATCACCTCTTATTTCCTTCCGATAAAGATATAACTTTTTTACATCACGTGGCTGTTACTTCATTATAACGATGAACGAGGCTGTTGTTTCTAGACCGTTAACTAATGGTTTCAATAATTCAGATCATAATGGTCAGATTTCGTAATATCCAGTTAGAAATATGTTTTATTTTGTAAAGCATCGTATTATTTTATCCTAAGCCGGTCTAAATTATTTTCCATATTATCGCCTTAAAACAATCACAAAGATTTGCCTTCATAATACGGCATACGATCTCGCAAGGGGACTCTACGTGCACACCGTACACCACTTGAGAACTCCGCCTACTACCTCGCAAAGGGGACTCTACGTGCACACCGTACATCACTTGAGAACTCCGCCTACTGCCTCGCAAAGGGGACTCTACGTGCACACCGTACATCACTTGAGAACTCCGCCTACGACAGGACAAGGGGACTCTACGTGCACACCGTACACCACTTGAGAACTCCGCCTACTGCCTCGCAAAGGGGACTCTACGTGCACACCGTACATCACTTGAGAACTCCGCCTACGACATGACAAGGGGACTACTAAATGTACTCCACTTGGGAGCAGGGCCTACCGCATCTCAAATTAAAAAAAACCCGCTATAATAGGATTAAATAAATTTCTTTAGTTTGTATTTAATGAACAATTCATTACCTAAAAATTTGGCCTCCTGCACTATTTTTTTAAATCTCAACCGTTATTTCAGAAAACGGGTTACTATTGAAAACTGGTAATGCTGACCGAAATTGGACCTTGCATAATTTACTTTTTTTCATAATTTAAAAATGATTGTTTAATTTTCAAATCTAATGACGGTTTCATGGTCAGAAATTAAATTTTCTATAACTTTGGTTTGTTGTATTTTCTCTGTATCCCAAATCTGAAAAGCTAGTACTGTTAAAAACAGAAGCTGATAAATGCAACCGTTTTAGAATAATTAGTTATAATATTTTATTAGAATGAAATAAAATAATTTCTTTACAAATAGGTAGCTTTGCGTTGTTATGAAGTACCTACACACCAAATATTTTGATACTCGGCAATCGCGTTTGAGTAAAATCTTTTTTATAAACAGACAAACAACACAGAGACAAAACGCCGAACAAAAAAAAGAGTTACTCGCATTGGTCAAACATAAATGTGTGAATCTGTTTAAGGATGTCTATTAAGTTATTTAATAAGAAGATTAGTATTAATAAAAATTAATAACGAGGTCTTTGTTTGGACAATTTATAAAACATGAACCCTAATGTCGTAAGAGATGGAGGGGTAGACCAACCGGATAGTATTTGGTGCCACGTCAACTGATACCATGTCCTCGACGGTGATAATGACACAATGCTTTGTCTACGTCCGCTTGTCACAACTCTGTGTCATGGTGAACACATAAGATCCTCAGTAATTGTGTAATTAAAGGACGTTATTTATGTAAGATTATTTTGTTGAAGACTCTCTTGAGTTTATTGTTTTGAATTAATTTGGAAAAAAACCAAAACTAAGTTACTATTTAAAAACTTGAGTGCATTATTTTAAAATGTATGAATAGTTACTATGATCTGACACAAATCATCAAGAAATGAGGAAAACCAAGCTGCTAATTTTCTGTTTAATATGTTATGATTTAAATGACTGTTTTCCTGATATTTTGTTATTTTAGACCTGGGAAGTTCTTAACTTATACATTTTCCCTTCACTTTTCTGATACAGCAGTTATTTCCTGGACGATTTGAAGAATAGCTGAATTATTATTATGTAATTATATATTTTTTAATATTTTGAATGGCCTTCCTCTCGTGCCATATTGGTATCTCAACTCAAAGCAGATTCGTCGAAACACCAAAATTTTATTGCAGTAGGCCTTCGACATCAGTGAGTTCCCTTGATAAATCCGCCAGTAGAATACAACTCTCATATAACAGTTTTTTTATTCTGTATGTGAAGAGAAAGTGATGTCGAGTAGGTGAGCGATGCTCTTGAACAATGAACAGGTAGCGTGGAGTCCAGTTTGGCGGGAATGCACGCTCCAGTTTTCTCACAGTTTCGCTCTTCATGGAGGCCGCGCTGCCATTGACAATCTACAGCCGAAACGGCATTGGATAAGGACTCAGATTGTACATTTTAAAATTTGAAATTAAAAATTGGTATACAGTATTAAAAGTATCTTCTTTAAATTTTGTTCTGTTATACTATTACACTTCTTCTTATATTGTGGCAAAAAACAGCTTAACACAGAGACTCTTTGGATTTATTTCAATATAACATTAGGTCTACTGTTATTCACGAATATTTTCGAAAACTGAAAGGTTTCTTGAAACATTTAAATTTTGATTTTTAATTAATTTAATTTTAGTCCTAATGTTGCTGTACGTGCATTTGAAAATTATTTAAAATTGATTAACACAGGTTACATAAAAGACTATTTTTATCATACGGCCATATATTCCTTCAATACTTTCCTCATCAACTCAAGCCATGACTTCATGATAATAACAACACATAATTCAACTATACCCAAGTAGAAACATGAATCTGTGACCGCCTTCACCCACACACAGTGAACTAATTAGAAATGAAAACCTTCAGTTATTATAAATGAAACGTACATGCATACATGATTACTGGTGCCCCCTCTCCCCACCCAATTCATGAACATAACTACAAATGGTTGTTTCTTATCGCCATAAACACGAACATACCTACTGTTTGGATAGATCACAGTTGATAAGTTTGGTCCGTAGAGTGGGTGGGAAGGCCAGTACTACCATTGGAGTATGTTGTCGCTCGTTGGTGGTTAGCATACCCTGTGATTCCTTAGAAGGTGGGAAAGGGCCATAGTACAGTACAGTACTTGTTTTTCTTGGCTTCTAGAGGTCGTAAAATTAACTACTTGGTCTTGTTGTAATCCTTATGTAATGTATTGTTACAATACATTGTTATTATATGCGTAAATAAATACATTGATTTAAATGTATTACAATGTTTCAATTTAAAGTTATTTTAAATTGATATAAATCGAATTAAAATTGTTGCATTTATTTATACATATGAAAGTAATGAATTATAACTATAAATGTCTTAAGAATTACAACAATACCAAGTAAAAGCTAAAACTATAAAATTTTAAATCTTACAGAAAACATTCCTATCAATCGCGTATATATTTACACCGTTATTGAGAATGACGGTGTAAATTTGATGTAAGGTGAAAACTAGTTAAAATTCCGGTACTTGTTTGTTCCAACTACGATAAAAATTACTAAAACCTGTAATAACATAAAAAAATGCATATGTTATAATGCAAAATTAAACGATGAAAACATTGGTGTGATTGGAGTTTTCATTGGCCTTTTGGTTGGTTGGTAAACTACCTTCAAACTCAGGTAAACATAATTCTGCGCCGACAGAAGTAGGGTAGGTGTGCTTTAAGCTCTGTGATGTTGTCGTCTGATGGAAGGGTCTCAATAGCTGTGATTCCTTAGAAGATGAGAAAGGGCCTTAGTTAGTACTTGTGTTTCGTAGAGTGGGTGGGAGGGCAATTGCGACTAGTAAATTGTATGGTCACAGGGTGGATGGGTTAAAATTGGTCGTGATTTCTAAGATGGTAGGGGTGATTTCCAAGACAATTAGATCGTGCTCTTCAGTAAATCGTTAAAAATATAATCGTAAAAAACATGCAATCTCTCGACATGATTCTCAGAAAAATTCGAGAACCCACGTTCGACATTTTTTTAGGTGTTAAACCTGAATGATTGTAACCCTATTGTTATACTAAGGCAGACTATGATTAAAGGAACTTGTTGGCGCTGCAGCTCCCATGGTTAACAACCGATTGACTAATGTAATATACTGTTGTATGGCAGGGCATGTTGACCCGCCACATACAATGTTGTTGTTATGGTAACGCCGCAGTGTTGTGCCAACAGAGCTACTGGCCACCTCGTGGATCGGTACCAACCCTCTGTACCTTGAATCCTTCATAAAGTATAGCAACCATGTAATATACTGTTGTAAAGTAGGGCATGTTGACCCGCCACACACAATGTGGTTGCTATGGTAACGCCGCAGTGTTGTGCCATCAGAGCTACTGGCCACCTCGTGGATCGGTACCAACCCTCTGTACCTTGAATCCTTCATAAAGTATAGCAACCATGTAATATACTGTTGTAAAGTAGGGCATGTTGACCCGCCACACACAATGTGGTTGCTATGGTAACGCCGCAGTGTTGTGCCATCAGAGCTACTGGCCACCTCGTGGATCGGTACCAACCCTCTCTACCTTGAATCCTTCATAAAGTATAGCAACCATGTAATATACTGTTGTAAAGTAGGGCATGTTGACCCGCCACACACAATGTGGTTGCTATGGTAACGCCGCAGTGTTGTGCCATCAGAGCTACTGGCCACCTCGTGGATCGGTACCAACCCTCTCTACCTTGAATCCTTCATAAAGTATAGCAACCATGTAATATACTGTTGTATGGCAGGGCATGTTGACCCGCCACACACAATGTGGTTGTTATGGTAACGCCGCAGTGTTGTGCCATCAGAGCTACTGGCCACCTCGTGGATCGGTACCAACCCTCTGTACCTTGAATCCTTCATAAAGTATAGCAACCATGTAATATACTGTTGTAAAGTAGGGCATGTTGACCCGCCACACACAATGTGGTTGCTATGGTAACGCCGCAGTGTTGTGCCATCAGAGCTACTGGCCACCTCGTGGATCGGTACCAACCCTCTCTACCTTGAATCCTTCATAAAGTATAGCAACCATGTAATATACTGTTGTAAAGTAGGGCATGTTGGCCCGCCACACACAATGTGGTTGCAATGGTAACGCCGCAGTGTTGTGCCAACAGAGCTACTGGCCACCTCGTGGATCGGTACCAACCCTCTCTACCTTGAATCCTTCATAAAGTATAGCAACCATGTAATATACTGTTGTAAAGTAGGGCATGTTGGCCCGCCACACACAATGTGGTTGCTATGGTAACGCCGCAGTGTTGTGCCATCAGAGCTACTGGCCACCTCGTGGATCGGTACCAACCCTCTCTACCTTGAATCCTTCATAAAGTATAGCAACCATGTAATATACTGTTGTAAAGTAGGGCATGTTGGCCCGCGACACACAATGTGGTTGCTATGGTAACGCCGCAGTGTTGTGCCAACAGAGCTACTGGCCACCTCGTGGATCGGTACCAACCCTCTCTACCTTGAATCCTTCATAAAGTATAGCAACCATGTAATATACTGTTGTAAAGTAGGGCATGTTGGCCCGCCACACACAATGTGGTTGCAATGGTAACGCCGCAGTGTTGTGCCAACAGAGCTACTGGCCACCTCGTGGATCGGTACCAACCCTCTCTACCTTGAATCCTTCATAAAGTATAGCAACCATGTAATATACTGTTGTAAAGTAGGGCATGTTGGCCCGCCACACACAATGTGGTTGCTATGGTAACGCCGCAGTGTTGTGCCATCAGAGCTACTGGCCACCTCGTGGATCGGTACCAACCCTCTCTACCTTGAATCCTTCATAAAGTATAGCAACCATGTAATATACTGTTGTAAAGTAGGGCATGTTGGCCCGCGACACACAATGTGGTTGCTATGGTAACGCCGCAGTGTTGTGCCAACAGAGCTACTGGCCACCTCGTGGATCGGTACCAACCCTCTCTACCTTGAATCCTTCATAAAGTATAGCAACCATGTAATATACTGTTGTAAAGTAGGGCATGTTGGCCCGCCACACACAATGTGGTTGCTATGGTAACGCCGCAGTGTTGTGCCAACAGAGCTACTGGCCACCTCGTGGATCGGTACCAACCCTCTCTACCTTGACTTCTTCATACAGTACAGCAACCTTGTAATAGTTGTAATATACTGTTGTATGGCAGGGCATGTTGACCCGCCACACACAATGTGGTTGCTATGGTAACGCCGCAGTGTTGTGCCATCAGAGCTACTGGCCACCTCGTGGATCGGTACCAGCCCTCTCTACCTTGAATCCTTCATACAGTACAGCAACCTTGTAATATACTGTTGTATGGCAGGGCATGTTGACCCGCCACACACAATGTTTTGTTGTGGTAACGCCGCAGTGTTGTGCCAACAGAGCTACTGGCCACCTCGTGGATCGGTACCAACCCTCTCTACCTTGACTTCTTCATCCAGTACAGCAACCTTGTAATAGTTGTAATATACTGTTGTATGGCAGGGCATGTTGACCCGCCACATACAATGTTGTTGTTATGGTAACGCCGCAGTGTTGTGCCAACAGAGCTACTGGCCACCTCGTGGATCGGTACCAACCCTCTCTACGGTGACTCCCTCAAATATTACTGTATTGTATGTAGAAGGCTGATGGAAATCGTTTAGTAAAATTAATTGCCGTGTGTGATATTAGGTAGTATTCAATGTTGGTAAAATCCTCTAGCCTGTTCATTATCGTTTCTTTGCTTTAAATGGGAAAGATACTGTTTGTAACCTCAAGTCGTTCGCTCTTTTTAAAGTGTCCCCTCTATTCGTTATCTTTCCGGCGAATATTTATTTTCCCTGTATTTTACTTCCTTATCAAAAGATAATCCATCTATGTGCTACTATTGCATTCAAATACATTTTTGGCCATCCAAAGCATTAAAAAAGAACATACGTAGTTGAGGGAAAATAATATTAGCTCCCACATTCTAAATACAACCTCGACGACTTGAAAATAATATTAGCTCCCACATTCTAAATACAACCTCGACGACTTGAAAATAATATTAGCTCCCACATTCTAAATACAACCTCGACAACTTGAAAATAATATTAGCTCCCACATTCTAAATACAACCTCGACGACTTGAAAATAATATTAGCTCCCACATTCTAAATACAACCTCGACGACTTAAAAATAATATTAGCTCCCACATTCTAAATACAACCTCGACGACTTGAAAAACATTTTATTCGGTTGATGTAAGGAATGTATACAAACTAACACCATGCATTTTATTTTTAGACCTTATTGCCTTACATTATTTTTTTTATAGAGATATATTTGCAAGATTTGTAACTTTATTGGTGACCTTTCCTAATGGATCCTTCAATTGTCGGCTTCTGAAAAAAAGGTCTTATCATTTCATGTTTATGTGATTTTTGTAGGGCTTCATGTTGTGGACAGCATGCTTGTTAGGGGTTTTAGGTATATCCTGTTTTAGATTTTGTCGAGCTATTACCACTGCTTATGCATGGCAGGGCGGATAAGTCAGTACCACTGCACGTGCGGGGTCAGCAGAAGTTCGGCAAGGTTGGCGGCCCTGCCCATCAGACGGAACCTAGTAAATGCGATACCTTATTTGTTATTAGACGTAGCCTTATTAGTTTTACTGTACTTAGTAGCTGATCTCGTAAGGTTTCACAACTTTAATTTCCGTTTATTCATAATCACCGAAACATGTTCCATAAACAATCCTGAGACATGTTGTAAGTCGTGTTTAAGTTGCATGTTAAGGTTTAACTGTCTTTGCTGTTTTCAAGTTTGTGTTATTTGATAATATATCATTTTATAGATGCTTGAAGTCAAATATTGCAATAATGTGTCTTGTTACTTTTGTTGAAAAAAATTTAATCAGTTTTTAGCCCTAAAATATTAGGAACTATTAAGAATGGGAAATACCATAACTTAGTTATGATAAGTACATGGTACACAAAAACTTTAATCATATAATTTATTGTAATATACATAATAAAATAATATGGTTAAACACTTTGCAAAGTTACGAAATTTAATAAAAGATACCGAGTAAAAAGAATATTTTAATACCACATTTTTTTAATTTTATATATTACAATGTGTATTGTCAGTGTTGTTTATTATACGTATATGTCCAAATGGCAACAAATAATCAAAACTACAAGTCCTGCAAGGAATGTTATTTAGTAGTATTGGTAACGGATGTTCTTGTTGTTGCAGGGCGTAATTTCTGTTCACCAGACTACAGAGAGCTTCAAATATCGGTGAGTTCACTTGATTTGGATCAGAATTTTACTCCGACTTCAGAATTAGATAAACCATAAGATAACTAGAATCTACAGTTTCCGGTGCCAGCCGCGTCAAGGGGCTATCTACAATATTTACAAGATGACCAGACGTTTCGCCCATATTGTGATGTGGCATCCTCAGTGGTTTCTCTGAGACTCAGAGTCCTTGGTCTCAGTCTCAGAGAAACCACTGAGGATGCCACATCACAGTATGGGCGAAACGTCTGGTCATCTTGTAAATATTGTAGATAGTACCTTGACGCGGTTGTCACCGGAAACTGAAGATTCTAGTTATGACACCGGCCGCTTAAGCCTAAGTTCTAAAACCATAAGATATGTATAAAAAACATTAAGATATATATAGCATATTTTTGGTTGAACGTTTATACGTACTCATACGTTTGTGGCGTGTCCTAGGGAAGGGCTTTGCCATCTTAGAGAGAGTTGGTGAGCGAGTGAATTACTGTGTAAAAAATAAGATGGGCGGGGATGTCCAAGGTCTGTGTAAATATAAGATAGTTGGGGATGTACAAGGACTGTGTAAACATAAGATGGGTGGAGATATCTAAAGACTGTGTAAACATAAGATAGTTGGGGGTTTCTAGGGACTGTGTAAACAAAAAATAGTTAGGGATTGGTGGGGGTGTCCAAAGACTAAGTAAACATAAGATGGGCGGGAATGTCCAAGGACTGTGTAAACATAAGATGGGCGGGGATGTCCAAGGATTGTGTAAATATAAGATGAGCGGAGATATCCAAGGACTGGGTAAATATAGGATTGGCGGGGATGTCCAAGGACTGAATACACATAAGATAGTTGGGGATATCTAAGGACTGAGTAAACATAAGGTGGGTGGGGATGTCCATGGACTGTGTAAATATAAGATGAGCGGAGATATCCAAGGACTGGGTTAATATAGGATTGGCGGGAATGTCCAAGGACTGAGTATACATAAGATGGGTAGGGATGTCCAAGGACTGAGTAAACATAAGATGAGCGGAGATATCTAAGGACTGGGTTAATATAGGATTGGCGGGGATGTCCAAGGACTGAGTATACATAAGATGGGCGGGGATATCCAAGGACTGAGTATACATAAGATGGGTGGGGATATCCAAGGACTGAGTATACATAAGATGGGTGGGGATATCCAAGGACTGAGTATACATAAGATGGGTGGGGATGTCCAAGGACTGAGTAAACATAAGATGAGCGGAGATATCTAAGGACTGGGTTAATATATTATTGGCGGGGATGTCCAAGGACTGAGTATACATAAGATGGGCGGGGATATCCAAGGACTGAGTATACATAAGATGGGTGGGGATATCCAAGGACTGAGTATACATAAGATGGGTGGGGATATCCAAGGACTGAGTATACATAAGATGGGCGGGGATGTCCAAGGACTAAGTATACATAAGATGGGCGGGGATATCCAAGGACTGAGTATACATAAGATGGGTGGGGATATCCAAGGACTGAGTATACATAAGATGGGTGGGGATATCCAAGGACTGAGTATACATAAGATGGGTGGGGATATCCAAGGACTGAGTAAACATAAGATGGGTGGGGATATCCAAGGACTGAGTATACATAAGATGGGTGGGGATATCCAAGGACTGAGTAAACATAAGATGGGTGGGGATATCCAAGGACTGAGTAAACATAAGATGGGTGGGGATATCCAAGGACTGAGTAAACATAAGATGGTTGGGGATACCCAAGGACTGAGTATACATAAGATGAGCGGAGATGTAGAATGACTGAGTAAACATTAGATGTAGGTTGGGTGGACCTTCCAACTGCATTATCTCACTGATCTGTTCAAAAAACAGTTCTCTCTTACTAGAGCAATATGGTCACTTACACGAAAAATCTCTTTTTTGATAATGCAAACAGATGTATTTATTTATAAGTACTAAAATACAAAATGCAATTTATTACTCTTAGTTTTTGCTCCCTTATTAAATTTAATGTGATTAACGAATTTATTTTCCCAAATCAGATATTACAAATACATACAATCATCTGATGCATTAGAATCATTTATGAATATCTACTTAATAATATGTTAATCAAATGCATAAGTGAAAGTGAAAGTATTATTTAAAGTAAAAATATAATTAGTAATAAATATAATTTTTTATCGGAATGAGTAATTGAAACACTGAACGAACACTAAAGGCTGTTTATTGAAACAATTATAACCTGTGTTTTTCAACTGTAACTCTATTTTGGTCATGACTGGACCACACTACCGTACTTGTAAAAGTGACCAGTTTATTTTCCGGGTTTATGTCCAAGGACTGAGTATACATAAGATGGGCGGGGATATCCAAGGACTGAGTATACATAAGATGGGTGGGGATATCCAAGGACTGAGTATACATAAGATGGGTGGGGATATCCAAGGACTGAGTATACATAAGATGGGTGGGGATATCCAAGGACTGAGTAAACATAAGATGGGTGGGGATATCCAAGGACTGAGTATACATAAGATGGGTGGGGATATCCAAGGACTGAGTAAACATAAGATGGGTGGGGATATCCAAGGACTAAGTAAACATAAGATGGGTGGGGATATCCAAGGACTGAGTAAACATAAGATGGGTGGGGATACCCAAGGACTGAGTATACATAAGATGAGCGGAGATGTAGAATGACTGAGTAAACATTAGATGTAGGTTGGGTGGACCTTCCAACTGCATTATCTCACTGATCTGTTCAAAAAACAGTTCTCTCTTACTAGAGCAATATGGTCACTTACACGAAAAATCTCTTTTTTGATAATGCAAACAGATGTATTTATTTATAAGTACTAAAATACAAAATGCAATTTATTACTCTTAGTTTTTGCTCCCTTATTAAATTTAATGTGATTAACGAATTTATTTTCCCAAATCAGATAATACAAATACATACAATCATCTGATGCATTAGAATCATTTATGAATATCTACTTAATAATGTGTTAATCAAATGCATAAGTGAAAGTGAAAGTATTATTTAAAGTAAAAATATAATTAGTAATAAATATAATTTTTTAATGGAATGAGTAATTGAAACACTGAACACTAAAGGCTGTTTATTGAAACAATTATAACCTGTGTTTTTCAACTTGTAACTCTATTTTGGTCATGACTGGACCACACTACCGTAATTGTAAAAGTGACCAGTTTATTTTCCGGGTTTTAATTTCGGTAAATTCATTTACCTCATTTGAAATCTAAGACATTAAATAAAGAAGCTATATTTCTTGAATTATTTTGTATTTATAAAATAGTTGTATGACGTCATTCTAAGGGTGGGGGGCTAGAGTAGTCTGCCACCTTCAATCTGTTTTCAAGAAGATAATTGAAAACGGAAAAGCAAATAGTTTATTATGTATTTTTCCAATAATATTATGTTTTATATCATTTTTTAGGTATTGTAATGAATAAAGAATGTTGATTTATTGGCGTATTTAATATTATGTTTGTTCAAAAATTAGTTGAAACGAGGTATTCAAATCAACATTAAGCATTTATTCAAGAATTTGTTAAATTTCAAGCGTTAAAACCGACTAATAGACTGCCAGTGGAGATCTGTTTTTGCTTGATTAGGGCAAATTTGCAATCTCCATTAATCATTTGGAGAAAAGATAAAATTCCCGGTGATCAGAATTTCTCAGAAATACCAACCTACCCGTAAAAGTAACAATCTAACTTCTAAATGATGACATTTAGAAAAAACAAGACATATTTATATTATTTTAACATATTATAACTATGCAAATAGCAATAGAATAAACTCTTAATTCACAACAGTATTTATTTACTAATAAATATAATTACAAACACAATGACATATAACATAAATCTGGTCGCGTACACGACATCCGGTATCGTGCATTGTGTTTTGGGTATACAAGGAGTTTATGTGGTTTTAATGTATTCCAAGTGAATATATAAATCATAATGTTCAGTATTCATATAATATGCAGGGTGGGTATGTAGATTCAGAAGATTCGTTTACGTAATGTGGATAAGTGGATTCTGTACATAGGTTGGTGGATTATGTGGATTCGTGTACGCAGAGTAGATCGTGGATTCTGAGGATTCGAGTAGGCCTACGGAAGGTAGGTAAGTGGATTATGAGGATTTGTTTGCGCAAGGGGGCTAGATGGATTCTGAGGATTCGTGTATGCAAGGTGGGTGAGTGGATTATGATGATTTGTTTATACAAGGTAGTTGAGTGGATTATGAGGACTTGTGTGTGTAGAGTGGCTAGGTGGATGCTGACGATTCGTGTATGCAGAGTGGCTAGGTGAATGCTGAGGATTCGTGTATGCAGAGTGGCTTGGTGGATGCTGAGGATTCGTGTATGTAGAGTAGCTAAGTGGATGCTGAGGATTCGTGTATGCTGAGTGGTTAGGTGGATGTTGAGGATTCGTGTGCGCAAAGTGGCTAGCTGGATACTGGGGATTCGTGTGCGTAGAGTGGCTAGGTGGATGCTGAGGATTCGTGTACGCAAAGTGGCTAGGTGGATGCTGAGGATTCGTGTGCGCAGAGTGGCTAGCTGGATGCTGAGGATTAGTGTACGCAAAGTGGATATGTGGATGCTGAGGATTCGTGTATGGTGAGTGGCTAGGTGGATGCTGAGGGTTCGTGTGCGCAAAGTGGCTAGCTGGATGCTGAGGATTAGTGTACGCAAAGTGGATATGTGGATGCTGAGGATTCGTGTATGGTGAGTGGCTAGGTGGATGCTGAGGGTTCGTGTGCGCAAAGTGGCTAGGTGGATGCTGAGGATTTTTGTATGCAGAGTGGCTAGGTGGATGCTGAGGATTCGTGTGCTCAGAGTGGGTAGCTGGATGCTGAGGATTCGTGTGCGTAGAGTGGCTAGGTGGATGCTGAGGATTCGTGTACGCAAAGTGGCTAGGTGGATGCTGAGGATTTGTGTATGCAGAGTGGCTAGGTGGATGCTGAGGATTCGTGTGCTCAGAGTGGCTAGCTGGATGCTGAGGATTCGTGTATGGTGAGTGGCTAGGTGGATGCTGAGGATTCGTGTATGCAGAGTGGCTAGGTGGATGCTGAGGATTCGTGTGCTCAGAGTGGGTAGCTGGATGCTGAGGATTCGTGTACGCA
Organism: Stictocephala bisonia; assembly: GCA_035578905.1. Classification (NCBI taxonomy): domain Eukaryota; kingdom Metazoa; phylum Arthropoda; class Insecta; order Hemiptera; family Membracidae; genus Stictocephala; species Stictocephala bisonia. The sequence continues at coordinate 116,194 of JAQJVL010000020.1, forward strand.
AAGTGGCTAGGTGGATGCTGAGGATTCGTGTATGCAGAGTGGCTAGGTGGATGCTGAGGATTCGTGTGCTCAAAGTGGCTAGCTGGATGCTGAGGATTCGTGTGCGTAGAGTGGCTAGGTGGATGCTGAGGATTCGTGTACGCAAATTGGCTAGGTGGATGCTGTGGATTCGTGTATGCAGAGTGGCTTGGTGGATGCTGTGGATTCGTGTACGCAAAGTGGCTAGGTGGATGCTGAAGATTCGTGTATGCAAAGTGGCTTGGTGGATGCTGAGGATTCGTGTTGAGGATTCGTGTATGCAGAGTGGCTTGGTGGATGCTGAGGATTCATGTATGCAGAGTGGCTAGGTGGATGCTGAGGATTCATGTATGCAGAGTGGCTTGGTGGATGCTGAGGATTCTTGTATGCAGAATGGCTTGGTGGATGCTGAGGATTCATGTATGCAGAGTGGCTTGGTGGATGCTGAGGATTCATGTATGCAGAGTGGCTTGGTGGATGCTGAGGATTCATGTATGCAGAGTGGCTTGGTGGATGCTGAGGATTCGTGTATGCAGAGTGGTTAGGTGGATGCTGAGGATTCATGTATGCAGAGTGGTTAGGTGGATGCTGAGGATTCATGTATGCAGAGTGGCTTGGTGGATGCCGAGGATTCGTGTATGCAGAGTGGCTAGGTGGATGCTGAGGATTCATGTATGCAGAGTGGCTTGGTGGATGCTGAGGATTCATGTATGCAGAGTGGCTTGGTGGATGCTGAGGATTCGTGTATGCAGAGTGGCTTGGTGGATGCTGAGGATTCATGTATGCAGAGTGGCTTGGTGGATGCTGAGGATTCGTGTATGCAGAGTGGCTGGGTGGATGCTGAGGATTCATGTATGCAGAGTGGCTTGGTGGATGTTGAGGATTCGTGTATGCAGAGTGGCTTGGTGGATGCTGAGGATTCGTGTATGCAGAGTGGCTTGGTGGATGCTGAGGATTCGTGTATGCAGAGTGGCTTGGTGGATGCTGAGGATTCATGTATGCAGTATAACTACTTAGCGTATACTGATTGTCAAACCCAGCCATTATTATAAATTACATACTCTTGTATTTTTTAGAATTTTGTTTCTGAAATCTTTACTAATTAGGGAAAATAAGATAGTATTGATAAAAAGATAAAGATTTGTATATACATAATGAGAAATATTCTCTTATATATTGTTTCACTAAAGTAATAAATAGAAAATTATAATCTGTAAAAAAAAATATATGAAATTTGTATGCATTATCAATTATTATATGAAAAAAGTATATAAAAATTAAATATATAAACAAGGAAATAACAAAAATATAAACAATCTTAGAAAAATAAATTCATTTAAAATATTTTGGCATATATGGGTTAATTAAAAGTCTCTTATAATGATTTCTATCTAAGTACAATAGGTTTATGATTTAGTGCTACCTCATTATTTCTTCTATAGGCCAATCCATTCTCCTATTTTATTTTGAAATACTGTGATTCTTGTGATGACTTTAATTAAAAGCTGTTTATCTAGGATGAAAATTTAAAGTGTTCTCCCTAAATACTTAAAATATACTGTATAAGGAAAGACAAGAGCTGCTGGCATCCGAGTTGAGCAGGTGTTTGACTACAGAGGATGGTTCCATTAATATTGTTGGCCTACAATAAGGGCGGATAACGTCCAGACCTGCCGTGTAATTACAGGGGATGGAACTCCCGAACTAATCAACCAGGGGGTTCGCAAATAAATATGAAGAAGAGCTATGAGTCAGCCCGAAAATGTCATGATGCTGCAAATTGTTTCTCTTCCTATCACCAAGTAGAAGATTGTTGGTATTGTTTGAAAATGTTCCTTTATTTATTTGGTATTTTAGAATAGAATATTAGACTGGCTTTGTTAACTCCCAATTTGTGGAGCTTAAATAGGCCCAAAGTGGGTGTGTTAATAAGGAGGTTCCGATGCGTTTGTTTACACCTCATTTAGGAAACCAATATCTTCAAGTTTTATAAATTCAGTAACAAATAAAATAAAAAAAGTTCCACTCTTTCTTTATCCTCAGGACTGACTAAAATCAGAACTAAAATTGCATTTTATTAAAAAAAATCACATAAATATATACATATATATTACAACTTACATACTACCAACTTACAAATATAGATTATACTCATATTTACAAACATAATGAAAATATTAATGTTATAATTTATTAGTATTCGAATAACACTCTTATTAATTCTGTATATAATAATAATGATAATAATACTAATAATAACAGCAATATAAAAATTATGCAATGCATAGCTTTAAATTTGCAAAGAAAAATTATAATTAAAACAAAAATACTCAAAACTTAAACCTACTCCTATTCTGCAGTCAAAGATCTAATGCTTTAATTTAAACCAAGGAAAATATTATCAAGATTCTATTTAAATTTTCGTTGTTTTTAATTTTGTTGATAACGGGGTTGTTTGTATTTTAAATATTTTATTGGGACACCATTTTGAAAAATGACGTATGTATTTTTCAAAATGTAGGAGACACCCCTGCACGCTTCACGTGCCAAACCCGACTCTTGCTGCGCTCAATGCACCTCGGCCTTCGGCCTTGGCACGTGACTTTTGACTAAAAATAGTAGTAGATTAACTGTCAAACGTAAAATCACAATATTAAATGTATTTACAGCAAATCACTCACGCTACTTGCGTTGTTATATACCTATTTATTGGTATAGGGTATTACTTAGCCTATTTCAAACTTGTTCATTTCATTTGTTTTTCTTTAACAGCTGAAGATCAAACGCTTAATGCATAAATAGGATAACGTCAAACAAACAAAATAAACATGTTTATTTATTTACAAAACAGCTGTTATCAATATAATAAAATCAACCCAATGCTATCCTTATGGAAAAAGGAAATGTTGAGGGGCTTTTTGTACTCCTTAGAAATGGATAGCAAAAAATGGTATCCTTTCTCAGTGGGTCCCTTCGACACTAAAGCTAACTTCCTTTAAAATTTCGTGTAAATCCTTTCAGTGGTTTTTGAGATTTCGTGATGAGTGAAATCAGTCAGTGGTATTTGGCGTTTATATAGCCAATATAAAGAAAAAAGAAGTTTCTTTACTCCTATATGTGTGTGTGTATTTTGGGGTTAAGTGTTAGAGAGTACTTTACAGTCCTAACTTCCCCGCTTAGTAAAGGCATTTTTCATTTCATCCCTTGTATTAAAATAATGGTTTATTCTTTCAAATTGTTAAACAAATACACAATACAGACAGTACAAACTCAGGTAACCCTTTTTTGAATCATTATCATCTACTTTTACACGTTTTTAAAACGACGACTTTTCAAAAACAGTTATTTTACTACTGAAGACCCTCCTGAAAGGTCTCCAAAATATACAGAAGCTTACTCACCAAGCTTTATAACAGTTTTTGTTCCTTCGGTGTGAAGATGTCTTAGTATAGTAAGGCTATACTAAGTTAAGATTCATCAGCTAGAGAATGTGAATTTTTAAGCAACAAAAATACGACGTTAATCCTCCGTTAAATTCATATAATTAGCCCTGCCGTTATTTGGTAGCACAACGTGCACTCCCATCTAACATGTTAACATTTTACTGTAAAATGACTGTCGTAAGACAAACAACGTGTGTACGTGCACTCCCATCCTACATGTGAACGTTTTACTGTAAAATAACTTTCGTAAGACAAACAACGTGTGTACGTGCACTCCCATCTAACATGTGAACGTTTTACTGTAAAATAACTGTCGTAAGACAAACAACGTGTGTACGTGCACTCCCATCTTACATGTGAACGTTTTACTGTAAAATAACTTTCGTAAGACAAACAACGTGTGTAAGTGCACTCCCATCCTACATGTTAACGTTTTACTGTAAAATAACTGTCGTAAGACAAACAACGTGTGTACGTGCACTCCCATCTTACATGTGAACGTTTTACTGTAAAATAACTTTCGTAAGACAAACAACGTGTACGTGCACTCCCATCTAACATGTGAACGTTTTACTGTTAAATAACTATCGTAAGACAAACAACGTGTGTACGTGCACTCCCATCTAACATGTGAACGTTTTACTGTTAAATAACTATCGTAAGACAAACAACGTGTGTACGTGCACTCCCATCTAACATGTGAACGTTTTACTGTTAAATAACTATCGTAAGACAAACAACGTGTGTACGTGCACTCCCATCTAACATGTGAACGTTTTACTGTTAAATAACTGTCGTAAGACAAACAACGTGTGTACGTGCACTCCCATCTTACATGTGAACGTTTTACTGTTAAATAACTATCGTAAGACAAACAACGTGTACGTGCACTCCCATCTTACATGTGAACGTTTTACTGTTAAATAACTATCGTAAGACAAACAACGTGTGTACGTGCACTCCCATCTAACATGTGAACGTTTTACTGTTAAATAACTTTCGTAAGACAAACAACGTGTACATGCACTACCATCTAACATGTGAACGTTTTACTGTTAAATAACTTTCGTAAGACAAACAACGTGTACATGCACTACCGTCTAACATGTGAACGTTTTACTGCAAAATAATTTTCTTAAGACAAACAACGTGTTCGTGCACTCCCATCTAACATGTGAACGTTTTACTGTAAAATAACTTTCTTAAGACAAACAACGTGTTCGTGCACTCCCATCTAACATGTGAACGTCTTTGCTCGGCTCCGTACTTTTTATACACTTCGTAGCCTACTTAAGGCATGTTCTTGATTCAAATAATAGTATATGCGTGATTGTTGTAAATTAAAATTAAAATCATTGTATCCAAATACAAAACAGTTGGATACATACCCTACTTAATTTACATGTGTAATAATTTTTTTCGTAGGCAAAGAAAAAAAGAAGTTTTTTTTACTCCTAGTTTATTAAGTTTTTCTAAGTTTCAAAACCAAACATCAAATATGACATAAGTGTATATGATTTTAACTTGAATTATGAGTTTCGTGCATTTACCAATTAATTCTAGTAGTCTAGTTTTGGAGATAGAACTTAAACCCAAAAAACTTTTTTCCCCAGATAAAGCTAAATTTGTTTTGTTCCAAAAATTTCTTTTGTTCCAATTAGACCAAAATGTTAGCAATGTCTCAATTTTTCTTTTGGTTTCAGCTCAAAGCCCTTGATAAATATCAAAGTTCCTAGCTTTGACTCAGGAAGTTGTCTCAGAATTATGTCAGCAGTCAGTAAGTGACGACTACTAGTATTTCCGCTTTATTACGGTAGACCATGGGGACTTCTGTACGATGTCTCGCTTCGCTTGTGTCTTTCTCGGCCTTCATTTCTCATGTCAATGAATGTTGTACCCGCATCACTTATTTGCCTATGTGAAAATAAGACCACATTTTAGTTTTTGAGGCTGTGGAGTAGTATTCCTAAAGCTTATTGGGGTGGGGGGGGGGGCTGGACTGAACAGAAATTCTAGTAACGGGTCACAGCATGTTTACACTCTCCATAAGCATAACTTTAAATTTTCTCAAATTAGCAAAAAACAGCTCCACTAGTACTTTTTTAAGTGTTTGTTCATTTTTCTTGAATTAAATTTCAATAAATTCTTGATGTTGATTATTGGTTTTTCCAATTAGTTGGTGCTTTCGTTTGAACTAATTTTTGATATTGGAACAATTTTAATAACATTTAACACAAACATTAAAATAAATAAATAAAAATACTCTAAGCAATAAAATTTTCTCCATTATAATACTACAAAATGACAAACACAATTTTTATCGGGAAAATACTTTAAAATATGATTATCTGTTTAACATTACTTTACGGAGAACCGATCCAAGATGGTCGACTACTTCAGCCCCCGTACGTATAAAATATATTAGGATTCTGAAAATGGCCCATCCAAGTAAATACCAAGTTTCAAGTGTCGATAAGTTGTTAGTAGTGTTAGTGAATGAGCTACATTATCAACCTTTACATATACATAGCTAGAATATACTCTGCTAATCCTAGAGTTCCACCTGAAATACCTACTATGTACATATTAATAGTGAATTCCACATGACACTGTTTTAGAAATACTGTAGCACGCTTAGCGTACAGAGTTCGACGAATCCTGTTAAACTTAAATTTAGCTCTGGTTTTGGACGCCACGTAAATAGACTGGGTAATGTTGCATGTACGTCTTTAAAAAAACTTGTTAAATAATAGACTACGCAGTTTACTTAATATGCGTTGACTTCATAATTCGCTTGGCCCAAGAGAAATGACAATGAACAGCTTGGTAACGTTTTTGTAGATTTCAAAATGGACTTAGTCGACAGTTTTATGCTAATGGTACTAATGAAAATTAATTAGTGATTCATCCCGAATCATAGTGATAGCACTTATATCACAGAAGGCCCTTGTGTTCATATTATTGCTCGGATATCATTTCATAGGTCACAATAAAGCAATTTACATGGTAAAAAGGATTTTAATATGCCCACTTCTTAAGATGCTTTTAATGGGTTGGCTCTTTCTAAGGAGTGATAGAACTGCTTGGTAGCTAGTTAAGCCAACTATTAACGACATTTATGGGACATTTTTATTTCACTTTTTATGAACGTCTGCCATAATTACTGAAATTTTGAGAAAATTCTAACATTTAGAACGGGATTATTAATCGATTCAAGTTATGACTATGGTTAACTTAATCATATGCTGTTTTTATGATTAGGCATACAATAAAAACATCATTATTCACTTGTAATTGATAAATAGAAGTAACAGACTTAAAGTTCAATAAAAAAACTCGTCAGAACCTTAGTGATATGTTCGCATTATTGCCTTGATGATCGTTCACTTGTGCAAAGTTTTGCTTCTTATGGGTTTGTGAACTTGTCTTTTGGTAAATTTAATATTCAGGAGTTTAGATAACAAAAATAAAAGGTATTGAGAACTTACAAGAAAGACTCATATCCAGCTCTAATAGAGGATAGCGATACCTCGCTCATAGGTGAGGGTAGTCAGGCGATTCTCACGCTGGAGCCCCTCCCAGGGTGACTTGGTGTCAGGACCATTGATTCTCCTTCGTTACGAATTCTGCAGAGTCGTTGGTCTGTGAGCACCTTATCTCATCAGTCCCCTAATAGAGGATCGGCGATGCCTCGCTCATAGTTGACAGTAGTCAGGTGATTCTCACGCTGGAGTTCCTCCCAGGGTGACGGTGTCAGGACCATTGATTCTCCCTCGTTACGAAGTCTGCAGAGTCGTTGGTCTGAGAGCACCTTACCTCTTCATCCCCAACCTCCAGGTGATTCTCACGCTGGAGTCCGTCCCGCTGTGACTTGGTATTAGGACCATTGATTCTCCAGAGTCGTTGGCCTGTGGGCACCTTACCTCGTCAGTCTCTTAATAACACTTCCTGGCTGTTTATATGTGCAGTTTCTCTTTCTCGTAACAACGACCTAAATGTGCGTTTTAAGAGAACGATATCTTTGGCAAAGTGTCAGTAAGAGAGACCAAAGCGAAGAGGAAAAGAGAGGAGAAGGAACGTCGAGAGTGGCGTGATTACACATTAACCAGATGAAAGCTTAATAGCGGTCTGTGAACGGCTGGGGACTGAAAGCGTGCATCTCCGTCAAACACTGGACTCGTCAGTCACGCAGGACCCAAGGCCACTGACGTGTTCCTCTTCTTCCTTTGTGCGAGCTGCGCGGCCCCAGCCTCAGTCCTAGCTTTGTCGTTGGTCCCCGGGTCACAAAGGAACCTCTAACGACCTTTCCCATTTGCCCTGATGCTCAGCTCATTTCACCAAAACTGAATCGAGAATTAATCGACAAACATGTATCGATAGTCTTCATCGTCCAAGAACACTACGAGTTTTTGGCTTCGATCATTCTTATAACTTGTGCTTGTTAAGTACCATTATTGTTGACTAAAAAAAACCAATGAACAGAATAAATTTATTCCCATTATCGAGGTGAGGCTCCAGAACGGCTTTCTTGCCTTTGAAATCTAAGCCTTCTGGCTAATTTTTACCAAATCAGTTCAAGTAGTTTTATAAAACGCACAGATCTAAAATTGTAGCTAAAAATGTCAGGCAAGCAACGAAGCTTCTCTCCTCGTATAAACTAAATAAATGACGTCTTATGTACTGTACTGTACATAGTTTTGTCAATGAATCTACAGAAAGTTGTTAATTTTGTGATCGCTGCTGTCTTGAGTGTTACATGTACATGTGCCAAGCTAATGTGACCGTCTGGACACACTTAAAGATTCATTACTAGGATGACTTAATGGTTATACACAAGGGAAATCAATGGGCAGGGAGCAGCACGCCTGAATGTACTGGATATCGTGGGAGGTACTCGCAAAGCAGTTACGAAAGACGTTCCTAATTTGTTCTTTCTCTATGAATTAGCTTATCTAGATGCAGAATACAATTTTGGATATTCCATAAAACATGGAAACCTCGCAGTTCTGTGGTAAAAGGCAAATGTACATTCTTTACTAGATATATTGCCAGCTAGAATGCCAGTGATCCTAAACGTGGAACACCCAAATTGTGTCACCTTGAAGCACGGGAGGGTAGGTTCGAGTATACGATGAACGAGCCTGCTTGTTAACATAGATACAAACCTGTTAAGGATCAGAAATGAAGATTTGAACCCACCCCCTCAGGATAATAAATGTGAGACTGGGTAAGCTGGCGATTGTTTAAACTAGAGGTGATATTAACTACATGTAAAGTTGATTTAGAGGAGTAGTTAAAGCAATATATATGGTTTGTTATTTCGAGATCTAACACATAATTAGTTGCAATTCTAAAGAAAATATTCTTCCACAATGATTAATTCGTACAACTTCCCTCAAACTCCACAACAAGTTTTTGATCTGTTGAAATATAGAGTTATGACTGCTGATGCTTAAGTAAATGTTAAACCCGTACTAAAAAAACAAGCAGAAAAAATAAACTCTGTTTATTAACAATTAGCTGAGTAAATTCTCTGTAATTTATTTTTCCAGAACTACTTATAGTCTATTTATGTAGCAGCAAGGGGCTGTGACAATGATCGAATAGGAAAAAAAATTGGAGGTGTAAGTACGTAAGGTACAAGGTTGATAGTGTGTCAAACAAGGATTCGAATTTCCCCTTCCTGGGCCTGAAATATCATGTGAAGTTACTCATGGCCTGGCAGTAAAACTCTTTGCTTTTTGCCATACACAATTATTTCTACGGTAATTTACTGGGAAACAACCATTCCCAAAGACCTAGTAGGACTCTTCACGTCTCAATGATATGTGCTTGAAATGATAGAAAAATTGCGTAGTAGTAGGTTGACTCTTTATACTGATTGTTCTCTGGTTACCTAAGCTGGAGATTCAAATCTTATAAGTTTTGGGTAGGAAATAGCGTGATGGGACTGATGCATGGCCAAGCTACCTTGGAGTTTTTTTGATAAATGAGTAAGAGAAGTAACAAGGTGTCTTCAGAGCAATTCAGTGCTTTCAAAAACCTGGGAAAAGACAGATCACAATTGCCTGGTGACGGAGGGAGAAAAAAATATAGCAAGCAAAACTAGACACATGAGTCGTAACCCTTCCAATGAATAAAAAGATGAATACGTACTGTATATGGAATCATGTTGAAAGCGTGTTTCCGTTTTAAAAATAGTGGTATTTTTTAATTTTCAACACACTAAAATATAAGTTGATGTGGCAAAAATGTTTAAAATATATGGCGTTTGTTGGATACGATTTATGCATCAAATGCAAAATGATGTCAGCGTACAGTAGTTTTATTCTCATGCTTCTGCTGAGAGCATTAACTTATTAGGATTTCGTGCATGGTTGTATAATGTCATTGAGAGATTTATCTAGATAGTCTAACAACAAAACACAACAGATTCCAGCAGTAGGACATCTTACAACAGTTATCTAGTAGTTGATCGACATTTCAAGATATGTCGTTGTCCACTGTCCAGTGGTGACTTCTCAACCAATATCATTACTGTTTTATTGCGAACTCCAACCATTTCCAGTAATTACCATTTATCGATATTTTATTTCACCTCTAAGAATTTTAATTACTTGTCTTAAAATCTCTTTTCTGTAACACAATGAAAAGAAAATGATTATGCGATTTGAGCTTGTATTGATACTCAGAAAAGTCTTGACCAAACGAGATATGCACGCTCAATTCACAATATACAGGACAATCTTCAACAAGTTGTATTATATTCTTGTAATCTGCAACGATTCCGTTCAGATTTTGTTTTAGATTAACAAATTTAATTTTAGTTCGCTATTTTAGTTGTGCTAATTTCCTTCTAATGTTACCTCTTGCCATGTATTGTTATTTGTAAATATAATACATAGGTCTGTGTGATTCAGGAGGAATCTTAGTTAAAAAATGATTAAACAGTCCAAATTTCCTCCACCTCCACGACGAATAAATTGACAAGTTGTTCAAACATAGAGTTCTAAATGTGATATTAACTACATTATGATCTATTTATTAACTGATATTAGTGTTAATTATCTTTACATTGTTTATGGACAACCATTCAAGGTCATATTTCAGTTATATGGGAAATAAAATGTTAATGTTAAAACTGGCTGTGGAACGGAATACTCAAGATTGCGGGGAGAACATTTGGCAAATCTCAGGGACTAACGGAGGCAGAATTACACGCCAGTCGTGACTCAAGTTAACAGGCAGCTGGAGAACTCGTCAACAGAGACTTAGCACAAATTGTGAACAGCTGATATACATTACCAGAGGACACCCCTACCCACCACAACCCGTTATTGAATAACACGTATAATCATCTACTAAGCTTTTGTAATTTCATCACATAACAAATTTCATTTCTTCAAGTTAGATTAATGGTAGGTTAATTATATCTATCTGAGTGAAAGATGTTACAGGCTTTGACAATACCGATGAATGTTTTTCCAACTTAGGTAATTATTTGTAACTGTCGTCGTTCAGTAGTTAGTTATATTGAAAATAATTCTATCCGTTTGTGGCTGCATATTGGCGCAATCAAAACAAACTTAACACCTCTTCTCTCTGGGAACTGTTACTATTTTCCCCATATAATCAAATCAAGGATAAAGATATTTGAACCCTTGATTTAGTGAGGATGCTGTCCTTCTGTCATGAGTGGTTCTGACTAGGTTTTATTTATTAGAATTGCCCTTAAAGGATACAGAAATATCGCCACACTCCCACAATGGCTTCGTAGTTAATCTATTATGATTCTCTGTTTATTGGTGTAGTTAATAAACAGTTAGTAAATAGTGTAGTTCTTCACTACTGTGAGTGTATCTTCAGTATATCTGCCACCTATTTGAGTCTGAAAGTTGTATAAAAATATATAATATATTCCCATCATTTAAAGAGTGATTGTTAAATTACGAGATACTGTTTAGTATGCAAAGGATGCTGCACTAGTGGAGTGCGGAAACTAATCCTTAAGGCTAACCTACAATAAATAGGATACATGTATCCTGGCCCCATGTTATAAGAATAGAGAATGCTGCCTTCCGGTTAATAATAGTTTTTTATTTTCCGGAATCATGACATGTTCCTATAACTTTTTATATCACACGCACGTACACCCGCGCGCGCGCGGCAACACACAATACTTTATTGGCATATTTATATAATTAAATGCAGATAATTATGTTCTCCAGTTTTGTAACAAAAGTGTACATTCTCGCATGTTTAGCACTTTTCATAATTTTTTGGAAATTTGTTTACTTCCATCCAATACTAACTACTGAAGCATCTGTAGATGTTATAATAAAGTGACTCTATACAATGTCTTCTACACAATACAATTTATATATTTTAAATACAATAACCTAATCAAAGGGCTAATAAGTCTATTTATAATAAGTTAATAAATATTCATTCTAGAATTCCCAAGATTATTATGATCGAGCATATAATTTTTGGTTCTGAATTTTAACAAATGCTGAGTATTCAAAGAGAAGAGCATAAGAAAGAAAGATTATTTTAACATATTTCTAATATAGCTAAATCATCAGTATAAAGACTTCCTTGGAAGACCTTGGTCCTGCTGTGATTTCTAATTGCAATGGACACTAATTAATTCATGAAAAAAGTCAGTCTACATATAGGATAAGAAAATATCATTTTTATGGTGAGTTCTTGGTGACTGTTTTCGAAATATATTACAAACCCTTTATCCATTAAGTACAACAGTAAAACAAACATGTCAGTTTTAACTTCTTAAGTCGCTTACATCGATGCTGGCTACTCTTGAACGCGATATCTGATATTCCCGATCGACCTAGTTTGCTACATCTGTGCCCTTACACAAGGCATTGCTCAATACAATACATTCTTACTGTACAATACATTCTGAACAAGTACTGAACTCGTATTAGGCAATTTTTCGCTTGTACAATCAACCTTTTGTACGTCATAACTTCCCAAAAAGAGAGAAGTGCCCGACTGTCAGCATGACGACTCTTGTGTACGTAATAAAATACCCAAATAGAGAGGAGTGCCTGAACATCAGGTTATGACGTGACGACTCTTGTGTATGTAGTAAATGACCAAAATAGAGAGAACTGCCTGGCCGTCAGCATGACGACTCGTGTGTACGTAGTAAAAGGTCCAAATAGAGAGAAGTGCCTGACCATCAGGTTATGACGTGACGACTCTAGTGTACGTAGTAAAAGACATAAATAGAGAGAACTGCCTGGCCATCAGCATGACGACTGGTGTGTACGTAGTAAAAGGTCCAAATAGAGAGAAGTACCCGACTGTCAGTGTGACGACTCTTGTGTACGTAGTAAAAGACCGAAATAGAGAGAACTGCCTGGCCGTCAGCATGACGACTCGTGTGTATGTAGTAAAAGGTCCAAATAGAGAGAAGTGCCTGACCATCAGGTTATGACGTGACGACTCTTGTGTATGTAGTAAAAGACCTAAATAGAGAGAACTGCCTGACCATCAGGTTATGACGTGACGACTCTTGTGTACGTAGTAAAATGTCCAAATAGAGAGAAGTGCCCGACTGTCAGTATGACGACTCTTGTGTACGTAGTAAAATACCCAAAAAGAGAGAAGTACCCGACTGTCGGTATGAAGACTCTTGTGTGCTTAGGAAACTACACAAATAGAGATAACTGCCTGCCCTTCAGGTTGTGACGTGACGACTCTTGTGTTCGTAGTAAAAGACATAAATAAAGAGAAGTACCTGACCTTCAGGTTATGACGTGAAAACTCTTGTGTACATGATTGGTACAGTTGGTATGTAGTCTAGACCTAAGTAGCGCGAGGCGAGTTGCCATTCCTGTCTTATCTACTAGTGTCCATGAGGATACTGACCAGGTGGCCGTCCACTGAGCTCATATTTAAGTGGCAGGATCACTATTCACTGCACTATGTTGTTAGAACATGGTATAAAAATGAACCGGCTACAGGTAATTTAGTGATGTCATGCAACCTTACGAAATTGGACATGTTTAAAGTCAAGAGTGTTGAGTGGCATTTGCTGTCGTAAGATGATGTAATTATTTGTTTTTTACCCTTACTAATGCAGAACACAATTTTTCTTGAAGTAACGCGGCATATAGTCCCGAGGGAATTCTGCCTGGACCGATGGGTTTTTAGTGGGTGCAAGTACCACACACCATGTGCCTGTAATAAGAGCCCTGACGGTGCAAAATACATTTTCCCATAGTAAAAAAAAAAAAACATCATTAATTCTTTAGCTTGTGCAGTTTAAATCTATGGTTGCCATAAATTGTCATAGTAAAATACGAACCAGATATACATGGCGGTCTGGTGGTAGTGGCGTTGGGGGGAGGGGTTGTAAACCATCGTTTATGATATGCGATTCGGGTTGTTAAATGTGGAAAATTATATTACTGGCATTGTTATATTAATATTACAACTTGAATTTATTTCAAGATTTCAGAGCTACAATACTAAGAAACATTTATTGTATACTTAAAAAAAAATAGTTCTAAAATTTAAGTTAAGTTCACCGAACTCAATTAATTGTCATAAATCTCCTTGTCATAAAATCGAAAGTATTTAGGCATCACTTGTACTCTAGTTGTACTGGTTGAAGGCTGAAACTATTATAGTATAATTTTTCTAAAGAGAGTACTTTTTTAAGTAAAGAACCATTATTTTTCATGGCTTCAAAATTCAGTACATGACATGCCACTGTATCTGTCACCCTTGTCCACGTTGCCCCTCAACCCTTTATTTACGACCCCTTATTTTTCTAAGAATTTTTTCATCCATTACTGTAGTGTGCTCGTCGTAGAGGCTATTGGTTTACGACTGCGAGTCACGAGGCTACATAAAAATTGTCCGTTATTATACTTAATGTTCAAACATTACTGTAGTGTGTCCTCGTCATAGAGGCTGTTGGTTTACGAGTGAGGTTTACGTGGCCACACAAAACTTGTCCGTTAGTGTATTTAATGTTCTTACATTACTGTAGTTTGCTTCGTCATAGAGGTCGTTGGTTTATGACTGAGGTTTACGTGGGCACACAAAGCTTGTCCGTTAGTATATTTAATGTTCTTACATTACTGTAGTTTGCTTCGTCATAGAGGTCGTTGGTTTATGACTGAGGTTTACGTGGCCACACAAAACTTGTTCGTTAGTATATTTAATGTTCTTACATTACTGTAGTTTGCTTCGTCATAGAGGTCGTTGGTTTATGACTGAGGTTTACGTGGCCACACAAAGCTTGTCCGTTAGTGTATTTAATGTTCTTACATTACTGTAGTTTGCTTCGTCATAGATGTCGTTGGTTTATGACTGAGGTTTACGTGGCCACACAAAGCTTGTCCGTTAGTATATTTAATGTTCTTACATTACTGTAGTTTGCTTCGTCATAGAGGTCGTTGGTTTATGACTGAGGTTTACGTGGCCACACAAAGCTTGTCCGTTAGTATATTTAATGTTCTTACATTACTGTAGTTTTCTTCGTCATAGAGGTCGTTGGTTTACGACTGTTTACGTGGCCACACAAAGCTTGTCCGTTAGTATATTTAATGTTCTTACATTACTGTAGTTTGCTTCGTCATAGAGGTCGTTGGTTTATGACTGAGGTTTACGTGGCCACACAAAGCTTGTCCGTTAGTATATTTAATGTTCTTACATTACTGTAGTTTGCTTCGTCATAGAGGTCGTTGGTTTACGACTGAGGTTTACGTGGGCACACAAAGCTTGTCCGTTAGTGTATTTAATGTTCTTACATTACTGTAGTTTGCTTCGTCATAGATGTCGTTGGTTTACGACTTAGGTTTACGTGGTCACACAAAACTTGTCCGTTAGTATATTTAATGTTCTTACATTACTGTAGTTTGCTTCGTCATAGAGGTCGTTGGTTTATGACTGAGTTTACGTGGGCACACAAAGCTTGTCCGTTAGTGTATATAATGTTCTTACATTACTGTAGTTTGCTTCGTCATAGATGTCGTTGGTTTACGACTGAGGTTTACGTGGTCACACAAAGCTTGTCCGTTAGTGTATTTAATGTTCTTACATTACTGTAGTTTGCTTCGTCATAGATGTCGTTGGTTTCCGACTGAGGTTTACGTGGGCACACAAAGCTTGTCCGTTAGTGTATTTAATGTTCTTACATTACTCTAGTTTGCCTCGTCATAGAGGTCGTTGGTTTACGAATGAGGTTTACGTGGCCACACAAAGCTTGTCCGTTAGTGTATATAATGTTCTTACATTACTGTAGTTTGCTTCGTCATAGAGGTCGTTGGTTTATGACTGAGGTTTACGTGGCCACACAAAACTTGTCCGTTAGTGTATTTAATGTTCTTACATTACTCTAGTTTGCCTCGTCATAGAGGTCGTTGGTTTACGACTGAGGTTTACGTGGCCACACAAAACTTGTCCGTTAGTGTATTTAATGTTCTTACATTACTGTAGTTTGCCTCGTCATAGAGGTCATTGGTTTTGACCGACAGTTACGTGACTACACCAAACTTGTCCATTAATGTTCATACTTAACTGTAGTGTGTCCTCCGTCATAGAGGGCGTTGGTTTATAACAGAAGGTTACGTGGCCACATCAAACTTGTCCGTTACCATATTTAATGAATATTAATTTTCATCTATTACTGTAGAGTGTCCTTGTCATAAATAAATAAATAAGGTCTTTATTTTGGAGCTGTTTTCAATAAACAATGCTGATTTAAAAAAAAAACTCAAATCTTATTATAATTATTTAAAAAAATAAAAGCTAATTTTAGTTATACATAATTAAAACATAAAGTTATGTATACAGTACAGTTATATATGGTTATCTCAGCTTGTATTATACATAAAATACTTATAAACATTTTTTTTATATGTAGTTTCAGATACACCCTGGCCTGTTACACTGGAGGACAGTTCAGTAAATAATTTTGGAGCAGAGTACGCGAATAGTTTTCTTTCAAATTCACGGCGAACGCGAGGCATCTCCAAAACTTGATCCCGTCTAGTACTGCGAGACCTGTGTTTTAGTTTTTCCCTCAAATATCTCGGCCTGCCAGTGGTAAGGGTTCTGTAAACTAGGCATGAGGAGCGCAGCTTACAGATATCAGTCACGGTCAGCAAACCCCGTGATCGTCGCACCGAAACATGGTCAAACTTTCCGAAACAAAACCATATACATACCTGATACACATGTTTTGCACTCTCTGTAATTTTTCTAAATCCCCTTTAGACACAATATTGCCATACACAGGGAGGCAGTAATCGATCACAGAGAGCCCAAGAGCCTGGACAAGGCGACGCTTGGTCTCTTTAGGAAACTTGTACCTATGCTTATAAAACATTCTTAGTCGACTAAGGGCCCGCTGACAAACAGCACTTACATGACCAGACAAAGTGAGGTCACCATCGAACATGAGGCCCAAGAGCTTTGAGGATTCACACTCTTTTAGTCTGATACCGCCAAGCAACACCTCACCCACAGACTCCGAACCCACATTGGTAGGAATCGACAACACACAACACTTTTCCTTGTTCAATTTAATCACATG
Source organism: Stictocephala bisonia (assembly GCA_035578905.1). NCBI lineage: Eukaryota > Metazoa > Arthropoda > Insecta > Hemiptera > Membracidae > Stictocephala > Stictocephala bisonia. The sequence continues at coordinate 133,231 of JAQJVL010000020.1, forward strand.
CCTCTCAGACCAATCATGGACAATGCTTAAATCAGTATTCAAAATGGATACAGCTGTGTCAGATCTTCCGGCATCATATGAAACACAAAGTTGAGTATCATCGGCGTATGAATACAAGCGATTATTTTGTAAGCCTGAACCCAGAGTGAATAGAATAGACCCGAGGCAACTACCGTGTGGAACACCAGCAACCTTACTCAAAGATGAGGAGAAATCCATCCCAATTTTAATCTTTTGTCTCCTATTCATTAAGCAGGAACGCAACCATGAAACCACCTCCGGTCGAAAACCAAAAAATGCATGACAGGCAACAACATACTGTGGTCGATCGAATCGAATGCATGTGAAAAGTCCAGCATTGCAAGAAGAGATGCTTTCTTTTTTGCCCTTGCTTGGAGCAACTCATCACAAACTAGTAGAAGCGCAGCTGCTGTACTATGATCCTTTCTGAACCCAGACTGCAAGGCTGGAAGGATATTCTCCAACTCCAAAAAAGCTACCATCTGTGAAACAACTAGCTTCTCCAAAACGTTAGACAAGGCAGGCAATACCGAAATCCCCCTTAAAACCTGATCTACATAAGTTCTAATATGCAGTTTGAGAAGTTGCGCCGAAGTGGGATCAACAAACAAACAGTTATTTTCAAATTTAGTGACTTCAGAATTTAGTACCCTGATATGATCAGTTATAATTTCATTTGATAACCATTTATTGTTCAAAAGATTCACTGAAGAGTCAATTTGAAACATTTTAGAATTTGAAAAATATAATTTTAAAAATTTTACGGCCAACATTGCAGACTCGTCATACAGGTCTTAGCTTATAACAGAAGGTTATAAGCCACACCAAACTTGTCCGTTACTATATTTAATGTATATTTAATTTTCATCTATTACTGTAGGGTGTACTCGTCATAAAGGTCGTTAGTTTACAACCGAGGGTTACGTGGCTACATCAAACTTGTCCATTAGTATATTTAGTGTTGATCCACTACTGTAGGGTGTTCTCGTCATAGAGGTCGTTGGTTTACGAGCGAGGGTTACGTGGCTACACCAAACTTGTCCATTAGTATATTTAGTGTTGATCCACTACTGTAGGGTGTTCTCGTCATAGAGGTCGTTGGTTTATAACCGAGGGTTACGTGGCTATATCAAACTTGTCTGTTAGTATATTTAGTGTTGATCCATTACTGTAGTGTGTTCTCGTCATAGAGGTCGTTAGTTTATAACCGAGGGTTACGTGGCTATATCAAACTTGTCTGTTAGTATATTTAGTGTTGATCCACTACTGTAGGGTGTTCTCGTCATAGAGGTCGTTGGTTTACGAGCGAGGGTTACGTGGCTACACCAAACTTGTCCATTAGTATATTTAGTGTTGATCCACTACTGTAGGGTGTTCTCGTCATAGAGGTCGTTGGTTTATAACCGAGGGTTACGTGGCTATATCAAACTTGTCTGTTAGTATATTTAGTGTTGATCCATTACTGTAGTGTGCCCTCGTCATAGAGGCTGTTGGTGTACGAGCGAGGGTTACGTAGCTAAACAAAACTTGTCCGTTAGTATATTTAGTGTTGATCCACTTCCGTGGTATGTCCTCGTCATAGAGGTTGTTTGTTTACGACTGAGTATTACGTGTCTATACCATACTCGTTCAAAAGTGTAGTTATTTTCTATGTATAAAGTATTACAATTTGTTAAAAGAATCTTTCATTTGTGTTATTGCAACGTATTGCCTTATACAGAGAATTTGGAATTCTGTTGCAGTGTTAAAACAACGCAGTACCAATGTTAAATTGAATCGGGAACAAGCAGCGTTGTCAGATTGCTAAAGATGGTATGTACCGGGAAATCCTTTGTGGTTCCTAGTGTAGAGAACCTGCACCTCTGTACAGCCAGGCAGTCCGTAGCTCGTGACTATCCCATTGAACTGCGAAGGTCACCCTTGTAATTAGCGTCTAAAACATACTTTCAAATCAGTACCTTGCGATTTCGTCTCGCCTCAATGTTGCTATTGGTTCTCATTCCCTAGTATTCTGTTAGACTGTTAGATATCAATTGTTGTGGTTTGTCACGAGTAGTTATGGCCTTCATTACATGTAACATAACCTTTTCCATCTAAACTGGTTCTCTTCGAATATAGACAGTTACAACTATCAATTTCCGTGATAACTGCTTGCTATAACCATAGTATAGTACCCAAATTGTAACGTTTAAAAGTAAAAATATATTATACAATTCATAGTACCGGTAGTAATGAAGGTGAGGTTATTACGTTCAAAAGTGCCTTCACATTGAAAATGTCTATTGTTAACTAAGACAAATATTATAGTTACCAGTATGATTTCAATAAACCATTTTTACCACCTAGCTAAGGAATTTACACAAATAAGTTATTTGATAAGACACCCGGGAAGTTTTGACGTGTAGGGTCAGAATCTGAAAATGTTTAAATGCACTTTCTCAAAAAGTGCAATTTAAAAAGTATATTAAAAATGGCACTGTAAAAAAGTTTCTGATAGTTTATTGAATATTTTTATTTGACCGTTTTGAGTGCGAGGGCAGGTGGCGTATGGTGGACGGAAGGGCCACCATGTGTAAGCTGGAAGTTGATCCTTTTTTAGTAAAAATATAATCACCAAAATAAAATTTATTTAATAGTCAAACTTTGCAATAAGAATGTAATTAATAATATTAAAAATCTTGATAGTTATATTATTTTTAATCATATAACTATCTTTAAAATATAACGTATACATTAATTCACAAAAATTATAGTATTTTGTCAATGTTAAAAGTGTTAAACAGTCGTATAGTTTAATCTGTCAAATTAGACGCCTCTTTTGTTACACTCGAGATGGCACGTAAATACTGTATAATGTGTTGGGCCTGCAAAGTTACTTCTGATGTATTAGGAACTCGTTGCATCTTACAAAGCTATCATAACCAAACACATAGTGAACAATTAAATCAAGCGTTGCCCTTGTGAAACGGACACAGTTAATCGCTTATGAACATGTAAAAGCCTAAACGAGTCTACCGGATCGTCACCACTCAAGAGATAGAATTAAACTTTTGAATAATTATTTGCAAATATAAGGACAAGTTCACAAGTAAATATCGTTCAGTATACTGTTATTGTCCGTAGTTTCACATAACCTTGCAGCTCCTATATGTCGAGTGTTAGCGGGCTACCCATCCCATCCATCCAACACACACGACTATGACTGGATAACCCCCTCCTTCCAACACACACGACTATGACCGGATAACCCCCACCTTCCAACACACACGAGTATGACCGGATAACCCCCACCTTCCAACACACACGAGTATGACCGGATAACCCCCACCTTCCAACACACACGAGTATGACCGAATAACCCCCACCTTCCAACACACACGAGTATGACCGGATAACCCCCATCTTCCAACACACACGAGTATGACCGAATAACCTCCACCTTCCAACACACACGACTATGACCGGATAACCCCCACCTTCCAACACACACGACTATGACCGGATAACCTCCACCTTCCAACACACACGACTATGACCGGATAACCCCCACCTTCCAACACACACGACTATGACCGGATAACCCCCACCTTCCAACACACACGACTATGACCGGATAACCCCCACCTTCCAACACACACGAATATGACCGAATAACCCCCACCTTCCAACACACACGAGTATGAACGAATAATCCCCACCTTCCAACACACACGAGTATGACCGAATAACCCCCACCATACAACACACTCGAGTATGAATGAATAACCACCACCGGAAGGTTATTCATTCATTTTGATCCCCACCTTCCAACACACACGAGTATGAACGAATAATCCCCACCTTCCAACACACACGAGTATGAATGAATAATCCCCACCTTCCAACACACACGAGTATGAACTAATAACCCCCATCTTCCAACACACGAGTATGACCGAATAACCCCCACCTTCCAACACACACGAGTATGAAATTTTATACAACAACACTTCCAAAGAAAGTCTTTAATGGGCTATTTTTGGTAAACGTTAACTCGTTCGATTCGACCGAAGTTAGGCGTTCATTAATTCGGTGTAATAGTGGGATGAATTGATTGTATTACGTACATTTTGTAATATTAAAATAATGTAACATTTGTATCCTTAAACGTGAATTTGTGAAATCGCTATCTAGATTCGCCATTGAATTAAATTCAATTACGAAATAGGCCAACTGCAACTCGACAAAGAAAAAGTTGTCTATAGCAGTCAGTAGATTCATCCATACTGCGCAACTGTCCACACCTTCATCGGTAAAGGTTTTATACTAATCGCAATTCTTCAATAGTTTTTAAAGGGAAATTTTATTAATACGCGGTAGGCTTGGACATAAACTGTATGATTTAAATGTGTATAAAAGTTACATCTTTTTGTTTGCTTTACGTTGGGATAAACACTCTTGAAGCTTCACACTACAATTGTAATTGTGACATTTTAAAGGTTCGGAATGGCTTTTATATCATATTTTATCTAATTATCAGGCAGTTAACGTGTTGAAACAATTTAATTGTGTTACTTTCCTCAAAGTTGTGGGAACATGATTGCAGTTAACTTGCTAAAAAACACGTAAATTGTATATATCAGCTGTTTTATAATACATATTGACAGAAAAAAACAAGTTAGTCCTTACAAGATTCTACTTGCTTAGGTCATCTCTGTGCCCTTTCAACAACCTCTTAAGTGAGATTAGTTAAAGAATTTATTTGATAAGCATGCAGATAGATTTCTCATCCAAAATTAAATTTTGTGTCTAGTTATCAGCTGTTTTGTGGTCCATTGTGGAGCGCTAGTGGTAGTCCAATGTAAATGCAATGGAGTTTAAATTTGCTGTAGTAGCAGACCTCACTAACTAACCAAATTACTGCCACAAATATTCCTATTACGTGAGATATCTAATTGTAAGTAATAATATAATCAATGATTAAAGCAAAGAAATAAAAAGTGTCAGAAATGTACATATCTGTAAGTCATTGCTAAATTAGTGATGTCAGCGGTCAACGCTCTCTCCACCACATTTCACCCAGTGACATTTACACGTCACACAACGTAGGTAGGCTGGTGTCTTCACACTTGTTTACTCCTTGCACTTAATAATGTTAAAAATGTTAGTGTAAAAAAACAAATAGGGAGATCCGCGTGGTAATTAAAAATGTAGAGACTGTCTTGAGCCATAACCGCCACACTATTTGTACATGTGTACATTAATACATTTCTTTTGAGCCGAATTTCTGTAGAATTTTTTATATGGTTTAACAATTAGTGTACCTGGGGCGTTGCTGCGTTCATACTTAAAATAGCTGTGAACTTGCTGTTCCATTATATTTATACTAAAAAAGGGCGGAATTGTTGTTCAGTCATGTTAACACACAACATTGGTGTAACATTGTTGTTCAATCGTGTTAACACACAACATTGGAGTAAAATTGTTGTTCAATCGTGTTAACACACAACATTGGTGTAGAATTGTTGTTCAATCGTGTTAACACACAACATTGGTGTAAAATTGTGTGTTAACACAATATATAACATTGGTGTAAAAAACTCTTGTTAAATAACGAAGCTTGTAATCGATAACTCTTGATAAATAGCCAAGCTTGTTATTCATAACTTTTAATAAATAGCCAACCTTATTATTGATAACTCTTGATAAATATCCAAGGTTGTTGTCAATAACTCTTGATAAATAGCCAAGCTTGTTATTAATAACTCTTGATAAATAGCCAAACTTGTTATCGATAACTCTTTATAAATAGCCAAGCTTGTGATCGATTACTCTTAATAAATAGCCAAGCTTGTGATCGATTACTCTTAATAAATAGCCAAGCTTGTTATTCATAACTTTTAATAAATAGCCAACCTTGTTATTGATAACTCTTGATAAATATCCAAGCTTGTTATCAATAACTCTTGATAAATAGCCAAGCTTGTTATTAATAACTCTTGATAAATAGCCAAGCTTGTTATCGATAACTCTTGATAAATAGCCAAGCTTGTTATCGATTACTCTTAATAAATAGCCAAGCTTGTGATCGATTACTCTTAATAAATAGCCAAGCTTGTTATTCATAACTTTTAATAAATAGCCAACCTTGTTATTGATAACTCTTGATAAATATCCAAGCTTGTTATCAATAACTCTTGATAAATAGCCAAGCTTGTTATTAATAACTCTTGATAAATATCCAAGCTTGTTATTAATAACTCTTGATAAATAGCCAAGCTTGTGATCAATAACTCTTGATAAATAGCCAAGCTTGTTATTAATAACTCTTGATAAATAGCCAAGCTTGTTATCGATAACTCCTGATAAATAGCCAAGCTTGTTATTAATAACTTTTGATAAATAGCCAAGCTTGTTATCGATAACTCTTGATAAATAGCCAAACTTGTTATCGATAACTCTTGATAAATAGCCAAGCTTGTTATTAATAACTCTTGATAAACAGCCAAGCTTGTTATCGATAACTCCTGATAAATAGCCAAGCTTGTTATTAATAACTCTTGATAAATAGCCAAGCTTGTTATCGATAACTCTTGATAAATAGCCAAACTTGTTATCGATAACTCTTGATAAATAGCCAAGCTTGTTATCAATTGCTCTTGATAAATATCCAAGCTTGTTATCAATAACTCTTGATAAATAGCCAAGCTTGTTATTAATAACTCTTGATAAATAGCCAAGCTTGTTATCGATTACTCCTGATAAATAGCCAAGCTTGTTATCGATTACTCTTGATAAATAGCCAAGTTTGTTATTGATAACTCTTTATAAATAGCCAAGCTTGTTTTTAATAACTTTTAATAAATAGCCAACCTTGTTATTGATAACTTTTGATAAATATCCAAGATTGTTATCTATAACTCTTGATAAATAGCCAAGCTTGTTATCGATTACTCCTGATAAATAGCCAAGCTTGTTATTAATAACTCTTGATAAATAGCCAAGCTTGTTATTGATAGCTCTTGATAAATAGCCAAACTTGTTATCGATTACTCTTAATAAATAGCCAAGCTTGTTATTCATAACTTTTAATAAATAGCCAACTTTGTTATTGATAACTTTTGATAAATATCCAAGCTTGTTGTCGATCACTCTTGATAAACAGCCAAGCTTGTTCTTGATAACTATTGATAAATAGCTAAGCTTGGTATTGATAAGGCTTGATAAAAAATAGCCAAGCTTGATATTGAATAAAATTTAATAGAAATATATGGCTAAGACATAAAAAAGAATAAAAATTGTTTTAACCGTTATATTCATAATCATAAACAATTAAAATATAATTATTTTTATATGTAAAAACGTCTTAATTAACCCTCCTTCTTGACATGTACCCAAACATGATGGACCTTCCCTCGAGATAGATAAACAACATTTAATGGACTCCTCACCTGACATTAAGCAACATATGATAAACCCTCATTGATGACGTAGCATACATAGTACCTAAAGGGCTTCTCAGCTTACTTGACCGACACTCCTTTCTTACACAGTAACCAACACGAAAAAAGAGCATTTATAATCATAAATTACTACTGCGTGTCTTCCCTACTGATAACGATAATATAACTTGATAGACCATCAGTACCTGACATCGTAAACACGAATTGATGAACCTTGCCTACCTGACATCGTAAACATGACTTGATGGAACTTGCCTACCTGACATCGTAAATATGACTTGTAGGGCCTTGGCTCCCTGACATCGTAAACATGACTTATTAGACCTTGCCTACCTGAAATCGTAAAAATAGCTTGATGGACCCTCTATGCCTGACATCGTAAACATAGCTTGATGGACCCTCCATGCCTGACATTGTAAACATGACTTGTTGGACCCTGCATATCCTAAATCGTAAACATGACTTGTTCGACCATGTCTACCTGACATAGTAAACATAACTCGTGGACCATGCCTATCTAACATCGTAAACATGACTTGTTGGAACCTGCCTACCTGATATCGTAAACATGATTTAATGAAATCTACGTACTACCTGACATCGTAAACATGACCTGATGGACTCTTCCTAATTAACATAGCAAACATAACTTCTTGGACCCTACCTACCTGACATCGTAAACATGGCTTGATGGATGCTCTTACCTGACATACCTTAACCTGTAATTATATGAGCAGGTTTTAACGAGTCCTCCCAACTAATTATAAATACGATTGAATCACGCAATGCATGTATATTGTAGTCACAGGTAATGACGTGAAGTCACTGTCGACCCTCGGGTCTCCCCTAAGAACCACGTCAGAAGGAAGTCACGCATTTTCCTTCGTCGCATTCATAGAAACCATCGATTCAATGTGAATAACGTAAAATATATATATATATATATATATATATATATATATATATACAATGTAGGCATAGGTAACGACATGAAGTCACTGTCCACCCTCGGGTCTCTCCAAAGAACCACGTCAGAAGGAAGTCACGCATTTTCCTTCGTCGCATTCATAGAAACCATAGATTCAATGTGAATAACGTAAAATATATATATATATATATATATATATATACAATGTAGGCATAGGTAACGACATGAAGTTACTGTCCACCCTCGGGTCTCCCCTAAGAACCACGTCAGAATGATGTCAGAATGATGTCACCTTCGTCGCATTCATAGAAACCGTTGATCCCATGTGAATAACGTAATATATGTACATTGCAGTCACAGGTAATGACATGAAGTCACTGTCCACCCTCGGGTCTCCCCTAAGAACCACGTCAGAATGATGTCACCTTCGTCGCATTCATAGAAACCATCGATCCCATATAAATCACGTAATATATGTACATTGTAACCACAGATAACGACGTAAGGCCACCCTCGGGTCTCCCCTAAGAAACAAGTCAAAAAGGAAGTCACAAATTTTCATGCGTCGCATTCACAGAAACCATCGATCCCATGTGAATCACGCAATATATGTACTTTGCAGTCACAGGTAATGACGTGAAGTCACTGTCCACCCTCGGGTCTCCCATAAGAACCACGTCAGAAGGAAGTCACACATTTGTCTTCGTCGGTTCATAGAAACCATCGATCCCATGTGAATCACGCAATACATGTATATTGTAGTCACAGGTAATGACGTGAAATCACTGTCCACCCTCGGTTCTCCCCTAAGAACCACGTCAGAAGGAAGTCACGCATTTGCCTTCGTCGGTTCATAGAAACCATCGATCCCATGTGAATCACGCAATATATGTACATTGCAGTCACAGGTAATGATGTGAAGTTACTGTCCACCCTCGGGTCTCCCCTAAGAACCACGTCAGAAGGAAGTCACGCATTTGCCTTCGTCGGTTCATAGAAACCATCGATCCCATGTGAATCACGCAATATATGTACATTGCAGTCATAGGTAATGACGTGAAGTTACTGTCCACCCTCGGTTCTCCCCTAAGAACCACGTCAGAAGGAAGTCACGCATTTGCCTTCGTCGGTTCATAGAAACCATCGATCCCATGTGAATCACGCAATACATGTATATTGTAGTCACAGGTAATGACGTGAAGTCACTGTCCACCCTCGGGTCTCCCCTAAGAACCACGTCAGAAGGAAGTCACGCATTTGCCATCGTCGGTTCATAGAAACCATCGATCCCATGTGAATCACGCAATACATGTATATTGCAGTCACAGGTAATGACGTGAAGTCACTGTCCACCCTCGGGTCTCCCCTAAGAACCACGTCAGAAGGAAGTCACGCATTTGCCTTCGTCGGTTCATAGAAACCATCGATCCCATGTGAATCACGCAATACATGTGTATTGTAGCCACAGGTAATGACGTGAAGTCACTGTCCACCCTCGGGTCTCCCCTAAGAACCACGTCAGAAGGAAGTCACGCATTTGCCTTCGTCGGTTCATAGAAACCATCGATCCCATGTGAATCACGCAATATATGTACATTGCAGTCACAGGTAACGACATGAAGTCACTGTCCACCCTCGGGTCTCCCCTAAGAACCACGTCAGAAGGAAGTCACGCATTTGCCTTCGTCGGTTCATAGAAACCATCGATCCCATGTGAATCACGCAATATATGTACATTGCAGTCACAGGTAATGACGTGAAGTCACTGTTCACCCTCGGTTCTCCCCTAAGAACCACGTCAGAAGGAAGTCACACATTTGCCTTCGTCGGTTCATAGAAACCATCGATCCCATGTGAATCACGCAATACATGTATATTGTAGTCACAGGTAATGACGTGAAGTCACTGTCCACCCTCGGGTCTCCCCTAAGAAACAAGTCAAAAAGGAAGTCACAAATTTTCATGCGTCGCATTTACAGAAACCATCGATCCCATGTGAATCACGCAATATATGTACATTGCAGTCACAGGTAATGACGTGAAGTCACTGTCCACCCTCGGGTCTCCCCTAAGAACCACGTCAGAAGGAAGTCACGCATTTGCCTTCGTCGGTTCATAGAAACCATCGATCCCATGTGAATCACGCAATACATGTATATTGTAGCCACAGGTAATGACGTGAAGTTACTGTCCACCCTCGGGTCTCCCCTAAGAACCACGTCAGAAGGAAGTCACGCATTTGCCTTCGTCGGTTCATAGAAACCATCGATCCCATGTGAATCACGCAATATATGTACATTGTAGTCACAGGTAATGACGTGAAGTCACTGTCCACCCTCGGGTCTCCCCTAAGAACCACGTCAGAAAGAAGTCACGCATTTGCCTTCGTCGGTTCATAGAAACCATCGATCCCATGTGAATCACGCAATATATGTACATTGCAGTCACAGGTAATGACGTGAAGTCACTGTCCACCCTCGGGTCTCCCCTAAGAACCACGTCATAAGGAAGTCACGCATTTACCTTCGTCGCATTCATAGAACCGTCGATCCCATGTGAATAACGCAATATATGTACATTGCAGTCACAGGTAATGACGTGAAGTCACTGTCCACCCTCGGGTCTCCCCTAAGAACTACGTCAGAAGGAAGTCACGCATTTACCTTCGTCGGTTCATAGAAACCGTCGATCCCATGTGAATCACGCAATATATGTACATTGCAGTCACAGGTAATGACGTGAAGTCACTGTCCACCCTCGGGTCTCCCCTAAGAACCACGTCAGAAGGCAAACAATATACTATACATGTGAAGAAATTGTCATTAATTATTGGCCAAAGATAAATGAAAATCAGATAATGTTACGTGCTGATTCATTCAAATATTTTTACTCTGGTTTGACCGGTTATTTCTAAATTGAGCCCAACTGCATTTCAATAATATATGATTTAATTGGTTCTAAGACGAATTAATTTTCTTAACGTAAATGTGCAACATAAAGTGAAAATGGAAACACCATACTTTTCATTTAGTCTATTATCGTTTTGAAATATGGAATACATTTTTTTGAAACTCTTAAACAAATATTCTTCTTGAATACAACTGTTTCGTGAAAACAAAGTACTGTTTACGGGTTTTTTTATTGTTAATTTAGGAATACATACTTAAAAACTATACTGCGGACTGGTCATAAGTTAGTAAAATGTGTAACTATTCACATACTTGATTAGCTGTAGGGGGACTGTGTCTCACAACAACGGCGGGGCTGTGTGAGCTACGGTAACATCGATTTGTGACGCTCACCGTGCCCGAACCACCGTACTTCCCCGTTCTGGCCAGTACATGGCACCATCATGCTCATTGCAAGGCTCACTATCTACCTCTATCTACCTCTAATTACGTACCTAAAGTGTGATGGTGTTGCAACAAGGGAGGTATGTGAGTAAGTATAGTATGATGGTGGTGCAACAAGAGAGGTATGTGAGTATGCATGATGTGATAGTGGAGCAACAAGGGAGGTATGTGGGTAAATATAGTGTGATGGTGGTGCAACAAGGGAGGTATGTGAGTATGCATGATGTGATAGTGGAGCAACAAGGGAGATATGTGAGTAAGTTTAGTGTGATGGTGGTGTAACAAGGGAGGTATGTGAGCATTTATAATGTGATGTTGGTGCAATAAGGGAAGTATGTAAGTATGTTTGATGTGATGGTGGTGCAACAAGGGAGGTATGTGGGTAAGCATGATGTGATAGTGGAGCAACAAGGGAGGTATGTGAGTATGTATGATATGATGGTGGTGCAACAAGGGAGGTATATGAGTATGTATGATATGATGGTGGTGCAACAAGGGAGATATGTGAGTAAGTTTAGTGTGATGGTGGTGTAACAAGGGAGGTATGTGAGCATTTATAATGTGATGTTGGTGCAATAAGGGAAGTATGTAAGTATGTTTGATGTGATGGTGGTGCAACAAGGGAGGTATGTGGGTAAGCATGATGTGATAGTGGAGCAACAAGGGAGGTATGTGAGTATGTATGATATGATGGTGGTGCAACAAGGGAGGTATATGAGTATGCATGAAGTGATAGTGGAGCAACAAGGGAGGTATGTGAGTAAGCATGATGTGATAGTGGAGCAACAAGGGAGGTATGTGAGTATGTATAATGTGATGGTGAGCAATAAGGGAGGTATGTAAGTATGTTTGATGTGATGGTGGTGCAACAAGGGAGGTATGTGAGTATGCATGATGTGATAGTGGAGCAACAAGGGAGATATGTGAGTAAGTTTAGTGTGGTGGTGGTGTAACAAGGGAGGTATGTGAGCATTTATAATGTGATGTTGGTACAATAAGGGAAGTATGTAAGTATGTTTGATGTGATGGTGGTGCAACAAGGGAGGTATGTGGGTAAGTATGATGTGATGGTAGTGCAACAAGGGAGGTATAGGAGTATGTATGATGTGATGTTGGTGCAAAAAGGGAGGTATGTGAGTATGCATGATGTGATAGTGGAGCAACATGGGAGGTATGTGAGTATGAAAGGTGTTGAAAAGAAATGTCTGAATATCGCCAATTTTCAATAGTTAAAGTACTCCATTGTCTGATAGTGATGGTCAGAAACTGTTAAATTCCTGAGATATACAGTTTGTGGCATTCGATTCAGTTCACTATAACCTTAAAGTGAAGTATCACCAGATATATGCTTCCATAAAGAATATTTTCGATACACTCGACAGGACGTCCCCCGTCAATTAGACATGATTAAACATTGTTAAAAAATGTAGGTGCTCAATCCGTATCACGATCATAAAAAGTTTCGAATTTAAATTTTGTTGAATAAAGAATATCGTTGGTTTTTCCGGACATAGTATATACCCTGTATATAGGGTTGGGCAAAAGTCTGGAATATATTTATTAATTTCAAAACCATAGAGAGAAATGTAATGATACTTTTCAGTTATGTACATGTCTGTATACCAAACATTTAGACATATTTTAATTGTTTTTCGCATAGCCAGGTGATGGCCCATGAAGGAACCCTTAAACATTTTAAATATAAGCATCTCAAAGAATTTAATGTCACATGACTAACACTGCTTAAGACAAAGGTAAGATATTTATTATTTATTGATGCGTAGTGCTACAATTTATGTAACTGAATATGAGAAATTAAATTTTACAAAAATAAGTAACAAACTATTATAATTATATTCTTAAAATATTTTTGATAAACCTACTGTCAAAAATGTTTTAATATATTTTTCTTACTTTTATGTTGGTTAAATAGCATAGCTATTTTTATAACTCAGCCATTTATTACGATTGTTAACAATCAACAACATACTCAGCAACAGGGACCTGAAACTGTTTAATAAACAGCCGTATAACTGAGAAGAATTAGTAATATGACATTAAATTCTTTCAATCGCTGTATTTTCTGAATGGGTAATTCTTTTGACCTAAGGTTTGCACTTTTGTACTGTACAAACATAGACCTTTAAAATGAGGCATAACTCGAGGTAGGCTTATATTTAACATTTTAAGACTTCATTCATGGGCCATCACCTGGCTATGCGAAAAACAATTAAAATATATCTAAATGTTTGGTATAGGAACATGTACATAACTGCAAAGTTTCATTGCATTCCTTTCAATGGTTTTGACATTAACAAATGTATGTAAAGAATGAAACAATACAATTTTACATATGTATACAATTCCATTCCTGTCTGGTGTTTCACTAAACTTCTGATGCAGCTTCTTCCAACATTGCACAACACAACACAACACGACAAACCACTGCCTAACTCAGCTCAACATTTACTTACGCTGCTATTGACATTTAAAATTTATTGCAGTATCAGTTTGAACTATATTACCTCTCTGAAGTGGGTCAATTAACTACGAGTGTGTGAAATGTCAGTAAGTCGTGCTAGTTCTCTGTCGAGAGAAAGAAGTCACAGTAAAAGTTGGGCTAGCGGTTGGGTTGGAGGGCAGTGGCCCAGCCATAGGCATCAACTTTAATGATGCCATTGACATGCTTAGTTGGTTACCGGCCTCACTGAACGAGACCTCATAAACTTTTACATTACGAGACTGGGGGTCCTTCCTTCCTTAAACTCATCTCCCAGGGTGGCCTTGGACATCAGGTGGAGGTCTTGCGCGGTTCAAATATTAACCTTACATCAATCATATTTATCCAAATTTTGAATGTTATCACTCTGTTGCTTAAAATAGTCAATACTAGTTTCAAATATGAACTTGTATTAAGCAAAAGAGTATTACTTCACTATGTATGGAATTATTACTGTCTGCCCAGAAATTATGTGTACTCGAGTTTGAAGGTTGTTTACACCATTGTTTTCCTCGTTGATTGAACACTGAAAAATTAATTTATAAATTGTATAGTACATTTTAATAATTTTAATCCTAGTTGGAACAAATTAGTATCAGAATGTTAACAAGTTTTAACATCAAATGTACCCTTTTATTTCTAAAAAAACCCGTTAATATATAGTATTTATATTTTAGTGTGTGGTTGAAGATAATGTTTTCTGTAAGTTTAATAAATTTCAGAATTTTAACTTTTCATAAAAAGATCTTATTATTGTCCTAAAACAATGTTTATATTTTAAATGTACTGAAAACAATTTAAACAAATTTTAAATTACATAAATATTTGCGATTTGTTTAATTGACTGGAATGGAAGT
The DNA here is from genome assembly GCA_035578905.1 of Stictocephala bisonia. NCBI lineage: Eukaryota > Metazoa > Arthropoda > Insecta > Hemiptera > Membracidae > Stictocephala > Stictocephala bisonia. The sequence continues at coordinate 148,332 of JAQJVL010000020.1, forward strand.
TCGTTATTTTTCATTTCAAGTACGTATTGTAATATTGTGGCGAGAAAGCTTGTTTCTCCTGGGGTTTCTTCTAAAGTTAGCTTATTCAAATTAAAAATTTTTATTGCATGAAGACAATTACATGAATTGCATCGCAATAGTCAATATTAATAATAAAAATAACCTATCCTATAGATACAATCTTACAACAGTGCATACAAACATACAAGCTGTCTCACATTCACGCTCTCATTTATACTGGGTTAAAATATTAAAACTAAATAAATAAATAGCGGCCACTCCACCTCCCTGTGCCATATTTGAGGGTCATTTGGCATTACTAGGTCTCCCAGTTATGTGCAAGGAACTCGTCCACGCTGTAGAAAGCGTTTGATATAAGCACGTTTTTAAGACGAGCCTTCAATGCCTTGGGCACCTGTGCACATTTGAATTCATTGGGTAAACTGTTGATTAATCAAACACCGGCCTGAGAAGGAAGATGTTCGAAAACCACCGTCCTGTGTTGCCCAGTTCGGTAGGTTTCCCTGCCTCTGGTGTTGTGTCTGTGTATGTCGGTGCTTCTAGTTAGAGTGCATTTGGTCATGCAGTAAGTGATTGTTTCCAATATATATATGCAGGGCAGGGTCAACAGTTTTAGGTTCTGACATACAGTTCTGCACGAATCTCTGCTTTTTAATTTTAAAATAATTCGTACTGCTTGAATGTAGGATATTTAAAATTGGGCAACATTTAAACTATCCAAATTTTAATAATTGGGATGGTTTAAAATTCTTAAACACTACTTTAAAAGTGTAATGTGAATTCTGCACGAGTTGAATTCAGATTACACACATATCTGAATTCTACACACATATCTGAATTCAAGCTTTTATGCTCTGTGTGGATATTACACCAAACTTAATGTTATTGTTGAAATAGAACACAAGAGAAAGTGTTCCCAAACAAGAACAATCGTCTCTCTATCGGCCTCGAATGATGAGACGTAAACTTAACGTTATTGTTGAAATATAACACAAGACAAAGTGTTCCCAAACAAGGGAACAATCATCTCTCTATTGGCATCGAATGATGAGACGTAAACCTAATTTATTACAATATTAAATCGAAGTTGGTGAAGGGTACAGCAATTTTGAACAGCTAAATATGGTAAATAATAATATTAAAGCTACCGAGGCTATTTTATAGGTTGTACAAATAATTAGTTTTTCACTTCATTTCATAAAATAATATCAGTCTAGGCTGGAGAGGAGTCAGTTGGGTGAAATACCCTTTGTTGATTCCCATGGATATTTGATAAACAAGAAATCCTCTTCTCTTACTGTGACCAAGGGAGTTCCCCAGGGGTCAGTGCTCGGGCTCGTTCTTTTTATTCTTTTCATTAATGATCTTCCCAAAGGAGTTAATGGGACAACAACATGCCTATTTGCAGATGATACTACCCTTGCTCTGAAAGCTTGGAGTTAGAAGTCAAAGCATTTACAGGATCTAGTTCTGTTCTACAGTGGGCTAATCAAAACAAATTGGAAATCAATAGTTCTAAGAAAACAGTTGTTGAATTCAAAATTAACCACAGTAAAATATCAGATATGATTTCTTATTATATTGCAGACGAAGCTGTAATACCCAGCACAGTGCTTAAGTTCTTGGGTGTCCTAATTGATAGTAACTTAAAATTCCAATCTCACATTGATTCGGTCTGTAAAAAGCTTTCAATTAGTATTTTTCTTTTAAAAACTCTTTCTAAATTTTCTGAGAGTGACGTCTTACTTTCAGCTTATTATGGTATTATTCATCCTTTTTTGACATATTCTGTTACAATCTGGGGTCACGACACGAGTCGGTCAGAACTAATTTTGTTTTTAAATTACAAAAGCGAGCATTAAGAACTATTTTCAAAAAACACCATAGATTTTCTTGTAGGACACTTTTCTTCGATAACAAGGTTTTAACATTTCCCTCAATATACATCCTTAATACCCTGAACTTTTACGGTATTAAACTTCATCCACAACGTTCACAAAACAATGCTGGTTATAATTTTAGAAATCATTCTATTGACATTCCACGGCATAGAACTTCATTTTTTAAGAGACATACTAATTACAATGCTGTAAAGTTGTTTAATGCTCTACCTGCCTCTGTTAAGGAGAATGTTGATGATGTTGTTGGTTTTGGGAAGGCGGTGAAAGGTCTTCTTTTAAGTAAATGTTATTATAGGGTTAAGGACTTCTTAACAGATCAAATAGATACTATTTAGTTGTATTTTGTAAGAATGTTCTGTTTAGAATAATGACGCTACTATACAGTGGTTGTACTGTCAAAATAAAGTGATTTGATTCTGATTCTGTTTCTAGATCGCAAGTATCTTAAAACGTGTTCTATTATACTACTTTATGCACGGTGTAAACTGCACATGTTTTTCAGCAAATGATTATGAGTATATGATTGAAATAAATGGGTGGGATTTCAGGTCTGTGTTGTGTACCTGTATAAGTGGGTAGGTGTGTATACATTTCTGGTAAAATATTCAGTGAGTTATACGCAAAACTAAAAATAACACTTGAAACTTCGTTAAGAAGCATTCTGTGAAGAATGCTAATAATTCTCAAACTATGAGATTTTTTTTATTAAGTATATTTTCACCTATTCTATCTCAATTTTTTGAATCTAAATTATACTTTTATCCTGTCGAAGCAAGTAAAGTCCCCTTAACAAATATTTGCATTTGACTAAAATATATTATGTAACATGATCGATAGAACTAGCATCATTAACCTTACTGGTAATTACCTGGTAAATGTACATTGTAGCACATGTAGTTAGATCACCGTAGAAACATACTACGTGTGCAACTGTGCGTCTGTGTGATCACAAAAATGTTGATTGACACCACAAGTAGCACCGCATTCATGATGACCATAGAAGAAAAAGTGACTAGATATTTCACTATAATGTGTCTTGAAAGCAGTTTTAGTATTTTTACTGTGGCGGGATGAAAGTCCTACAGCAACATAACGAGGTCCGAACAGGGCCTCACGCTCCATCTTTGTGAAAATACTCGTATACATTTAACGACTGGGCCTTCGTCAGGTAGTGGTGGGACCGGTACTCTTACAGCTACTCAGTGCAACTCAACTCTGATCGACGCAGAAGTAACACAGCTACTATCTGCAACTTAACTCCGATCGACGCAGAAGTAACACAGCTTCTCTCTGCAACTCAACTCCGATCGACGCAGAAATAACACAGCTACTCACTGCAACTCAACTCTGTGTGCACGAGAAAGGATAAGTACTGCTTTCAAGTGTTCCACCAGTAAGAGATTTTTCAATGAATGTGCTTTCTTAAACACATACCATTATCGATTCCATTTATATTTTGTACAATTATATGACATACCTTATGTATTTGGGAAACTGAGTTGTTCTGGTGAGAAGATTAGAATATTCCAGTAGTTTTTCTATTTTTTTTATGTGCAGGAGACAATTAACATTGTATTGCACAAGTCATTAGCTATTATATCTAAAATTTAGGCATTCATTTACATAAAGACACTTTCAAACTTACAATTGATCATCCACTCACTCTCACAATCATCCGTTGCCAATTTTCACCCATTTCCAGCTCTGGGGTCAGTCCTTCCAGAAACTCGCCTACGCTGTAAAACGTATTACACGCTAGAAAGCGTTTAAGTCGACTTTTAAACACCTTAAGTGTTCTGAAATTCTTAATTGACAGTGGCAATCTGTTGATTAGGCGAGCACCTGCTTGTAAGGGCAAGTGTTCGTAAACTACCGTTCTGTGTCTCCCAGTCCGGTAATTTTATGCCTCTTGTCTCGTACCCGTGTACGTCACGGCCTCTGGTTAAGGCACATTTCGGCCAATAAAAAACGGCAGCAGTTTCTGAAATGTAAAGACTAGGCAGAGTCAACAGTTGCTAATTTTTAAAAGTAGCCCTGCACGATTCTCTGCTGCTCAATTTTGTGATAGTTCGGATCGCCTTTTTTTGTAATTTAAATACTCTTAAAAAATGAATGTTTGCTCTGGCTCTCCACATACCACTTCATAGGAAAGATGTGGATAAACCAGACCATAATACGTAATCAGTACCTGACTTGTGCAGTATTTGGCCAAAGAACTTAAAACAAATATCCCCGAGGACAATTTAGCGCAAACATAGTCAATATGACGGTATCATATCAAACTTCGATCGAGGTATATTCTAAGTAACTTTGAGGAACTGCCTTCTTCTAGAATGGAGTCTGCCACCATGATGGTGAGTCCTCCCTCAGACTTTGTAGAGCGTAATGAAAAATTTAGAACATTCGATTTTGATAGGTTTGTTTGAAGATTGAGTCTGTTAAATTGTTGAACGCAGTTGTTTAGGTCAATAAAAGTGTTTGACTTCAAATTTAGTTTTAAAACAGAGAGTTGTGTCATCAGCGTACTGCGCCAGTTTTCCGTGCAGAAGTGATGAACCTATGTCATTAACATAAACCAGGAAGAGAATAGGACTGAGAATTGAACCCTGCGGAACTCCATATCTGACTGGAGTTTGTTTTGAACAATGATTTGCAACCTGGACAACTTGTGTTCTATAATTTAAAAACGAACTAAGCCATTAAAGCGTTTTTTTAATTTCCATGAATTTCCATGGAATTCTAATTTGTCAAGCAGTATTTCGTGTTCAACGCAGTCGAATGCTTTAGAAAGGTCAAGAAACACGCTTAAAGTGTGATTACTAGTGTTTTGTTCTGGTGAGTGGATTAAAATATCCCTGAAGGATTCTTGTGTGACGTTCTGGTGAGAGGATTACAATATCCCAGTAGTTTACTCGTGTGACCTTCTGGTGAGAGGATTACAATATCCCAGTAGTTTACTGGTGTGACGTTCTGGTGAGAATATTACAATATCCCAGTAGTTTACTCGTGTGACCTTCTGGTAAGAGGATTACAATATCCCAGTAGTTTACTGGTGTGACGTTCTGGTGAGAATATTACAATATTCCAGTAGTTTACTCGTGTGACCTTCTGGTGAGAGGATTACAATATCCCAGTAGTTTACTGGTGTGACGTTCTGGTGAGAATATTACAATATCCCAGTAGTTTACTCGTGTGACCTTCTGGTGAGAAGATTACAATATCCCAGTAGTTTACTGGTGTGACGTTCTGGTGAGAATATTACAATATCCCAGTAGTTTACTCGTGTGACCTTCTGGTGAGAGGATTACAATATCCCAGTAGTTTACTGGTGTGACGTTCTGGTGAGAATATTACAATATCCCAGTAGTTTACTGGCATGTCGTTCTGGTGAGATCACTCAATACTTATCATTGATTGAGACTAGATCAGAAGTCACGGACTAGTGATCGTAAATTCCTGTTATGGAGTTTCTCAAGATGGGATCCATCAAGGTTAAAACAATTGCGTAAAAGTACAGATCAACACGATTACTTTACTAACTAATTCCAACAGATATTCATAAACATTAATGATTATTTAATTAATCACAAGGAACTGTTCAATTTCAGTTGTTTATGTATTTGTCCCTTTCATTGTAACGGCCAATATCATGAGTAGTTTATAGAATAAGAATAGAATAGAATAAGTTTATTCCAAAAATGTTACATAATTATGGCCCCGCTAAGTAACAAATAATACTTGTCAGTGGGGTCCATCTTAACTGTAACATGTAATACATCAAATAAATTAGTATATAGTACATAGTAATGTAATAAATTTAACATATTCTTAAGAATAATTGTATTAGAAACAATGGCAATTGGCGGGCAAATAATTCACCTAGTGTATAAGTGGCAAACTTAAACAAGTTAACTGATATTACATAGATAGTTTATAATAACAAGTACTATGAATGTATTTATAAAAAGGTTGTTCCCAAAGATGGTGCCTTTGTACATTTCATGAGGAATGGGTGGAGCTGATTAGCTTCCCCTACCCCAACTTAAAAACAGGTTTCTCTGCCGGATGTGATTTAACATGTTCTCAAACTAGCATCTGCTTTAACTAGTCAGTTCAGTATCAGCTCCAACCATGTGCACTATATGCTCCAAGCTTACAGAAAAATTTTCAATGATGAAATAAACAAGAAATCAGCTTAATTAACCTATTCAACTGATAATCCCAAAATTTCTCATTTGTAATGTGATTCTTACAGTACTAACACTACCCAATATTATGTATTAATTGTTATGTACTATGGAATATATTCAGTGTTGCTATTGTGTTTCAAAGTGTTTAGTGTTATATGTAATCCATCTTTTAACTAACTTCATAGTTGTGGTGTTATAAGTGTGTAGTTTACTAATTCACTAACTCCAAACTAACAGAAAAAAAACCCGAAAACTAAGGCAGTCAGTACTATTCACGAACCAAATTGATCAGTAGTGATGCATTTTGTTGAATGTAAGTACACTAACAGTATACATTTAATAAAAATTATATGTATCTAACAATGAATTGAATTAACTCCAGTATGAACAACTTACACTAATATTTAAAAGTAAATACAAAAAAACACATTTCCACTAAATTTATTGAGAAAAACCCATTCTTAATCATGAACTTATAGTACATAATATTTATGCAGTCAGATAGACTGTCATATTTTTTATTAACTGTACAAACAATTTTATTTTGGTGAGTGACCTAACAATTTGTGGTAGTAAAAAAGAAGTTGCATCCCAACTGTAGGTCAGTGAAATATCACCATAAATTATACAAAGTAATTTCCTAGTCAGCTAGGCTGCCACACCTTTATAAGTAGTTTTATAAGTAGTTAATAGTGAAATTTAAGGGGATAACAATTAAGCACATTCAATTAAAACTATTCATAATTACAAAGTACTATGATGATAACTTCCAGTATAACCTACTAGGCTACATTCTTAAAATTAATTTCACAAATATTATCAGCACCTACTACTATAGGTTATTTATAACCATATTAATTTTAAAACTTAATACCGCAAAACAAGTGTGCTTTTTCATAAAAAATAACACAAACAAAAGATTTGAAGCAGCCCATCGAGGTTGATTGTACATCAGAAAATATAATACATGGTTAGGCTTTGCCAACATCTGTATAGACTACAATATTTCATAAATTTATAATAGTTAGGACCTAAAATATTTTACTAGCTATCATTTAAAATATAATTTAACTAATCAGTAATACAAATATATCACTTGTAAAGAAAATAACAATGATTAATTGTCAATGTTTTCAACAATATTAACAGAAATAACAAAACTAGACTATAGCAGATAATAACACTACTAAAAATATAATAATAGGCTCAACTAACATAAATATTTAATAATAGACTATATAAAAAGAAATAAAAACAATAACAAGAAATGAAATAACAAGAGCTTAAATAAGTTAACAAGATTTAGGTAGAATATTAGCAGTCTATGTCCAGCAAAGTCAACCAATTAAGTTATTATTTTCAAATATGAGCCACTGATATACCATCCTTTTAAATTTGCAAAATTCCATTTCATTATAGATTTCCACTGGCAATCCATTGTAGAGATTAGGCACAATAAAACCTGGTACTCTCTCTCCAAAAATTTAGAACGCTGTCTGTACTTTTAGTTTTTCTATATTTCTTAATCGAAAAGAGGTATTTTTTAAATTAGGAATTTTATGAGTCTCATCAAAAAAATGGGCAATAATAATGCTGTATTTATAAAATCCATTTGGTGTAAGGGTATTAGCTTTTGAGAATACATTCACTTCATTGTGTTTACCAAATAATAAGTTCAAACATTTACGCTGTACTTTTTCAATTTTGTTCAAATGACAATCAGCAGCTGTTCCATATAATATTATTCCATATCTTACAATAGATTCAGTTAAGGCCTTATAGACAGATATCTTTCCTTTCTCATCTAGGACATTTTTGAGCCTGAAGAAGGTTGCTGTACATGAGTAAAGTTTTCTCAGAATTGTCTCAATATGATCATTCCATATCAGACCTTTGTCTATAGTTATGCCAAGTTAGCCTAATACATTTATTCTTTATTTCAATTTTAGTACAACTACAATCTGTAACTTGGGTGTAAGAAAGTAAATTTTGGCAAGTACACTTATGGTGCTTGATTACAGGAGTCATTGTTATTTTTTTATTTCTCAAATGAAGAATCATCATAACGGTTTTATTTGGATTAATTATAAGTTCCGTGTCATGCATCCACTTATTAATCTTATCAAAACTTATCTGCAATCTCTTTTGAGCTGTAGCTAAATTGCGATGGGACACAGCTATTAATATGTCATCAGCACAACCCCATATATTTACATCCTTTACCTGACTAAATATTTTGTTAATGTAAATGTTGAATAGTATTGGGCCAAGATTACTACCCTGTGGTACTCCAAAAGGGCATGGCGTACTTTTACTATATGTATCACTAATTTTAACCTTAAATGTTCTATTTTCTAAATAGGATTTAAACCAATTCAAAACAGTCCCTGTGACACCTATATCTTCAAGCTCTTTGATCATAATTTTGTGATTTATTGTGTCAAAAGCCTTTGTTAAGTCAATAAACAAACACAAAACATAACACCCCTTATTTACTTGAACATTAAAAACTTCACCAACCTCTTTTAGTACAGCTTCTGTTCCTTTCCCTTTTTGGAATGCAAATTGACTTTCACTCAAGATTCTACCCTCACTCAAATATTTATTAAGGCATTTGCATACATACTTCTCAAATACCTTTTCTATACTGGGAAGAAGAGCAATCGGGCGATAATTTTCATATTTACTTTTCTGCCCCTTCTTGTATATTGGCCTGATAACTGAAGTTTTTAAACACTCAGGAAATGATCCAGATACAAGGAATATATTTATAGCTTTTGAAAATGTTGGTGCTAGATTATCTGATAACATTTTTAGCTCTTTATATCTAATATTATCAATTCCACAAGCCTTTTTTGTATTTAAATTAATTAAGATATCTCTGACTGATTTCTGATTTGACATTGGTATGTAAAAATGTTGTTGAATCGGGTTACCAATATTTATATCTCTTTCATTACGAAGACTTTTGCTGCACTGATGCTTAACTTCCAAAACTCCATTTATAAATTGATTAGCAAATCTATTAGATATTTGATCGGCAGTTCCTTCCATTACATCAGTAATCTGTTTATCTATATTCACGGTTTTACCTCTTCCCAATATTCTATTTACACCCTGCCACATTTTCCTGGTGTCCTTACCTGCGGTTTGAAATAATTCTCTATAAGTTTATAAATATCAATGTAATATAATAATAATAGAAAACGAAGAAACACACATTAACTGTATATCGAATATCGCTTAATCGACAGGTACAACAAATACCTAATTTGTTAATACGCAATCTAAAGGCTCCAATAAAGAAACAGACGATAGTTTCAAAACAAATGAATCAACAAAAATGACACGAAGAATTAACAGCGATTAAACAGCGTAACAAACATGAAAAATTTAACAATTCAAGATATTATTGGTGTGGTTGGAAGTTGAAATAAGTGGAGATAGAATAAATAGATATGCCATATGATCTACGAAACACTGTCGGAAGAACAGCTCTTGCCTGCCACATTATTTGGTCAGTGGCGAGTGTCCAGCTCTGCATGTGCTGTACATACTAGAGTACGTGACCTTCAACTGTCGACTACTGCCAGTAGTAGGACCACTTCATGTACAGTATATACTGGAGGGATGGGCCCTCAACTATCGACTACTGCCAGTAGTAGGACCACTTCATGTACAGTATATACTGGAGGGATGGGCCCTCAACTGTCGACTACTGCCAGTAGTAGGACCACTTATGTACAGTATATACTGGAGGGTTTGGCCCTCAACTGTCGACTACTGCCAATAGTGCGTCCTCTTTATGTACAGTATATACTGGAGGGCTTGGTCCTCAACTGTCGACTACTGCCAGTAGTAGGCTCTCTTCATGCACAGTATATACTGGACTACTGGAGGGTTTGGTCCTCAACTGTCGACTTTGGTGAGAGGCTTTTCAAATGATATAGTGCCAAATCTTTTAATCAGTTTACCAGAAGTTATTTAAAAAATAACTAAAAAAAAAAAAAAACAAAAAAAACAACTTTTATATGAGTGGTCAGTTTTAGCTTTGCTTTTGTATTTGATGGGCAATTCCTTTGTAAGTACTTAGTTTATCATGGCAAAATCGTATTGTTTACATGTTATTTATTGTTATTTTCTATTTAAATTATTTATTGTTAATCATTCATAGATTAACCTAATATTATTCTATATATAGTCATTGTTGCGTTTGCTTGTTTTTATTGTATTATTGTTAATTAGTCGTGCATTACGTTGTTATGTTTGAGTATTTAGGTAGAGTTAATTTTGGTTTTTGTTAAGTTAAATAATGATATGAATTTTTGTATTAGTAATTAATTATTAGTATATATAGGATAGTTATTGAATGTATAGAACCTATAACTTTTTATGAAGTTATTTTATTCAAGAAAAAGACGCAACTGATAAACATAAGTTTTTCAGTAAACTAATAAACAAAGGATTAACAATGAAAACACATGAATTAGGGTTAAAGGGATAAAAGAAAACAAATATGAAGACTAAAAATAATTAGTTGTGGGTTGCGGCTCTTTACCGTTTATGTCAATTACTGAGTGACTAAAACAAACTTTCACTATACTGTAACAGGAAAGTACCTGGCCAAGGTCAAGGACCTAGTCCCTTTGTATAGTTTAGCACATATCTACAAGTAATATATTTAATAAATAGAGAAAATAGTTTAAATTGATAAATAATACAATTAAAACAGAAAAAAATTCTTCTGTACGTGCAAATTTTGAAATATTACAGCCACAGAAATAAGAACACACTGTAAAGTCTATCCATACTACGTACTATAATTAAGATAGTAGCTTTTGGATGTAGACAAAAATGATTATATTTTTGTATTCAATTATTAATAGTAAATATTTTGTTTGTGTAAAAATCTATTAGTAAAGATCCTGTAGATTACAAGCCTACTTAGCAGGGTAAATACTATTTAGATTTGTATGCACAATCTATTCTATTCTAATACCTTCCTACGCACCTTTTTAATTCAATCTTTCTTATTCACCCAGAAGGTGATATATCATTGGAGCTTTTAGAACCAACATTTTATTTCTAAATGCTATTTTATATTAGGTTACATTCGAGTCGCATTGAACATAAGTTAGGTAAAAATGTTCTTTACTTCTTCCAGATACGGTCTCTTCTTCCGGCCTGGCTTAGGAGTGCATCTATCTTGAGGTATGTAAGACAATTTACATAAAATTAACATATCATTGTGAAACTGTGTGAAATTGTGAAAGTATGAAATTAGCTAAATCGATATATTAAACATACTTTAATTACTAACAATTACCGTGATAGGTAAATTCGCCTATTGTTAATTTACGTAATACATTTAATTACACTATAAATTTAAAGTAAACTAAAAATCACCAGAAATGAATTAAACAATTTCTTTTTTAATTCTTGGCGGTAGGTAATTTTTTGTGTCATGGGTCATATTACTGATCTAAATTAGTTGATAATACTTTAATCGAATATTTTTTAGGTTTATTTTATATAAATCCTAAATGGATACAGCAAAAGGTTTTTGTTAACACTATTCCAGAGTGGTTGTCTGTGGTGGTTTGCCTTCTGTGACAGGGGTGGGTATGACTTCAACATATCCTCCAGTTATGTAGCACTCAAGTAGCAATGAATTGAGTTTAGGCTAATGTAGTGGAATACATAAGGGTGTCATGGTGTAACACGCCAGCGTGAGTGTGGACAGCGTACTCTAGTAAGATCGAACATAATCAGGATGCGGATCCTTTGTAACACTTTCTGGTAGTCTAGAAGAGTAAAAAAACACCAGTTAACTGCTCACAATATTCAACTTCCTATCATTTTACAATATACTGTCGGCACAGAAATTATGTGTAGGCTACCCGAGTTTGAAGGTCGGTTAATAAGAAACTAAGAAGCCTACGAAAACTCAAATCACATCGTTGTTTTCCTCGTTTAATTTTACATTATAAAATGTACATTTAAAATTTGTACAGGTTTTACAAATTATTTCCTAGTTGTAACAAAAAAGAACTGGAGCTTTTTTGTGTTCACTTTAAAGTGATATGCCACATGATTATCTTTTAGCATTCACAAAACTATAATACACAGTCAGTTAAAAACCTCTACAAATCAATAGTAACACTGAACTTTGATTTTCATGTAGTTGTAATTGTGTGTTACAACAGAGAATTAAAGATCATGAAAGATAAGGCAGTTTGAAATAATTTGTGAATATTAGTGAGAGATGAGTGCCAATTTCCTATTAATGATTCAATTCCTTTGTCATCTACTTCGCCAGAATGGTGCATTCATTCCTTATCAAGTTTTGTTAACCATTGCCCACACGAATCTACCCCCATCAAATAGTTATCTGCTCAAAATAGTCAACTGTATGCTGCCATGGAGTTTACAACTCGTGAGTATGCAGATGTGCACTTTGTGTACGGTTTTTGTAACGGCAAGCTTGAAGAGAGTACGCTCGTCGCTACGCTGGTCGCCGAGCACCTAGCTCGGCAGTGTTTACGAGGCTACATCAGCGACTAGTGGAGAGGGGCACTGTGTTTAAATCTGCTAATGAGGTAGACAATATTAATTATGACGTAGGAGTGAAAGATTTGGTTCTTGATACTATTAAAAATAATCCAGATACTAGTAGCCGGTATGTTGCCCGAGAAGTCAGTCTGTCAAAGTGGAAGGTTTTGGACATTTTACACAGAAACAACCTTAATGCTTAGCATTTCACTTCAGTTCAAGCATTAGAGCCAACTGACTTTACTCTTAGAGTTGAATTTTTTCGCTGGCTATTACATAGTGACATTGAGCATTAAAACTAAAAAAATAAAGATATTGTGGACTTATGAGTTTCCGTTTACCAGAGAAGGCTTATTTCACACCCACAATTTGCATTTATGGGCAGAAAACAAAACCTAACGCTACAAGGGATCCGACTGATAAGACCACACATTTTTTAAGAAACGTAAACGGAGAAAGTTACTTGCAGTTTATTCAGCACAACCTCCCAGGTTTCTTAGATGATGTTGACACCATTAAAAGAGACGGGATAGTTTACCAACAAGACGGCGCTCCCCCGTCAAGTACGTGAATGGTTGTCACTGAACTATCCAACATGACCTTACTCCTATGGATTTTTTGTGTGGTACATTAAAGAAGAAGTGAACTCAGAACTAGAACTCAAGAGATAGCATAGCAGCCGCATTTGAAAAACGTCCCCAAACATTACATTTGAGAAACTTCCACAAACATTACATTTGAGAAACTTACTCAAACATTACATTTGAGAAACTTCCACAAAATTACATTTGAGAAACTTCCCCAAACATTACATTTGAGAAACTTCCCAAACATTACATTTGAGAAACTTCCCCAAACATTACATTTGAGAAACTTCCACAAACATTACATTTGAGAAACTTCCACAAACATTACATTTGAGAAACTTTCCCAAACATTACATTTGAGAAACTTCCCCAAACATTATATTTGAGAAACTTCCCAAACATTACATTTGAGAAACTTCCACAAACATTACATTTGAGAAACTTCCCCAAACATTACATTTGAGAAACTTCCCCAAACATTACATTTGAGAAACTTCCCCAAACATTACATTTGAGAAACTTCCCCAAACATTACATTTGAGAAACTTCCCCAAACATTACATTTGAGAAACTTCCCCAAACATTACATTTGAGAAACTTCCACAAACATTACATTTGAGAAACTTCCCCAAACATTACCTTTTAAATTTACAGTTGGAGCAATGAGGAAAAGAGCAAGAGCTTGCATTAAGAAACAAGGCAGGCAGTTTGAAAATTATCTTTGATGTTTTAAAACTGTTTTGAGGATTGCCTATTTCGTAATTAGGTCTAACAGCTAAAAATGTGTCTCTATTGTACTCATAATAATAACAAACATTTTATGATGGCCTATTGCATTACTTACTTAAAGTCCAGCTTGTAGTGCAGTCTTACTATAGATTAAAAGTGGGTCGCTGAGTACCAAACCATAACCATGTGGCATAGCACTTTAAATCATTTAAGTTTTTAATGTAACTTGACCCCTTCTTGTATACAGGGTGTTATGAAAATAATTGGTTCAATAATCTTTGATCTTTTTGTAAACTTAGCAATGTTACACTTCAACTTGGCATAAGGATCAATTTTATAACATGACCATTTAAAATAATGACTTTTTCAGATAGAAAATTTAATGACAAATCTGAAAATGATGTCATGTTTTATCATATGATTTCGAGTTGCTGAGGAATTACAAATTTCTGTAAAAAACACTGGGTTTTCAGAAAAACTGAAATTAATTCATTTACAAGCCAATTTTGAGAGTTAGTCTTTTATATGTACACCATTGTGTTACATTTACATTATATTATAACCCCTTAAAAACTTTCACACCAAGAGCCAACCACCCTGTATGAAAGCAAAGTTGATGCACAGTGAAAAATAGTAAAAATTCCGGTACTTTTTTGTTCCAACTAGGATAACAATTATTAAAACTTATAGTAACTTAAAAACATACAAGTCATAACGTACAACTAAACGAGGTAAACAATGGTGTGATTGGATTGTTCACAGGTTTCTTAGTTTCTTAGTAAACAACCTTCAAACTCGGCTACACATAATTTCTGCGCCGGCATCAGGAAAATTTTTATTTTTATTTTAAATTATATAGTATAAATTGAGATACGATGTAGATGTAGGTCAAAGATAAATTGAGAGTGCACACATACCGGTACATAAGATGTGTTTAATATTTTACGCAAGATAAGTACATTTTAAAGAAACGTCTACATTTATGTACTCATATTAGGCCATTTTATACCTAATTATTAAAAAATTGGGTATAAAACGTGGTGAAACCATATTTGGTTGCATAACAAATAAGTTTTCTGCTGTAGTTGTGGTATACGTAACACTACCATAGGTTTAGTTGGCCGATAACCAGCCCACTATCGGAAGTCATATGACTGAGTAATGCAGTGCAGCCAACTCTTCATTTATTCAAAGAAAATAATATCTGTTCAATTTTTTCTGACTAATCTAGAAAGGTAAGATAGCATACGATTTTTATTAAACTAATTGTGCAGTTCAAATTGCTGTAATAATGTAGTGTTTTGACTTGTTTTGTTTTTAATTTTATGTTTATCTGAAAGAATTAGTAAGAAAATGATAAAAATAAAAATATACATTTAGCGTTTTTTGTAATGAGTGGCGAGAGGTTAACCTCACTAGCCGGAGAGGCAGAGGATAGGTCTTTTCGCCCCTGCTGGGCACTGCGCGTACGTTGGCGAATCTCACCCACCGGGCACAGGCTCTCGTCTTGTTTTCCAAGTTACATTTACTTGCTAATTGTTTTATTTTTACTTATAATTTAAGTTTATGCCATTTACGTTTTAATGTGTGAACCTTTTGGGATTATATTAAAGATCTTATTTCCTGTAATTTTTCAACTTTGCCATTTATTAAATAGATCATGCGCAAGTCTCGGATGAAACAATGAGGATGCCAGGCATATGAGTGGTGCGCAAGAGCCGTCAAACTAGTGCGGGTTTACGACTTGTCAAACGCAGTCATTAAACTTGTAACTCTCGAATATAGTAAGTGATTTTCACGCGTAACTTTCTATGATAACAAGTGATTTTAAAATAACTTGAAAATTGAGCAGTATTTTTAAATAGTTTAACATTATTATTTTAAATACTATATTGGATCAATGAGTTTACTGAATTGTAAAATTAAATGTAACCTGTGGCAGTATATCAGGACCAATTACTATACAATATAAATATTCGTATGCGAAATCATGGTATTTATATTTACAATCGGTATTTATAATCGGTTTTTGTGGTGACAAACTGACACTCATAATTGATTGTTTTACCAGTATCTTGTCCAAGTTTAGGCTGGTGTCTTGGTTACTCTATGTCCAAGGGCCGTCAAGGGTCTCATGCGTCCAGTTTAGAATGGAGAACCGTCAATCAAAACCAATTATTTACGCTATTGTCCACTAAAAAACTGTATTAAAAAAATAATGTGATTTATAACAATTTATCAAAAGTATTATAAATACAGAACGAGTGTTCGAATAAAGAATATTCAACTGCTCAGTAAAGAAATACAGTAGCTCAAAAACGATGTAGCAGGTGATGTTAGATCTTTGAAAAATTTAGCAATAAACAAAAAATTAGTGACTGAATGTCATTTTGCAAAGCTCTCATGTGTATTGTTAACTATGCACTTTCTAAACGCTTCTGAAAATACGAGTTATTGTTGAAAAAGTTGTGAAATATGAGTTTATATTTCTTTAGGGGGTTGATTTCAGCCGCGCAAAATTTGTTTTTTACTGAAAAATCGAAAACTAGTTTTTTATCTATTAGTGACAAATTCCTAGCTCTTTTTAAAAATCTGTATTTTTCAACCATTTTTTCATTTTAGATTTACTCAACTAAAATTCATAATTTGCATTAAATTCAGGCGTCTGACCTCCGGGATAGCCTGCCTGCCGTCCCCGCGGTGATATATGTGAATTTGTCTATTTGTCAACAAAGGACTTTGATTCCTCCCACCCTCTCCGTCAGAAGTACAGTACAATAAGACCCGTCTCTTATATGGGAAGGAAATACGTAAAGCCAAGTCTCAATCGCTACAAAATAAGATAGCGCAGTCTTCAAACCAGGCCAAAACCATCTAGAATGTAGTGAGTGAGCACCGTAACAAAGACCTGGAAAATAAGAGTCACATTTATTCGATTATAAACAATGGTAATATAACTAGTGAGCCCGTTGACATTGCAAATGCTTCTAACTTTTCTAGCCATTTATCTGTCTCTAAGAGTGATCATATTCCATTTTGCAATGTAAAACCTATAGAACAGTCTTTAATTCTTTCTCCAACTTCTAAACACGAAATTCAAGATGAAATAGTAGCACTAAAATCTAAAACGTCATCCGGCCTGATGGTATATCAACTTTACTTCTCAAATAGATATCAGACATCATATCAGAAACTTTGTCTTATCTAATTCATCTTTCATTTCAGCTTGGCCATTTCCCAAACTGCTTAAAAAGTGCAAAGGTGAGGCTCTTCACAAAAAGGCAGCTCTTACATTTGTAACAATTACCGACCGATCTCCCATATTTCAAATCTATATAAAATAATTGAGAAAGTCTTCTTGCGTAGGCTACTGACGTTTCTTGAAAAGCATGATATTATATCACCACACCAATTTGGATTTGTTAAGGGAAGAAGTACAGTTGAATCCATACATTCTTTTGTCACTACTGCTGTACGAGATTTGGTTATTGGTGATGTCTCAGCAGGACTATTTTTTGATGTTTCAAAAGCTTTCGATACGGTTTGACCATTGTACTCCTTTTAAAAAACTTCAAATCATGGGTATAAGAGGAGTAGCTCATTATAGCTTCTTACCTTACGGGGAGGAAGTAGATTGTTCACATCCCTTACACTGATGATGGAGACTGTGAAAGATGGGCTCAGTCTTCGCCCACACAGTTACTAAATGGTGTACCACAGGGTTCAGTGCTTGGTCTCATTCTCTTCCTCCTATTTATTAATGACCTACCTGGAAATATTTCTAATTCTAAGGTGAGTCTATTTGCAGACAATACTTCATTGTTAGTGTCTGCGAATGCCTATTTAGATCTTGAAGTAAAAACTTACCACGAAGCGTGTTCTCTCTTGCAGTTGTTTGATGTAAATTCCTTAAAGACTAATAGCGACAAAACTCAGCTAGTAAACTTCAGCCTGACCAATCAAAAATCAAATAATAATGTTCTCTCAATTAGCAATAAATTAATTACATCTTCAAAATCAACCAAATTTTTAGGCATTCGCTATGCATATTAGTTTTATATATTTATATTTACATTATTTATTAATTAATATTACATATATTTATATTAGTTTTAAACTTTACACTTGTTTACCAAAAAACTCGTTAACTGATCACATTTATATATCCTGTTGATATTCATGGTTGACAGATATATTTTCTATTAGTTTAATGAATTTCAAGTTTTAAATTGTTCTAGAAAAGAATTATTTGTATAGAAATAAATGATGAAATTCATAAATTAAATGAAACAATTTTTTCAACCATGTATTAAAATATAAGTGCGATACACTAATGGGGATTTTAGTTATATAAGTGTATGATACAAAGTGAGTAGTGACCAATAACCCACCCGCCCACCCATACACGTACAGTGGTATTGACCCACCCGCCCACCCATACACGTATATACAGTGGTATTGAACTCAAGTAAATTGAGTGTGTTGCCAGCTCTTGATCCAGCAAGAGAATAGTTATCATGTCCATCGTGGATGGCCTTCTCCTGCTTGGTGCTATCTGGGAGGTTGTAACTAGCTATAAGACCCCACTGCACGTGTATGGGTGGGCGGGCGGGTAATCACCACTGTACGTGTATGGGTGGGCGGGCGGGTCATCACCACTGTACGTGTATGGGCGTGCGGGTGGGTTATTACCACTGTACATGTATGGGTGGGTGGGCGGGTCATTACCTCTGTACGTGTATGGGCGGGTGGGTGGGTCATTACCACTGTACGTGTATGGGTGGGTGGGCGGGTCATTACCTCTGTACGTGTATGGGCGGGCGGGTGGGCCGCTTCTAGCGACATATCAGTAAATTTTGTCTGAATTTAGTAATAATAGTAATAATAATAATTGACTATATGTAGTCAATAGCACTGTACGTGTATGGGCGGGTGGGTGGGTCAATGCCACTGTACGTGTATGGGCGGGCGGGTGGGTCAATAGCACTGTACGTGTATGGGCGGGCGGGTGGGTCAATGCCACTGTACGTGTATGGGCGGGCGGTTGGGTCAAAAGCACTCTACGTGTATGGGCGGGCATGGTAAGGCTGCGTGTACTGGAGACAGATCTGAGCTGTGGTCACGTAAAATGTTGTAGTGAACCGATTTCAACGGGATTAAAAAAATTATCAATTAAAAATTGATATCCGTTTAAAATTCGATGAACATATCAATCAAGTCTGTAAAAAAGTTAGTTCTGGCATTTATGTATTTAAAATACTGTCTTCATTTGCTGATCACAACCTTCTGTTGACTGAATACATCATTGTCCCATATCTAACATATGCTGTTGCAATCAAGGGAAAGGAACATACAAATACTAAAATGTTGTTTCAATTGCAAAAAAGAGCTACTCGAGCAATATTTAAGAAGCCCAGAACAAACTCCTGTAAGGAAATTTTACGTCGCATAAGCTCTTAACGTTTCCATCAATATATATTTTAAACTGTGTCTTTTTTTATAAGAAGAACTTAAATCTATCTGGGGACAATCCACGAGCTTTGCAATACGATCTGAGAGAGAGAAACATAGTCTTAATATCACATCACAAAACTGCCTTTTTTTGAAGAGCATTTATCATACAGTGCTCCCAGACTTTACAACTCGCTACCTGGTTCAATTAGGTGTTAGAGAGACTTAAAAACATTTAAGCGTAAAGTTAGAGTGTTTACTATCCCGCTGCTTTTATGGTGTTGGGGAATATTTAGAACAAGTGTAGTCCTAAGTGGTGTTGATAGAATGTATATTTTAATTGTTCTATTTAATACAAGAACAAATTTAGATAATAATTTAAATTAAGATAATTTATTAAATAAATCTTACGCTATTATACAGTTGTTAATTTCTGTTAAAATAAAGATTTGATTTGTGGTTAGTCATGGCTCCGATCATCATTGTTATTCATTTTGTTTTATTAGCCTCCAGAACTGTTATATTATAGAAATAATACTGGTTAAATTACCTTTTTTCCTGTCAACAGTTCTTCAAACATAATCTGCTATGTACATTTCGAAGCATAGAGCTTCATCATCAGGCTTTCCAAAACCTGATTGACATGGTCATCAGTTGGTGTCTATCGCCGGCCGGCAAATGTGCTATTTTAATATGTTTAAATGTTTAAATATTTTAAATGTTTTTAATGTTTTTAGTGTAATGTAAATACAGTAAAACCTCCTTAATCCGGCATTCTATAGTCCGGAATTGTCTATAATCCGGCATCAACGGCAATAGACACAAATTACAGAATTGCCTTCACAATGAACATTGAAAAGTGAGCAACTCGACAACTAATAAAAAAATAGTTGTAAGAAGCAAGTAGATGTTAGATCTTTTTCCAACCATCTACCAGTGCTGTTGCTAAAAACCACAAATACTATATTACAGTACTTTACTATATTTCATACTGTATTCAAATTTATTTCATCATGTAGTGTAATTAAAAATGCATTTTAATATTTCTTTTGTACTTATATATTGATTTATATTGTTTAAATAACCCATGTTTAAATAATATATACATACAGTAAAGTTTTGTCGAGCAAATTATGTTATTTTTTATACACCTCCTATATTTTTATAAATAACCTCCATAGTCCGGAATTTTCTTTAATCCGGAAAGCGTCAAGTCCCAAACGTGCCGGATTAAAGAGGTTCCACTGTAGTGACGTTTTTGGAAAGCCTGATGATGAAGCTCTATGCTTCGAAATGTACATAGCAGATTATGTTTGAAGAACTGTTGACAGGAAAAAAGGTAATTTAACCAGTATTATTTCTACATCATTGTTAATATGGCCACGACAGGAAAAAAAATTATGGAGATATATCGTAGATTAATATTTTAAAAAATTGAGATTTTTTTTAATAAAACGTTATTTCAATTGAATAAAAAGTGCTTTCCCAGAAAATATATACCTGATTCTACTCACTGGCAATAAAAAAAGTCAAGATTGGCGAGGTGTTTATAAACTGCAGAAATACACATTTACTGATTACCATTTACATAAATTAAGTCACTGAAACTTGTAAATATTTTTAAAAAGTGGATAAATAATTTGTTATGCCTACATTTCGTTTACAACTGTCCTAATTTATCTTCCAAAATCGTGGTGTATGTTATTGATTGCGTCTTTTCAAATATTCCAAGAATTGCTTTAACGTAGTTTTAAGTCCACGCATAATATACATGAAGAACAGTTAGCCCTATTATTAATTCTATAATTAATACACATTTCCTAATTTTCTATCATAGTTTTGTGATTCGGCAGCACGATAGTGATAACCAAGACCTTAACATAACTGCGGAGCTGGAACACTTATGGAGCAGCTCTCGTTATCGCTCATTGAGTACGGAAACATAACCAAGATGCACAACTGCAATGACTGATCAGTACCCAAACTAAGTGGTACGGCTATGGCTGTAAGACATGATGACGACATAGTCTGCACCATATTGTGTTCTCACTGCGGAGCTGGAACACTTATGGAGCAGCTCTCGTTATCGCTCATTGAGTACGGAAACATAACCAAGATGCACAACTGCAATGACTGATCAGTACCCAAACTAAGTGGTACGGCTATGGCTGTAAGACATGATGACGACATAGTCTTTGCACCATATTGTGTTCTCACTGCGGAGCTGGAACACTTATGGAGCAGTTCTCGTTATCGCTCATTGAGTACGGAAACATAACCAAGATGCACAACTGCAATGACTGATCAGTACCCAAACTAAGTGGTACGGCTATGGCTGTAAGACATGATGACGACATAGTCTTTGCACCATATTGTGTTCTCACTGCGGAGCTGGAACACTTATGGAGCAGTTCTCGTTATCGCTCATTGAGTACGGAAACATAACCAAGATGCACAACTGCAATGACTGATCAGTACCCAAACTAAGTGGTACGGCTATGGCTGTAAGACATGATGACGACATAGTCTTTGCACCATATTGTGTTCTCACTGCGGAGCTCGAACACTTATGGAGCAGCTCTCGTTATCGCTCATTGAGTACGGAAACATAACCAAGATGCACAACTGCAATGACTGATCAGTACCCAAACTAAGTGGTACGGCTATGGCTGTAAGACATGATGACGACATAGTCTTTGCACCATATTGTGTTCTCACTGCGGAGCTCGAACACTTATGGAGCAGCTCTCGTTATCGCTCATTGAGTACGGAAACATAACCAAGATGCACAACTGCATTGACTGATCAGTACCCAAACTAAGTGGTACGGCTATGGCTGTAAGACATGATGACGACATAGTCTTTGCACCATATTGTGTTCTCACTGCGGAGCTGGAACACTTATGGAGCAGCTCTCGTTATCGCTCATTGAGTACGGAAACATAACCAAGATGCACAACTGCAATGACTGATCAGTACCCAAACTAAGTGGTACGGCTATGGCTGTAAGACATGATGACGACATAGTCTTTGCACCATATTGTGTTCTCACTGCGGAGCTGGAATACTTATGGAGCAGCTCTCGTTATCGCTCATTGAGTACGGAAACATAACCAAGATGCACAACTGCAATGACTGATCAGTACCCAAACTAAGTGGTACGGCTATGGCTGTAAGACATGATGACGACATAGTCTTTGCACCATATTGTGTTCTCACTGCGGAGCTGGAACACTTATGGAGCAGCTCCATTATCCATGATCCTCTTCACCGCTATCGTCAAGACCGGGGAGTTTTCAAGAACTGTCTATCATTTGATAGGAATGGGTAGGATATGTACCGTGAGTTGTGTAATTGTTGTATTAGGGCCTAGTGTGGCAGGTGTGGTGTTCATAATATTTTGTGTACCACATCATATTTTTAGAGAGTTTAATTTATTTGCCTTGCCTAGATGTAGAACGGTTTCACATTATGATTTTCCGTTATATAAGACTCTAAGATTTCTTAATTTAAATCAATTTGAGTTTGATATTTTTAATGATAAGTTGGAGAGTATTTTAACAAAATGTAGCAACCTTTTATTTTGAATTTACTTATGGAGAAGTATATGTATACTATGTGTAAATTTTGTATTTTACCTCAAATATAAAGAGTTCAATAATTTATATTGTGAATTGTAATAAAGTAAGTTTGATATTGTTTCTTTTTAGCTGCCAGCAGTTTAGTATGATTGTTTAATTTAAGAAGTTTAGGATTAAATTATGTTTAGTTAAGATGGCTGTTTTGGGAATATGTTAATTATTATGTACAAGAGTTTTATAAGCATCATGTCCTGTAGCTGTCATGTAAATCTGAAATAAATAAATAAATAAAATAAAATTCTGTTATATTATAGTATAATTTGGCTATTATGTAGGATCTGAGTTTTTTTATAGCACATTTTTGATTTGTTATGTTTTTTAATTTATCAGGTAAAATACTGAAAATTTTTATACCCATACATTGAGGAGTTTTGCTTCTTGTTTTGAGCCTATGTTGGATTTGGTTGAATTTTTTCATGGTCTAAGTGTGTATTTATGGCAATTTTTGTCATAAATGTTGTCGGTGGGAGGGGGGTTGTTTTATAAAATGTTGTTTCGTGTATGTAGAGTGATGTTATAGTAAGGATATGTGTTTTTTCTTTTTTTTTCGTTTTTTGAAAAACAGATGCATTGTTTTAGCTATCGGTTCTTCTACTGTTCGTATGGCCTTATTCTGGAGAGTAAACATTTCTTGGGATGCAGATTCCCAGGCGATGATTCCAAAGCATATTAGGGATGAGAAGAGTACATGGTAGTATGCCATGAGTGCAATTTCCTTGTTTGTGATACATCTTATAGCGATAATGTTTTGTGTAGTTTGTTTATATGATCCTGCCATTAAATGGATTTTTATTACATTCTATAATTATGATTAGGAGACAACCCTGCATGCTTCGCGTGCCAACCCGTCTCTTGCTACGCTCATGAGGGGAAGCTTGGCATTGGTCAAGACACTTTGCTACAAGCCCCTATGTGGTACTGGGCCTGCAGCTTCGTGAGGAAGCTCGGCCTATGGCCTCGCCAGGATACTTGACCTATGTGACAATAAATTTGGAGTTTTGGGGCAGTGGAGTCATAAATATAGTCTTTTCTCAAATCTGGTGATATATTACGAATCAAGAGACCTTTAATTTGATACCCTATTTTTATCAATTTTGATTTTATATGGAACTTATTCATATCAATTTTCTCATAATACGAAAGTGGCCACAGAGAAAAAATGGACAGGGGTCGCTTTGTTATGGCCGCAGTGAACACCCCAACGGCCGTTATAAATAAATAACAACTAATGTACATCTTTATACATCTATAGTATTGATAACTACGTTTAAAGGAAGATTTGTGGGAATTAGGGAGGGACTGACAAGGTACTACCCCTGGCATTGCATGGCAAACTGGAGAAATAACTATTCGACACACATTCAGCGCATTATTGGATGTGACCTCTATTTCTTTTTTCTCTGTGCATCTGCCTAGAGTACAGTAGGGGAAGGCCTGGGATGGACCGTTCACGGCTTGCGTTTGTGGGTTATACTGAAAAATTGGTTGAAAGAATTTCAAACCTAATGAAAATTGCATGGTTAGGAATTGAGTTTTTCAATTTGTGTATTCAATTATGCAGCAGGAATGATTGTAAATGTTATTATATTTTTGTTATGTGTATAATTTTTGTAAAGTCAGAACTGGCATTTTCAAACCTGTTTTGTAAATATGTACCATATATGTAAGATGTTTTGAGAAAATAAAGATTATTATTATTATTATTATTATTTTGGCTTTCTGAAGTTTTTCCTACCTCAATCCATTTATCTCAGACAACACGCTTACTTAAAAAAGTAATGATAACCAGAAATCAGATCGTGCAGGGCTCAGATTTTTTCTACAACTTAAAGTGGTTATAGCATTTGTTCTACTTTCACAATTTACGAAAATGTCATGATAAAAAAAGTAGTTTTGGAAATTGTTGGCTTTTTAAA
Organism: Stictocephala bisonia; assembly: GCA_035578905.1. NCBI lineage: Eukaryota > Metazoa > Arthropoda > Insecta > Hemiptera > Membracidae > Stictocephala > Stictocephala bisonia. Next base: position 173,320 of record JAQJVL010000020.1, read on the forward strand.
TTTTTCTGGCCGCAGGTTATTCTTTCAGTTGAAATGAGTCTGCCTTTGAAAAAAATTATAATGCATGGGAATCCGCCATTAACGCCACCATTGTCAAATTTCAATGTTCAATCCCACATCTGATGAAAGTTTCAGTTTCCAATCTGATTTAATTCTATAAAACCTCAGTCTTTTGATTTTTTCTTGGTCTCAACGTGAAAATAGTATCCGAGAATCGCTACGACTTTTTAATAAATCGCATACATTTTTAATCGGAAGTAAATATCTTAGATGGGTAACTCCATGTTGGTATTAAATACATATATGCAAAATTTCATGATGATCGATTTACGAGTTTGAGTATAATGTGTTCCAAGGCCCTCGGTCTGGAAACTGCATTCCCTTGCAATTTGAAGACACCGGGCGCCGGTGGACACGATGGTTATTCCGTCATTTGTAGGTGGGTTACACATTATTAATGTACCAGTCCTCTCCTTTGATATTATATTAGGGACTCTTATGATTTCGACCGAGAAGGGCATTGTTTCAGAAATAAAATAAAAATAATGGATACACCATACTGTGTTGTTTAAGGATCCTAATTATCAATCACTGTATAGAAACTATCTAACAAAGGACAGCTCCAGTAATGACAGGCTGTCCGTATGTCGTCCGTCGTTCATGGAGCTAAGTACCGACCCATATTTCCTAGTTAGATAACAAAGACTGCCGATTCTGACCTTCTTTTGGGATCGGAGCTTACTCAATGTTTAATGTACAGTAAAAAATGTCGAAACATCAAAAGAAAACATGTAATTATATATTTCATAAGTGCCTAAATAATATAATTTTTGACTGGACGCGTGAATCAGGTGATTCATAAAATTGTGCTCGTCACCTTGTGACAGTGCGTTCCATCTATAGATTGAATCAGCATTTATAGATTGTTTTAACGTCACGATCCTTGTCACAGCGAATTTCTTGTCTTAACCAAGATGCTGTACCTACAGAAAGGACCCAACCTTAATTGACCTGTGTGTTAAGAAAACTCACAATATTTTCAGGTTAGAACCATAAGCTTAAAATTATCCAACATGCATCCTTCCAAAGCAACATTCCAGTATAATATCCTCCTGCTAAAATCAGGCCGACTCTTCCTGCGTTAGGATATACGATATCCTTCTGTTCCACCTGAAAATAGAAAGTTACTGTTGAATTCCATGTGTCACATGACCTGTAAAGTCATTCCACTCGTACTGCAGTGTTTAATAAACTATTGCTTGCCGCTGTAAAGTATTTGAATACGTTTCAAGCTTCGTACTCAATTTCAGACAACTGTACAGTTGTACTACTGCCAGCCTTATGTACAGGATGTTAGACTACCCTACCACTTAACCATTTAATTTCAGCATATGATTGATAAATCACGAGTTACCGTATTTACATTTTTACAAAGTTAATCGAAAAATTCAAAATATTTTAATACAGCAGAGTATCACATCTATAGTAATATTCTTACTTTTACGGTCGTCTCATTTAATCCCTTTGGGTAAGACATTAACTAATAGCGTTATATTTTTATCTAAGTTAAGTTTGCAATAATTTTCATTTCGACATTATAACACTGTTATGAAACCTTCAAGATTATATTCAAGTAAAATACTCAACAAAAAAGGAGAACTAGATTAACATAAAAAAAAGATTAAATAAAAATTAAAAGGAATATCCCTGGACCACGAAAGACAGAAGCGGATACAGAATACAATAAAAAAAATTATTAAGAAATGCCCAAACATACTGTAGAACTGGATATGAAAAAAAAGGAGATTGAACTTTTACGGACATATTAGGAGATTACCAAGGACCCAGCCACACACGAAATGTAACAGAACTAATAAATCTCAAAAACCCAACAATATGAATCACAGAGATACACAAATTTTTGAATTCACAAAAGATAACCGAATCTGAAATTATGGACATAGAATTTTTTTTAATATTTATTTTTAAAGACAAATTTAAATAGTCGTCAATTAAAAATGGTACAAAGTAGGTACTCGATACTTTATACTGAATTAAGTCTTATTATTCTCATACATGTACCGGGTTCGAACATAATATCTAGGGAGTTAACAAGATATGATACATTTGGGAAAAAACACATTCCGACAGACTGAAGGTAAAATAAGCATTTTAGGGAATATGTTTACAGGACTATTTTTCTTAGTTTTCGTGTACTTAACCGTATCCCGAAGTCTTGAAGAAGTTTTTATGAACACTCTATTTATCGTATATAATATTATTGTTATTAATGTATTGTATTTAATTATTGCTGTTAATATTATTTTAACACTTATTATTATTGAAAAATATATACTATTTGAGTGGAATATATTCAACCTTCTCGTGATAGAATACTCTTATTTATTTAAACATTTTCTACGTACTTCTAGGTGGATGTTACTAACTACCACTTCTTCCTCCACAGTTGTCGAGTTCGTACCTTTCTCTTGTGATCAGTTTTGTGAACGATGCCGAGTTCATGCCCTCCCCTTCCAACGGAGCAGAGAAAAGTTGCCGAATTTGTGTAAGTCCCTTTACTCTCAGAGCCAAGTTTTAATTACATTTTATATCAATACCAGTGAAACGAGAAGAATTACATTTATCCGTATACATAAATATTTTGTTACTTAAGTTTTCTCCTACTGTCGGCACAGACATTATGTGTACCCGAGTTTGAATGGTGTTTCCTGAGGAAGTAAGAGGCATACAGTAATTCTAATTACGCCATTGTTTTCCTTGTGTAATTGTACGTTATAACATATGCATTTAAAGATTTTATTACAAGTTTTAATAATTTTTATTCTAGTTGGAATAAAAAAGTACCGGAATTTTAACTAGTTTTTACTGTTCATTAAATTTACAACGTTATTACTCAAAAACCTGTTAATGTATCGTATTTGTATTTTAATATCTGGTTGATAGGAATATTTTCAATCAGTTTTGTGAATTTTAAATTCACGAGAAAAAAGTTCTGATCAATTTCCTGAAACATTGTTTTCTTAGCTTCCAGAGGTCGTAAAATTAATTACTTGGTCTTGTTGTATTTCTTATTCCATGTATAGTTACAATGCATTAATTACATCGTTTTAAGTAAATTCAGTGGTTCTTACTAGGTTTAACCCTATTTAAATAACTTTAAATTGATAAATTTAAATTAATTTAAATCAATATAAAACTCTGAATTTTTAACACATATGAAAGTAATATATCGTAACTATACCTGGCACTGGCGTGAGGATTACAAGATCAAGTAATTAATTTTACGACCTCTGGAAGCCAAGAAAACAATGTTTCAGGGAATTGATAAGAACCTTTTTTCTGGTAAATATAAAACTAATTTATAAAACAATCCTATCAACCAAGTATGAAAATATAAATGCGATACATTACGGGTTTATTGAGTAAAAACTTGTGAATTTGATATACAGTGAAAATTAGTTAAACATTTTGTACTTTTTTTGTTCCAACTATGATAAAAATTAGTTAAACATGTGATAAAATAAAAAAATGCATATGTCATAACGTACAATTAAGCGAGGAAAACAATGGTGCGATTTCCTGGGACTCACAACCAGGAAATACTTTAAAATTGAAAAGTATTTCAATTTTAAAGTTCATTTAAAAATGATACTTTTTATCTTTGAAATTATAAATATCATTAAATTGTTTTAAATGAAAAACTTCTTAATCTCTTCAGTTATGAGTAAAAACCGTAGTTATAAAGAATTAAATTTGTTCTTCGAACGGTGTTGTCTTTAAGTAATTTAAAATCAGCTAAATTCATAATTTCATAAGGCCACTAGTGCTAATGTAGTGGGCAACAACATTTTGTTATATTTCTCCTCACTCAAGGGAAGGTACATTAACTGATTTTGATTATAAAATTGGGAAATAATTGACACACCGAAATAATTGCACCACCTTAAAGCTTCAGACTGCGGAGGGCAATGTCCAATGTTCGAATCCCCATCTGAGCCAACGGTTGATCCTTCACTCGTTGAATAATGTTCACGCACAGACCTGTAGGCCCATTTGAACTAGCGAGTGAGGTTTAATATTTTAAAGTAAGAAAAAGTGGTACTTTTCTATTAATAATGAATGTTGATACATTTGTACGATTTTAATTTGAAACATACATTTACGATTTTCTGTTCATTTTTATATATTTATCATATCCACAGAGTTAGTTATAGAAGTTTATGACAAAATGTTTATCTTGATTTTTGTATGGGCTTTGACTACCATTTCCCCTGTGTTCGGTGCTGATGACCCTCCCACCCATTCATGTATAGTGGAGATGTCTCTCCTGCCCATCTATACATATACAGGGTATTTGAAAAGAACGAGCCAAAACTTCAGGAAATGATTAAATATGTAAAAATAAACAAAAATTCCTTATGAAGATGTGTCTTATCTCCTTAGTTTGGCGTCTGTCTGTCTATATGTGTGTATTTTTTAGAAAAAATACCTTATCTTCTAAACAGTATTAGCTATCATTTTGAAACTTGACACGAATATTAAACTACACACCTCCTGATATACTCTAAAAATATAAAATAGCATTTTTACCCGTTCCAAAATGGCGGCCGTTTAACTTTTTTAATGCTAAATTTCATGAAAACCAATTCTAAAACAAAAAATTGTTACGATATCTTTTATTTAGTTTGAAAATAGGCAAATCTTTTGGTACCTCATTTGTTACAATCGGACAGTAAATAACTGAGAAATTGTAATTTTTCTGATTGTGTGCAAAATGTTTTTGCATCTTTCGTATACTTGTGTCTACTAACTTGAACAAAACCACCAATTAAATGTTGCACACATTCAGAAAAATTACAATTTCTCAGTTATTTACTGTCCGATTGTAACAAATGAGGTACCAAAATGTTAGCATCTTTGAAAGATAAATATTAGGTATCGGGAAAATACGTTTTTTATTGGGTTTTCATGAAATTTAGCATTAACAATTTGAAACGGCCGCCATTTTGAAACGGATTAAAATACTGTTTTATATTTTTAGAGTATATCAGGAGGTGTGTAGTTTAATATTCGTGTCAAGTTTAAAAACTATGGCTAATACCATTTAAAAGATATGGTACTTTTTTTAAAAACACACATAGAGACAGACATCAAACTAAGCGAGATAAGACGCATCTTCATAGGAACAGTATTGTTTGTTTTTACATATTTAATCATTTCCTGAAGTTTTACCCCGCACTTTTCAAACACCCTGTATAATGGTGATGGCTCTTCCATCTACCCACATGTGATATTGACCCTCCCACCCACTCATTCTCGTATAGTTGTAACGTCTCTCCCGTCCACCCATACATGTACACAAGTAGTGGCCTTCCTGTTCACTCAAACAAGTCCAGTGCTGTTGTAAATTAAGTCGATTAATTACATTATTATTATACGTTTTCAGCATTTCATTAGTGTTTAATAAATATATAATAAATTGTATATTTACTTGTAATTCTAATACATAAAGATTGCCAATGCAGTGCCTGCGCCTGCAATATGCACTGAGGCATGGAGACAAGAGGTCTTCTCGTGACTCGTCTACAGTGCTCATGCTAAAACGCAAAGGGTGGAGTTCTCGACTCCAATCCATTTGTTAAGTGCATTAAACGAATTAACTGTGGGAATTGAATTTAAATCACAATACACTTAACACATTATTGTTGTTAAAAAAACTAAATCTGTGGTGTTTTAGTAATTTTTACAAGGACTGTGAAGTTCTTTTTAAAGATAGAAATATAAACTGAATGACTATTACTCTTCAACCTGAAGGATATGTAATACGCAATTTTATTATTGCCCATTTCAACAAGTCACTATTTTATATTTGTAATATTTTATTGCTACATAGTAAACAATAGGTTTTCTATTTGTTGTGATGGCATGGAACCGGGAGGAGTCTTTGAAGCGTTCCTGGCGTGATTCTCTGTTAAATGGCTTCAGTCTGAAGGGTAAGTAGGCCAGCATCTTATATCTGTGACGTGGGTAGCATTGATGTTGCGTTAAATAGAATTTAGGGATTAGGTCTATTTGTTCCAGAGATGCCACCGTACACATAATGGACAAAGAGGTCGATTTGTCATGGCCGCAGCCACAGTATTCTTATGTGTCGGAATCCACTAAATGTAGATAGTGTAGTTACGGAGTAGTGATGAGTTTGAGAGGAAGTTAGTTTACGTAGGATCTCCAGTTATCTTCCTACCTTGCGTTCTTACTTAAATCCGTAAAGGAATTTAACGGAGTAAACTAAAAATATTTATTCATTCGAAAGTCCAATATACCAACATTTGTAGGATTTTTAATACAACAAAAGCGTCCTGTAAAGGATTATTTTAGAAGAACAATATCTGTAAATTCCACCAGCTGAATTAACTGGGATAAATCTATATCTGTACAATCACTCCGAGGAGAGGATGGGACGTTTTCTACTGGTACCGGCTGAATAGGGAAGCAGACGTTTTCTACTGGTTACCAGCTGATAAGTGAAAGACACTTTTTCTACCGAAAACGCTTGGGAAAGAATAGAGACGTTTTCTACTTGTGCCTGGTGAAGAGGGAATAAGACGTTTTCTGATAACACTGAGATATGTTTTCTTCTAGTTCCGGCTGAGGAGGGAAGGACACGTTGTCTGTTAGTATCCACTGAGGATGGAAGGACACGTTGTATGTTAGTATCCACTAAGGATGGAAGGACACGTTGTCTGTTAGTATCCACTAAGGATGGAAGGACACGTTTTTTACTATTACCTGGTGAGGAGGGAAGAATAAATTTTCTGATAGTACTGAGATACGTTTTATGCTACGACTCATTTTATCATCGTCTATCGATTAATATTTATAAACACTCTCATTTTCCCGCAATTTAAATATGTCACTGATACGATTCCACCCGCTGAGGAGGGAAGGAGACGTCATTTACCTGGAAGGAGGTCGTTAGTACCTGCTGAGGAGTAAAGGAGAATTTTTCTGGTAGTAGCCTGTCGTCTGAGGAGGAAGGATCCGTTTTCTGATAGTACCGGCTGAGGAGGAAGGAGACGTTTTCTGATAGTAGCGGCTGAGGAGGAAGGAGAATTTTTCTGATAGTAGCCTGCCGGCTGAGGAGGATGGAGAAGTTTTCTGTTAGTACCGGCCGAGCAGGAAGGAACCATTTTCTGATAGTACTAGCTGAGAAGGAAAAGAGCCGTTTTCTGCTAATACCGGCTGAGAAGGAAAGGAGACGTTTTCTGATAGTAGCCTGCCGGCAGAGGAGGAAAGAAGCCGTTTTCTGATAATACCGGCTGAGGAGGAAAGGAGACGTTTTCTGATAGTACCGCTGAGGAGGAAAGGAGCCGTTTCTGATAGTACCCACTGAGGAGGAAAGAAGCCGTTTTTTGATAGCATCGGCTGGGGAGGAAAGGAGACGTTTTCTAATAGTTCCGGTTCAGGAGGAAAGGAGCCGTTTTCTTATAATACCGGCTGAGGAGGAAATGAGACGTTTTCTAATAGTACCGGCTGAGGACGAAAGGTGCCGTTTTCTGATAGTACCGGCTGAGGATGAAAGAAGCCGTTTTCTGATAGTACCGACTGAGGAGGAAAGGAGCCGTTTTCTGATAGTACCGCTGAGGAAGAAAGGAGACGTTTTCTGATAGTATCGGCTGAGTTGTGCGCTATCTGATGAATGATCCTTGCCGTATGTTGCGGAAGCTGACAGCCACGCGCCACGTACAGTTCGACAACGCGACCTTCTCTATAGAGAATGCCGGAATTGTGTTTACTGTCATTAAAACAAAATTTGGTTGGTATCTGTGTATATTGGGCAAGGTCGGGCGCTCTTTGTCCTCTCCCTGTGGCAGTGGCAGTCGATAATGATCAAGCAGCACAGGAAGTGGTGATTACATGGAGGGGGGTTTCCGGCCACCAGCCGCTAGCGACAGGTGAACTCAACTGTCTACTCTCTGCCAACTCGCCAAGCGGCCTAAGGTTTTTCCTCAAACAAGTGCCTATTATACTTCCTTGCCGCTTGTAGTATGTAAGGCTGGCGTTGTGACAGCGGTCTTTAATTGTTAGCCATTCAAGCAAATCGGTGTATGATTTCAGTGTTTGACTTCAGCATAGGGTTACTTAGCAAACGTCCGTTGTTAGGCTTATATCGGCTTTTTAACAAAATACTTTAATGTCCCTATTTGTACAGGTACAACTCTTTTAGTGCCAGAGGAATTTCATTCATAGTGTTTCTCTATCAATTTTTACATTGAGCCATTAAATAATTCCTATCTATGTTATTTATTACACAAACTTTTAACAATTTGTACACCTAATTATACATGAATAATCAGTCTATCAAAATAACATATTAAAAATATCCTTACATTATTTATGATATTTTTATTAAAAATAAATTTACTAGATAAAAAGGTTTGTTGTTTCCTTTGATCGATTGAATGTAGGTGAGATATATTCAATCGATTTACCATGGAAACAATTAAGTTATTGACATCCTCTTGAAATGTTACAATAATTTGTTCACAAGTAAAAGAGTTATAACAATTTTTATGTTGTTCAAAACAGCTGTTTCCTGACAGGTTTTGGAACCTTTTGTATCAAAATATAAGTACAATTGGTATTTCTAAATCAATAAAAAGTTTATTCTGAGCTGTTTGATGAACTTTGTGTGTGAAGTCTAGTGAACATGACGGTTGGCCTCTCTTTTGCTTCTCACAAGTTGCTCACCATACGTTGCAAACACTATCTGTTTTTGTCAGCTCTATTCTTTAGAAAAGTAAACTTTAGACTATTCGTTTTATTTTCGCTTTCTTGAACCTCCCTTCTTGTTGAAATATATTTTTTGTTTTTAGTTTCAGATTTTCCCCCCCATTTTATTGACGCTGTAAATGAATGGGCTAGAATTTCCCTAGCGCCATTATATTTTGGTAATCCTAAGGCTAAATGCAGTATTGTAAAATTACCACAGTTTTTTTTTAATGTGCGTTAGTTGTAAACTAAGTAAAACAAGTTAAATTTTACTGATATGTCCCTCTCCCCCCTTACATATCTTCCATGTCATGTTGGTTCTGTGAATTTTGGAAATCTTTTTCCACCACGAAACGCACTAACATTGCAGTTATCTTTATTCAGAGAGTTATACAGATTTGGTATGGGATTTTCCCTATGATTTTATAAAGCATTTATAGTCCTATCTTTTAAATGGCGAGACACATTATGTTTTAACTATCCATAGTAGGTTTTACTTGTCTAGAGCCATAGAACCTCAAAACTCCATATTAATGTTTCTTGTTCGGACAAAACAACTGCAAAAAATTGAGGACATGTACACTAGCTGTACAATACAAAACATGTACAATGACAATAACTATCACTATCAACTATTATAAATGTTCAATAGTATTTTTAGTCAATTTTTCGTAAAATTAATAAACAATCATATGTTTCTTATCAATTGTATAATTATTCTCCTGGTCATCTGTAACACGTTCATTTCTGAGAGCCTACGTACAACAAAGTGTAAAAACATTCAATAGCGTTAATGAATCCTATAACGCGTTTTCAATATTTGTTTTAAAATTTTTAGGAACAGATCAGAATTACCGATCTAATAAAATTGGTTGCAGTTTTTGCGACTCTACACACTCAGATGACCACGTCAATAAATCGCACCGCAGATATGCAATCACTACTCAGCCAAACGGGCTGCTCGCAGATCGTTAAAGACTGATGGCCCAATCAACTAACTGATAATTACTCAATTCACTTCCACAATACGACATTAAACTATTCCATTTAACATATTCAAATCACGTTATTGAGGATACCGTACAATACATTGTGGACATAGTTCCAACAAACATAGAACAGTGACTACGTTGCTGGCAGGCCACACGCTCGAAAACTAATGAGTGAGGTTCGGAAAGTAATTGCAAATTACGTAGCTCCCTAGGAATCCGAATATGAAGCTTAATGAAGCGAATTTATTTGTTAAAACGTCAGACAACTTAGAAAGAGCTCAAAAAGGTAATCTAATTGTAGTGACTTTGTCGGTAACAAGTAAACATTTTTATTGAAGGGCTAAATTCTAAACTGTTCCCAAAGATTGTGGATGAAGGCCCAGATAGGCAGGCAACTATTGCCAAATATTACAGATAAAGGCCAGATATTGCAAAATGTTACGGATAAAAGCCATATATTGCCAAATATTACGGTTAAAGTTCAGATAGACAGGCAACTATTGCCAAATATTACGGATAAAGGCCATATATTGCCAAATATTACGGTTAAAGGCTAGGTTGGCAGGCAATTATTGCCAAATATTACGGATAGCCCTGATAGGAAGGTATATTTCCCCACAGATTTTTAGATAAAGGCCCAGATAGGCAAGAAACTATTGCCAAATATTACGGATAAAGGTCAGATATTGCCAAATATTATGGTAAAAGTTCAGATAGGCAGGAAACTATTGCCAAATATTACCGATAGTCCTTATAGGAAGGTAACTTTCTCCAAATATTGTAGATAAATGCCCAGGTAGGCAGGCAACTATTGCCAAACATTACAGATAAAGGCCATATACTGCCAAATATTACGGTTAAAGGTCATATATTGCCAAATATTATGGTTAAAGTTCAGATAGGTAGGTAACTATTACCAAATATTACGAAAAAGGCCAGATATTGCCAAATATTACGGATAAAGGCCAGATATTGCCAAATATTACCGTTAAAGGTCAGAAAGGCAGGCAGCTACTGCCAAATATTGCGGATAATGCCCAGGTTGATAGGAGATTGTTGCCGAAGATTACGGATAAAGACCCAGATTGTAATCGTAGAAAGAAAATAAGATAGTTAAATGCACAATGAGTCTGGAGTTAGAGACAGAAAAGTAGTTTAATATTAAAGGTTTTGGAGGGAGTGTGAAGGCTGCGGAAAGTAGGCCTACGGTAAATTATTTAAGCGAAATATGAGTGTTGGTAACAGATTGAAACTAATTGGTGAATAAACATTATAGCTGTCAGCTAAATAAATTTAAACTCTTCGAATTTTCGTAAAAATTAAATATTCAAATTAAGTTTTCTAAAACATTTGTATGGTTAACGTGTAAATCAATTGTGTAAATTTTAATACTGTATTGAGTCATAGTATATCGTTGATGGAATAAGAAATTTATTTACAAAGTAACAATTCAAATTCCGGACAATCCTATAGTTATCAGAATACATTTTACTATGTCATTTAGTTTTATCGATAGACCAAAGAAAACAAATCTAACTTCCAGTAACTGCCAACTGATTGATCCGTTGGTAGTTACTTACCTTACGGCATTATTCAATATTGACGGGTGCCACTTTCCTGCTGACGAGCAGGACTACTACTAGCGTGTGAGGCAATATGCTGGATTCCAGGCTGCGTTTGTCATTCTGAATAAATAATTTTCTATTTACTCAGCTTTCATCCCACTACGTTGTGATTTTTTAATCTGTCTTGTTAATTCGTTATAGAAATAGAATTTAGTAACAGGCTTCAGTTAATAGAATGTATGTTTTCATTTATTAAATAGTGCTCACGTTATGTCTGAAAATCGTATTAAAAATATTAATCAATATATTTATACGTTTAACCCTTAGTTGGTAACGTGGACTTTTATTACATACTTGGTAACGTGGGGTGTAAATATACCCCCATTTTTTATTGTAATTATTTCCCTCTGGATAAATTTTTGTAACATTTTATGGGATTTGTTATAGGTTTAACAATAAACAAACGTGTTAACACTGTTTATACCATTATATTTAGAGAAAAAAACATATTTATACAAATTTTCCTAAAAATAGATTTTTTCAAAATCTTGAAAACAAGAAATGTAAGATTTTAAACTATTTACTATTTGTGACAGCACAACTAATTACTACTATTACAATAAAGGAAACTTAAAACATTTTGACTTCTCTTCATTTGTTTTAAGGGCCACAAACTCTGTTTTTTTGTAATAAAACTATGTCACTAGTCCGAATCCTCTGATGAGCTCTGCGTACCTTCCAGGCAAAGTTCGCACACAGTTTTCATATGTTTGCTACACTTGAAGCATGTTGACTTCACCTTCATATCTTTATTTCTAGGGCATACAGTGCACCTAGATCTTTGAGCATGAATGGGAGAGAGAGGAAGTTCAGCTTCATCATGTACTTTTGCTCGTTTGGCAGCTCTTTGTCGAATAGATTTAGGTAGGCTCTTCATTCTTGCCCTTGTTTGCACTTGTTCAGCCACTAAAGTCAATCCCAATTCCTGTAGGAAGCTTCTGCGGTCCATGTTGCTGTGAGGATTGTTGCCATTGAATATTACAAAACTATTTATACCTGCTATGTCTAGGGCCTAAAAAAAAGAGCACTAAGGGCCAGTGGTTGGTTCTTCTGCTGTGGAGTATGTTGCACATAACTTTTCTACAACATCAACTCCTCCCTTTGTCATATTATAAAAGGTAATGATGTCGGGTAATGATTCATCACCAGTAGTTGGTCCACTTCTGAGTTCTACTACCGGAACTTCTTCATCAGACTGGTCAGACTGTGACTGATGATCTTAAAGTTGAACCTCGTCATTCTCGGAGTCTTCATTTGTTGAACTATCTGCTGCTTGTTCTTCACATTCAAGGTCCTCCAAGAGTTGATGTAATCTTCTGCATTCATATTCATCCATCCTGTAACAATAAAAAACAATGTAACTCCACGTGGTTAGAATAGGTTGAGTTAGGTCAGGATTTTTAGTTTAGTAAGGTTGAGTTCAACACAATACAAAAGTAAAGAAGTATGCTAACAAGTGAACAATATAACAAATATCAAAACTAATCAACTCAAACTAATCATTATAAGTTTTAGTACACTTAGCTTAGGTTATTTTGTACTTTTACACATAAATAAAACAATCTATACTTACCTTGAAGAGAAATAAAGAAGACTTAAGTTGGTGAAAAAAAGAACGTATTTAGTAACATGGGGGTAAAATGACACCCCAAACACTTTGAGAGGTTATGACAGACAAACAAACACGTTGAGGTATCTGACTCCAATGAACTCTAGACTGCTTGAAGGTCAAATGAAGGTACCTGGAACTTCAGCATTGCTGCCAACACCGGAACATAAATATTCCCATTATAATAACAGTGGGGGTATTCCTAACCCCCACGTTACCAATTAAGGGTTAAAGACATCCATCAGCACACCAAACTGCACACTGCATGCCAGCCACAATGTCGGCAGCCTGAATAAATCAGTTTTCATTTGTTGTCTTTTTCTGTTTTTTTTTTTTTTTTGCTCATTCCTGTTTCACATTCTCATTGTTTTTACATTTGTAAGGTTGGTAGAATTCTTAATGTCATTCAATTAAAACACACAAGTCTCGATTGAGATTGTTTGACATTAAGAGTCAGTTGACAGTGAGAAGACCCACCTCCCCCTCTCAACAGTTTTGAGTAATAATTTTTAGTAGCCAAATTTTTGTAATAGGTTATATAGGCCTACCTATTTGGCTGGAACTTTTGAAGTAAATAACATCAGAGTGGTCATATAGTTGGGAAGTTTTTCAGATGTCCTTTGATCAATCCGCGAGATGTGACATGGTGAGATTAAATCTCACCTAAACAGTCATAGACTGTGAAACTTGTTAAATACACGAGTGGTTAGTTGAGATTATATGTATGTTTCATCAACTTTGTACACGTGTTCTCCCGCATTTACTTGACTCATAGCAATGAAGAATGGTGGGGGAACACCCAGCGTACCGTAACGTCAGCGTTATGAGACATGGCGTAAGGAAGACTGCTTACACACGCTTCTTTGCACCGTTGTTTAAAGGAGTTTTCGCTACACTACTTCGTCGTTTCAACTCACGCCTGGGTTGCAATAACTAGGGTACATGAACGTATGAAAAAGTGAGCTGGGTTGCAATAAATAGGCTACATGAACATATAAACAAAATAAGCTAGGTTGAAATAACTAAGGCACATATATGTATGAATATAATAAGGTGGGTTGCAATAAATAGGTTACATAAATGTATGAACACAATAATCTGGGTTGCAATAACTAGGGTACATGAACGTATGTACACAATAAGCTGGGTTCCAATAACTAGGGTACATGAACGTATGAACACAATAATCTGGGTTGCAATAACTAGGGTACATGAACGTATGAACACAATAACATTGACTGCAATAACAAGGGTACATGTACGTATGAACACAATAAGCTTGGCTGCAATAACAAGAGTACATGAACGTATGAACACAATAAGATTGACTGCAATAACTAGGGTACATGTACGTATGAACACAATAAGCTTGGCTGCAATAACAAGAGTACATGAACGTATGAACACAATAAGCTTGGCTGCAATAACTAGGGTATATGTACGTATGAACACAATAAGCTTGGCTGCAATAACTAGGGTACATGAACGTATGAACACAATAATCTGGGTTGCAATAACTAGGGTACATGAACGTATGAACACAATAAGATTCAAATTCAAATTCAAATTCAAATTTTTTATTGCATGAAGACAATTACATGAATTGCAATAACTAGGGTACATAAATGTATAGTACATAAATGTAGGGTACAATAGATTGACTGCAATAACTAGGGTACATGAACGTGTGAACACAATAAGATTGACTGCAATAACTAGGGTACATGTACGTATGAACACAATAAGCTTGGCTGCAATAACAAGAGTACATGAACGTATGAACACAATAAGCTTGGCTGCAATAACTAGGGTATATGTACGTATGAACACAATAAGCTTGGCTGCAATAACTAGGGTACATGAACGTATGAACACAATAAGATTGACTGCAATAACTAGGGTACATGAACGTATGAACACAATAAGCTTGGCTGCAATAACAAGAGTACATGAACGTATGAACACAATAAGCTTGGCTGCAATAACTAGGGTATATGTACGTATGAACACAATAAGCTTGGCTGCAATAACTAGGGTACATGAACGTATGAACACAATAATCTGGGTTGCAATAACTAGGGTACATGAACGTATGTACACAATAAGCTGGGTTCCAATAACTAGGGTACATGAACGTATGAACACAATAATCTGGGCTGCAATAACTATGGTACATGAACGTATGAACACAATTAGCTGTGTGGCTGAATCGCAATAACTAACTATTGCACATTAATAGTTTGTGTATACAATAAACTGTACGGCTAAAGTGCAAACCAGGTCTACAATAATATTCACTGTAAAAAATATATAGTACAGCTCCATCGCAATAACTAAGTTACAAAAATACTAGTGTTCAAAATAAACCGTAAGCTGAATCACAATAAAACATAATACTTGAATAAATTGTGAAGGCCCTACACAATAAACGTTATCACTATATCGCAATAATTTTCTACACTGGAATAGTTATAGTGTTTAAGAGTGTTTGTGGCTGAACCGTCAACTTGTGTATATTATATTATATCCTCCATTGAAAGAAGAATTCCATTTTTTATAGAATAAAAACATAATTGAATTTCACTGAGTGGGTGGGTGTTCCGGGATCGGCTACCCAGAAGAGTTCAGAGGCGAGTAAACAGTATAAAAGACGGCGCCGCGGTGGTAAGGAAAGACAAGCAAGCAGATCGTGAAGCGTGCTAGCGGGCGTTCTGCGCGGCGTCTGAACCACAACAAATGACTGTAATTCTTGCTTCATTACCAGGGGAAATAGAGAAGATGGCTGGTTGAGTTTTAAAAATACCTTAGGTCAATCAAGTCCTGGTGCATATGTAAACACGACACCTACGCTAACTACAGCTTACATACTTTGGGCTACAAACTAAGGGAGAATGTGAATCTTGTTTACTTACAAAGACACCTTGTGTCAATCAAGTCCTGGCGCATAAGTAAACACATCTACGCTAACTACAGATTACATACTTTAGGCTAAAAACTAAGGGAGAATGTGAATCTTGGTTATTAACTTAAGTTCTCAGTCAAAAGTTCTACCACACAGCAAAATCAAAAACGGTGGCTGAGAGGGGTGAAGAAAAATAGGAAGTAGTTCACCTGCATTTGTGAGTCTTCTGCCTGGAGAATCAGTCAAGAGCGCAGTGAAAAGTGGGTATTGGTGGCTGCTCCTCTGGGTCGTAAAGAAGGCCTGTTGTATGGCCCAGCCCGTAGGTCCTCCACTGCGTCCCAAGAACATCAAGGAGGAAGGCAATACAGGTGACGATCCATCTCCCCTCCCGGACTCTGGAGCCGACGACTTTATCAACCCCACAACCCAAGAGAGAACAGAAAAACAAAGAAACATTTTAAAAATAAAGAAAGAGAGTATAATAAAAAATAATTAAATCCAGAAATGAAGTAACTTAAGTGAAAGGACTCAATATCCAGAAATCGTGTTTTACCTCAAATCTACAATACAAAATTGACAAGTTTTATTTATTTGATGAATTTCTTTCTTAGGACAAAAGGACACTACATAAAATTTTTTAAAGTTACTTGTAGATGTTATACAAAACTCTTGCAAACAAGTAATTTCGGGCAACAGCTTGTAAGGTGGATAGGCTAGCCTATGAATCCAGTGAAGTCATTAGTCATTTAGGTAACTAAAGATTTTAAAATCTATAGAAAAACTCAAGTTTTACTACTCTATTTTTAGAACTAAAAAAAATGAAGAATTTTAGGTGTTACAAGAATATTTACAAAAAATTCATAAAAGCTGCAAAGGCCTATGACATAGAAAATGCACTGACTAATGCCGAAAAGTTTTCAAAAACAGCATGGAAAGTCATAAATTCCATAACCAAACAGCAAAATACGAACTATTCTAAATCAATCCAAAATGAAGTCGGTGGCGAAAAAAATTCAAGACCCGGAAAAAGTGGCTTCAGAATTGAATAGCTTTTTTGTGACTGTGGGCATTATAAATGATAGTAAAAGTGGCCATCGTCCAAATATCATATACCGTCTACCGAATCTACCGTCATCTTCAGTGGCGCTTACCGGTGTGGACGAGGTGGAGGTGGCACGGGTTATCCAGGGACTGAAATCAAAGCGGACATGTGATATCAATGGCTTGTCAGTGTGGATCCTCAAAAGGTGCTACAGGCATCTTCTGAAACCACTAGTAAAATTAGTCAACATGTCTTTTCAATCTGGCATATTTCCATCCAATTTGAAAACAGCAAAGATCACACCAATTTTCAAAAAAGACGATCCTCTAATTGCAAGCAATTATCGTCCAATTTCTATCCTTCCAGTAATCAGCAAGATTTTTGAGAAACTTTTTACCGTACGATTAATCAATTTTCTCGATCAATTTGAAATTATTAGTAAAAACCAATTTGGTTTTCGTCAAAATAAATCAACTATCGACGCAATTAATAATCTTGTTGAAGAAATCATGGTGGGCTTGGAGAGACGGGAACAGACTCTCAGTGTGTTCTTTGATCTCTCCAAAGCCTTTGACTGTGTCCATCACGCAACCCTGTTGCAAAAATTGGATACATGTGGTATTCGTGGTCTGCCACTTAAATGGCTAAAATCTTATCTCGCAAATAGATCTCAGTGTGTCCAGATTGCCAACACTCTGTCACAAAGGGCCGCTATGAACCAAGGTGTCCCCCAGGGATCTATAATTGGTCCAGTTTTGTTTTTAATTTATGTCAATGATCTGTCAACATCGATCCAGAATGGAAAGATTGTTCAGTATGCTGATGACACGACTCTCCCTAATAGAAATAAAACAAATAACGATCTTGAAATCGATACGTTTATTAAACTAAACTCTTGTATACAGTATTTTTCTGATAATTATTTGCATGTAAATAACTCAAAAACAAACTATATTAACTTTTGACTTCGACAACAAGACAGTAGGCTTCGGCCTTCTCTGATGATAGATGACACCCTCATAGAGGAAGTTGAATCTACAAAGTTCTTAGGAATGTACCTTGATAGAGGTCTGACTTGGGACACTCATGTCGAACACATTTGTTCGAAGATTACTTCAGGCATTTATGCACTGCGTAATCTGGTAAAGTTTTGCTCATTTAAAGTATTGAAGATGGCCTACTTTAGCCTAATATATCCACATCTTGCCTATGGACTGATGCTGTGGGGAGGATGTGCTAAATTTAAATCTGAAAGAATCTTTAGGCTTCAAAAGAAAGCCATTAGAATAATTAATAATTTAGAACCAAGAGAGTCGTGTCAAGATGCATTCAGGGAGTGCGGATTGCTGACCCTGCCCTGTCTCTATGATCTTCAAGTGGCTTTTTTCTGTCGGTTTCGTTGTAATCTAACATGAGCCGCAGACATTCACGAGCACGATACTACTAGAGACAGGGATAGCCTACGAACTCAAGCTCACAGAACACGAGCTTTCGAGCAACTCCCTTCTCAGGCCGGGGTCAGAATAATCAATGCACTCCCTGCAGACATACAAAATTTAGAAAGCGCGACTCAATTTAAAGTTAAATTAAAAAAATCTTTTAATATCTAAAGCTTTCTACTCTATTGATGAGTTCCTAACGTACCGCTGGGGCCACTAAGTTTCGTAATAAAGATTGACACTAGAGTTAAAGAGTGAATGTATGAATGAATGTTAACTGATGTTGACATTCATTCATGATGTTGTAAGTTTGAAAGTTGAATGAATTTTACGTTAATGAATAGTGTAGGCCTATGTAATTTATTCATATATTTTAATTTTTATTAATTCTGACGCATGAAATACAATGTAAAAAATTGTCTAATGCAATAAAGATTATTATTATTAGTTAACAAAACATCCTAAAGAAACATTTTTAGTTACCTAAATAAATAAATATGACGACAGAAAAAAATTACATTAAGATAATATTAACGTAACAAAATTAGCTTCAACAACCGTAAAAATACATTTGAAATCAGCAACGATGTATCTAACTTATCTCGCCTATAACAATTGAATAAATATAAACGGGCAACAGCACTATTAAAAATGAAATTGAAACGAACACACAGAAGAATAATTGACAAAAATAAACTACATTTCAGCCACAACCTTGAATGTAAAGCAAACATTTAATCCAATAATTTCTTTAGCCGGACATAAAGTTGAAGAAAGCTGGCCAAGAAATGAAAACAATGAGAAGATAGACAAACGAGAAAGAAGACCGGGGATAAGAAATGAAACACACATTGACACATAAACTAAAACACTCACTAGGAAGTCGTGGCTATCCCAGAGACGATCGAAATCTGTGCCACGGCACACGACATCGCGGATGGATGGTACGTCCACAGACGATTTTAATTCTCTGCTTGGAACATTCTTCCAGAAAACGGACATATGGACTGTACTTTACCAGCGGTACTGATGTAGTGCATGCACTTTTATTACGAACAATGTTAACAATTATTTGAGCTAAGCGTGTGGTCTGTGCGATACTAACGCAGTTTACGCCTGTCTTTAGTGGTAACTGAAAACTGTTAGGACCAACCAATTATCAAAATTCTGATTATTTGACTGCTTGATCTTCCTAGTATTGTGAATCCTGCATGCCTTAATGGAGGAAAGTAAGGCAGGGTGGCCCGTGCCGTGCCACGCCGGCGAACACGCCCTGCCCCGTCCATTATTGATCCCTCACCATCACGACATTAATCATCTTTACTCGTACAATAAGTCACCACAGAATGACGACTAACTGGATATGCAGATCCAGATTTTAAACAGATATTATTTTATCAAACACTCATCATTAAAATATTTTACAGAATGCCAACACATAGTTACAAGCATCTATTTTAGACGAAAAAAAATTATTCAATAACCAAGCTAATCAACAAACCCCTCAAACGGCAGACCTTGTAGTAGTGCCCAACCAACCTCCCGACGAACGTTCAGACCTAGACGTTCTCTGTCCCAGTTATTGTATTTATAAATATATAAAACATTTAGCCATCTAACCTATGAAGCAATTAAAATACTTATAAATATATCCGTCATTCTTTATATATTGTCAGTTACCTAGTTATGTCAACCATCAATTTATCAGTGCAGACTGTTCTGATACCAAGAAACCTGGCCATTATCAGACGTACATTTGTATTGACCATCTCGCCTACACACACAATGACATCGACCTCCCACCTACCCATACATGTAGAGTGGCATTAACCCTTCCACCCACCTATACACGTACAGTGGCATTAACCCTCCCAAAGTGAATGTCCAAGACTCCGAAAAGTTGTCTTCTAGAGTTCATCTTATTAGTCACGAATAACTGATGATAGATTAATAATTAATTAGAATGTTACTTATAAACTTTACCCTCACACCCAGCATACAAGACACTTGATGGCCATCCCACCGACCCTGCATACAAGACACTTGATGATCATCCCACTCACCAGTATAAACGACACTTGATGGCTATCCCACCCACCAATATAAACGACACTTGATGGCTATCCCACCCACCAGTATAAATAACACTAGATGGCTATCCCACCCATCCAGCACACACGTCACTTGATGGCTATCCCACCCATCCAGCACAGACGTCACTTGAGGGCCATCCCAAACTGCAAACACGACACTTTATGGCCATCCCATCCATCCAGCACACACGTCACTTGATGGCTATCCCACCCACCAGTATAAACGACACTAGATGGCTATCACACCCATCTAACACACACATCACTTGATGGTTATCCCACCCATCCAGCACACACGTCACTTGATGGCTATTACACCCATCCAGCACAGACGTCACTTGAGGGCCATCCCAAACAGCAAACACGACACTTTATGGCCATCCCATCCATCCAGCACACACGTCACTTGATGGCTATCCCACCCACCAGTATAAACGACACTAGATGGCTATCCCACCCATCCAACACACACGTCACTTGATGGTTATCCCACCCATCCAGCACACACGTCACTTGATGGCTATCCCACCCATCCAGCACAGACGTCACTTGAGGGCCATCCCAAACTGCAAACACGACACTTAAGGCCATCCCATCCATCCAGCATACACGATACTTGATGGCTATCCCACCCATCCAGCACACACGTCACTTAATGGCCATCCCACCCACTCTGCATACACGACACTTTATGGCCATCCCATCCATTCAGCATGCACGACACTAGATGGTCACTCCATAGTCTTGCCACCCTTCCGAAAAATATGACTCGATATCGATTTCATTGTACTTTACAATACTTGATGTATTTGTAATATGTCAAGTACGCAGTTGCAGAGCTAATAAATAAAATGACTTGTTCTTTGTTAGTCTGTAAGAACAGGTTTATTTCCCAACGGTAACATTTCCATCAAGTGTTAACTCTTTTTTCACCATATTAGTAGTAATAATGCTATCACTGTAAGATAGGTAATGGAATATTTGACTAACAGTAGCTAAGTAAACATTGTTTTATTGTTATATTATGTGTTTTCTTTTTGTTAAAGTAAAGGGTGGCAAATAAGCAAGATAGATCTCTTTCCCGTCAATAGTTTGATCGAATCATCGAAGGCAACATAATGTGCATATCCAGGGGTGTCTCATGCTTGAATATAAGCACTAATAATTGTTGTGTAATAGAAAGTGTTATTCTATCGATAGTCGTAGAGGACGGAGGAGGAGGAATGATGAATGCCCGCGGGTAAGTGAGTAAGGAGTGACGTACACCAAACCTTGTAAAAATACTAGTCACTCGCCGACCGTTCCAACAATGGAATGAGCAGTAGGCCTCTTGTTCAGTGGCCGTGTTTTACTGACAGTCCAGTTCTACGTGTACGCTCAGTGGTAAAAATAAGTACAGTATTGTATTGCATGTCGAATTCCTGCGATCAATTCCACTCGTAATGGTAAATCAATCAACCTATTAAAAATATTTATTGAGACAGTGGAACACTCCAAACAGCGTCCCAGTTCAATTCATCAGAACAGGAATAATTTGCAATTTACAAAAATTAAGGCTAAATAATTGTAAATAGTTTTTTAATTAGCATAATACGTATTGGTACATATACAGTACAAGTAAACGTCACACAACACAAATATACTACAATATAAGCACACAATGCACAAATATTACCGTGATCGATTTCGGTGAACCACACTCACCTTCCTCAGACCAGAGGGATTCACAAAAGGTGAGCGTGGTCCACAAAAAATTGTAAACGTCACACAGTACAAATTTGTGTTGTGTGACGTTTACTTGTACTGTAAATAATTGGCAAATACATTATGAAATATCTTCTGCTCTAACTTAAACCGAGCACACAGGCACAAAACATAGCTTTACATGTTTATCATGTCCACCATACCCTTACTGAGATCTGTTAATTATTTTCACTCTAGATTGTTGATACTATTAAAATATACGAATTAACGTTCTGTTATATTTAATTTGTAGTAATTGATATAAAAGATCGTTTCACCTATTAATTATACTAAGATACACTTTGCAGTTGAATGTTAGCGTCTATAGACCAAGATATATTTATATTCAATTGAATGGTTAGTGCATATAACTTCCTACTTTATCTGCATTTGGATAGTTAGTCTACAACCCAACTATCTTAACTGGCCCAAAACTATTCCTAAAACAGAGGTCTTAGATTCTCTGCGTACTCGCCGGTCTTTCACTGTTATACCTGTGCCTCTCACTTGTCTTGGTGGTACATATAGCGCTTCGTCTGCAACACAAAAGAAGTTGCCAGTGCCCTAAGACCCTTGATTCCCTAAGCGTCGTTACAGTCTCCTGTAATTCACTGTAAGATCTTTGCCTACCACATATCTCAGTGCTTGAAGTAGCATTTCGTCTGCAACATTAAAGTGGTTGCCTGTGTCCAAAGACACTACGATTACCTTATCGTTGTGTCATTCACTGGCAGACCTGTGCCACCCACTTGTCCTTGACACAGCCACAGCTGACCACACGCCAGATGCCAGATGTGGTCATGGCTCAGCTTACACAATCATATGATAATTATCGAAATATCATGACACAATGAGCAGTGGGGAATGACACTAAACGTTTGAAAAATATAAGGAAAATTATTCTATTATTTACAATGAATCTAATAAACTATATTCATTCCTCAGAATATATTCGAAGGCCTCATTATACAATTCATGGACACCACGTGAAATGTGTTTACCTCCTAATCTGTATAAACTATTATAAGAGAAGGTCATTTAAATTTTTATGATATCGTCCTCGATATTCAGAAGGAGGCATTGAATTTATTTTTTTTTTTTTATTTCAAACACATACATTATAAACAAATTAAATACACGAAATAGTAAAAACTAGCCACGGAAAGGACACATATTATGTTATCAGATGATGTATAATAATAAGTAAAAAATATTTTGAGCCTAAGTAGATGTTTTTTATGTAGTTGTAGTTTACCAAACATTATACTGCAACAAACATTTCCAAACGTATCCATCTTTAACATTATAAGTGATCTACCATGGAATCTTATTTGCCACTAGGCTGGCATATTCTAATAACAACCATTCCAGAACTCACACGCACTATAACAAACATAACATTGGAGAAGTGCTCACCTGACGGCCTGCGCATGACTCTTGACAACATAGCCACATGCATTAAAAAAGGAATATTAATAGGTTTACTTAGCGCCTCCCCAAACGACTATTGACTATCGATAGCTTATCTGCCTACCTTATTTACACGACAAACTGCTGTTGATGGCTTGTCTATATGCACTTGCCCCTTGACAAGACACTCCCATGTCTAACACAAACGAATTTTTATTGTTTATCTTACCCCCTCCACAAACGACTATTGACTATTGATAGATTATCTGCCTACCTTATTTACACGACAAACTGCTGTTGATGGCTTGTCTATATGCACTTGCCCCTTGGGACACTCCCATGTCTAACACACACGAATTTTTATTGTTTAACTTACCCCCTTCACAAACGACTATTGACTATTGATAGCTTATCTGCCTACCTTCTTTACACGATAAACTGCTGTTGATATGCACTTGCCCCTTGACAGGACACTCCCATGTCTAACATAATGGAATATTTATTGTTTAACTTACCCCCTTCACAAACGACTATTGACTATTGATAGCTTATCTGCATTACTTATTTACACGACAAACTGCTGTTGATGGCTTGTCTATATGCACTTGCCCCTTGACAGGACACTCCCATGTCTAACATAATGGAATATTTATTGTTTAACTTACCCCCTTCACAAACGACTATTGACTATTGATAGCTTATCTGCCTACCTTATTTACACGACAAACTGCTGTTGATGGCTTGTCTATATGCACTTGCCCCTTGACAGGACACTCCCATGTCTAACACACACGAATTTTTATTGTTTAACTTACCCCCTTCACAAACGACTATTGACTATTGATAGCTTATCTGCCTACCTTATTTACACGACAAACTGCTGTTGATGGCTTGTCTATATGCACTTGCCCCTTGGGACACTCCCATGTCTAACACACACGAATTTTTATTGTTTAACTTACCCCCTTCACAAACGACTATTGACTATTGATAGCTTATCTGCCTACCTTATTTACACGACAAACTGCTGTTGATGGCTTGTCTATATGCACTTGCCCCTTGGGACACTCCCATGTCTAACACACACGAATTTTTATTGTTTAACTTACCCCCTTCACAAACGACTATTGACTATTGATAGCTTATCTGCCTACCTTATTTACACGACAAACTGCTGTTGATTGCTTGTCTATATGTACTTGCCCCTTGACTGGACACTCCCATGTCTAACACACACGAATTTTTATTGTTTAACTTACCCCCTTCACAAACGACTATTGACTATTGATAGCTTATCTGCCTACCTTATTTACACGACAAACTGCTGTTGATGGCTTGTCTATATGCACTTGCCCCTTGGGACACTCCCATGTCTAACACACACGAATTTTTATTGTTTAACTTACCCCCTTCACAAACGACTATTGACTATTGATAGCTTATCTGCCTACCTTATTTACACGACAAACTGCTGTTGATGGCTTGTCTATATGCACTTGCCCCTTGGGACACTCCCATGTCTAACACACACGAATTTTTATTGTTTAACTTACCCCCTTCACAAACGACTATTGACTATTGATAGCTTATCTGCCTACCTTATTTACACGACAAACTGCTGTTGATGGCTTGTCTATATGTACTTGCCCCTTGACTGGACACTCCCATGTCTAACACACACGAATTTTTATTGTTTAACTTACCCCCTTCACAAACGACTATTGACTATTGATAGCTTATCTGCCTACCTTATTTACACGACAAACTGCTGTTGATGGCTTGTCTATATGCACTTGCCCCTTGGGACACTCCCATGTCTAACACACACGAATTTTTATTGTTTAACTTACCCCCTTCACAAACAACTATTGACTATTGATAGCTTATCTGCCTACCTTATTTACACGATAAACTTCTGTTGATGGCTTGTCTATATGCACGCCCCTTGACAGGACACTCCCATGTCTAACACACACGAATTTTTATTGTTTAACTTACCCCCTTCACAAACGACTATTGACTATTGATAGCTTATCTGCCTACCTTCTTTACACGATAAACTGCTGTTGATATGCACTTGCCCCTTGACAGGACACTCCCATGTCTAACATAATGGAATATTTATTGTTTAACTTACCCCCTTCACAAACGACTATTGACTATTGATAGCTTATCTGCCTACCTTATTTACACGACAAACTGCTGTTGATGGCTTGTCTATATGTACTTGCCCCTTGACAGGACACTCCCATGTCTAACACACACGAATTTTTATTGTTTATCTTACCCCCTTCACAAACGACTATTGACTATTGATAGCTTATCTGCCTACCTTATTTACACGACAAACCGCTGTTGGTGGCCCGTCCATCTGACATACATGCCTCTTGACAGGTCACTCAGATGCTTTACAAAAAGGAATATTGACAGTTTAATCTATTGCCTCCACAATCAGCTATTGACAATTGATAGCTTATCTGATTGTTTTATTTACACCACAAAAAGCAGTTGATGGCCTGTCTATATGCACTTGCCCCTTGACAAGACACTCCCATGTCTAACACAAACGAATATTTATTTTTTATCTAACCCCCTTCTCAAACGACTATTGACTATTGATAGCCTATCTGCCTACCTTTTTTACATGACAAATAGCTGTTGGTGGCCCATCCATCTGACATACATGCCTCTTGACAGGTCACTCAGATGCTTTACAAAAAGGAATATTGACAGTTTAATCTATTGCCTCCACAATGAGCTATTGACAATTGATAGCTTATCTGATTGTTTTATTTACACCACAAAAAGCAGTTGATGGCCTGTCTATATGCACTTGCACCTTGACAGGACACTCCCATGTCTAACACAAACAAATATTTATTGTTTATCTAACCCCCTTCTCAAACGACTGTTGACTATTAATAGCCTATATGTATGCCTACTAAATTACACCACCAATGGCTGTTGATGGTCTGTCCATATTTCATACATGCCTCTTGACAGGCAATTCACCACATTCCTAACACAAAATAATTTTGGTGGTTTAATTTATTGCCTCAACAAACGACTATTGATAGTTGATAGCTAATCTGTCTGTTTTATTTACACCACAAATAGATGTTGATGGCCTGTGCATCTGTCACACATACATTCATTTTAATATGCCACTCACATGCATAGGAATCAAATACAGCAACAAATACGTAATGCAAACATCGTTATTATCACCAATCACGCAAAGATAATTGAGTCAACCCGATTTATGAGGTCAAAAATCAAGGAATAGACATTGGAAAGTCTCGCACATCGGTCCTAATTTCCATTGATCTAAATACCATATTATAGATTTTCGGCAGCTCAGGATTACACAGATTAATTACAAAGAGCCCCTATTTTAAGACCAGTAAATCAGTTTTCTTTTCCAATTGTTTCAGAGAGTGATGTTCTAAAGGCTATTAACTGCACTACTGCATTGTCCAAATGTCTGGAGAGAATTGTCCATTACCAACTTTCCAGTTATTTTGAAAATTATAACATATTATCTAAATATTAATATGATTTTCGTAAGCACCATAGAACTAAAACTGCACTTTTTAAAATCATTGACGATATTTGTGAAGCCATGTACAAAGGGCATCTAATAATTTTAACTCTGATTATTTAAAGGCTCTTGATTATGTTTTTCATTCTCTTATTTTACTAAATCTAAAGTGCTGTCTGTGGTCTCTCAGATGGTTGTGTTGACTGGGTCAGGTCCTACTTATCAGGCCGTAGTCAGTGTGTGAGTACTGTGGATATTATGTCTGACTGGAAAACTGTCTCTCGTGGTGTACCACAGGGATCAGTATTAGGACCTATATTATTTTCATTATACATAAATGATATCACACCTCAAATACAAAACTCCAAGTGTCATTCGTATGAGGATGATTTACAAATTTATCGTGTTTTTCCTATCGATGAAACAGACTGGACAGTTTTACTAGTAAATCAAGACATTAAAGCCATATTAAGTTGGGCTTTAAAACATGAACTACAATTGAATGAAAATAAGACTCAGGCTGTAGTTATTGGTCTTCCCAGACTAATGTCACAGGTCGATGTTGAATCGATTCCTAGACTGAGGGGGGGGGGTGCTTAACATTAAACTATTGTGACAAATTTAATAATCTTGGATTGGTTTGAACTTTGAACTGGTCTGATCAGGTTACAGTAACTTGTAATAGGGGTTTTGCTGGCATTCACAGTTTCAAACGATAAGCTTCTTTTCTTCCATTGATTGTGAAAGTGATGCTGGCGAAGACCTTAATGTTGCTCATTTCAATTACTGTTATACTGAGATTAATGACGTGATTGTTAAGCTCTCGGACAAGCTTCAACTTGCACAGAATTACTGTATCAGATTTATTTTCAATCTTCGAAGAGAAGATCATATTACTCCCTTTTATGTGCAACTCTCAATGTGGAAGAACTTTGTGAATACCACATGCTTTTACTTTTTTCACAAGATTTTGAAATCCAAACTTCCAAGCTACTTGTCCGAGTGTTTAAAGTTCATACATGAAATTAGTACAAGAAATACACGACAGAGAACATCTCTTCTATCAGTCTCTGTACACTGGACAAATATTTATAATAAATCATTTACCATAAGAGCTCGCCGTCTCTGGAATTCTCTCCCTGACAACATCAGAATATTACTCGTATTGTATATTATATTATAGTAGGTGAGATTTCTCGCTTTGGGGTGGTGGTTAAGGACAGTTGGTTCTAACGGTGGCTTGTCGGTGACATGTACGAGTGAAACGCGCGCGCGCGCGTGTGTGTGTTTGAGTATGTGTTTCCATATCGTTCTTTTTTTCTTTCTTTTGTTTTCATTTCTTTCATTGATTTACTTATTTATTTTTATTTAGTAGCCTACCATATTTTATTCATTTCAGTGTTTCGATGGAGTAAATTATTTGTGTACATATAATATATGAATTATTGTTTTGTATATAAATAAAAGTTATGAGCTGGTAATGCGTTTAAATTATTATTAAATTTTTTTTATTTGTGTTAAATTAATATGTTTGTTTATTTATATTTTTATTATTATTGCTATTAGTTTTTGGTATGCAAAGATATAAATTGATTTGAGTTGTTCTTATTTTTCATAAACGTTTTATTGTATATTTACTATTTTGTTTATGGGGTTAAGTGTTAGAGAGGACTTTACAGTCCTAACTTCGCCCCTTTAATAAAGGCATTTTTCATTTCATATTTTTCCTTTTTTACAAACGGATATTCAAGCGCCTTCACAAACGATTACAGACTATTGATACCATATATCTGCCGTAATTACACGACAAATAGCTGTTGATGGCCTGTCTATCCATCCTATTCTATCCTATCCTATAAACACTGAACACACGTTTATCGGATAGTGATAGTCCACTTACACATAGTTCACCGACAGCCAATGAAGTGTTTTTTGTCGTGTAAAATATTGTCATTCATACGAATAATTTGTGATTGCAACACTAAAGAAAAATAAAAGTGAAATAAATATAGGCTTATTCACAAAAGTCGTGGGTGGGTAAAACCTAAAAATGCATCATTATGGCACTTTGTGAGAAAGTCAAGAGAGAGACTTGACTCTAGACCGGACGCCGAAGGTCGCGCGAAGAAGTAACGTGCATACATTTCTGTCTATAAAAGGAGTGCATACGTACCCCAGGTCGGTCCGGCAACCATATTCGTCAGTTTTAGTGTGTATTTACCGTGTTGTCTGTTGGCATCTATACAGTATTGTATTGTGTATTGTTTTCGCAATTGTGTTGACTGTCTATGACTACAACTGGGTCATGCTGACTGGTCGGGCTAGTGCTGAGTCGGCGTTCAGCAGCGAGACTGGCCTCAGCGGTCGTCGGTCGAACCATCACCAGTCCGTGCACTGCTGCATCGCGCATCGCGACCCCGCGGACCTCCGACCTTCGACCCAAAGATTATGGTACGTCAGCTCTAAATATTAATTAGTTTTCACTTTTTTATCTCACATCTCGTGTCATTGTCAGATTTCTCCGTCCTCATTCAGTAAAAGAAATGTAAGACGCCAACATTAAATTTTGACGAAATCAAATAGGAAGGTAATTATTGTTTTTATGGATTCAAATGGAGTACATAAATAAAACTTATTTATTCCATCAATGTACGGGGTGTCCCGTAGTAAATGGCCAAATATTTACCATCTTATACTGTAGGTCAAAACAAACAATTTGATTATGTGGTGTATAGTCCTATCTTGCTTAGTTTTCCTTCCGTCTGTCTGTTAATCTGTTGATTTCATAAAATAATTGTTATCTCTATAACGATTTAATATATTACATTTAAAATTTGTGGGTTTTATCACGTTACTAGTTTTAATTTTAAATAAAAGTAAAAAAAATATAATGTACTGAAAAAAATGGCGGCCACTTTAAAATTAGAATCCTAATAACTTTTAAAATGGTAGTCTTAATGAAATAATAATAATAATAAATTACAAAAAAGGTAGTTCTTTTTAATATGAACATTTTGGTAATTTATTGAAACTTGTACAACAAGTGGTTGCAGAAAAAATTAAGATAGTTTAGCTAACGTTGAATAATTAATTATTGCTTGGAAACCTCTCCTAGACAGATGGCGTGTAAACTACTGCATCTCAGTGCGTCTGCAACCACTTGTTGTACAAGTTTCAATAAAGTGCCTAAATCATACTAAAAAGGACTACCTTTTTTGTGACCTACTATTATTTATTTATTTAATTTTTTCATTAAAACTACAATTTTAAAAGTTATTAGAGATTATAATTTTTAAGTGGCCGGCATTTTATTTCAGTACATAATATTTTTTAAACTTTTATTTAAAATTAAAACTAGTAAGGTGATAAAAACCCTCAATTTTAAATGTAATTTACTAAGCCGTTAAAGAGATAACAATTATTTTATAACAACAACCGACAAACAGACAGACGGAAGGAAAACTAAGCAAGATAGGACTATACAATTCACGATGAAAATTGTTTGTCTTGACCTACAGTATAACCGGGTGAAGCTTTGGCAACTTAATGCGGCACACGCTGTATAGTATAATACTGCGGCACACGCTGTATAGTATAATACTGCGGCACACGCTGTTTATTATAATACTGCGGCACACGCTGTTTATTATAATACTGCGGCACACGCTGTTTATTATAATACTGCGGCACACGCTGTTTATTATAATACTGCGGCACACGCTGTTTATTATAATACTGCGGCACACGCTGTTTATTATAATACTGCGGCACACGCTGTTTATTATAATACTGCGGCACACGCTGTTTATTATAATACTGCGGCACACGCTGTTTATTATAATACTGCGGCACACGCTGTTTATTATAATACTGCGGCACACGCTGTTTATTATAATACTGCGGCACACGCTGTTTATTATAATACTGCGGCACACGCTGTTTATTATAATACTGCGGCACACGCTGTTTATTATAATACTGCGGCACACGCTGTTTATTATAATACTGCGGCACACGCTGTTTATTATAATACTGCGGCACACGCTGTTTATTATAATACTGCGGCACACGCTGTTTATTATAATACTGCGGCACACGCTGTTTATTATAATACTGCGGCACACGCTGTTTATTATAATACTGCGGCACACGCTGTTTATTATAATACTGCGGCACACGCTGTTTATTATAATACTGCGGCACACGCTGTTTATTATAATACTGCGGCACACGCTGTTTATTATAATACTGCGGCACACGCTGTTTATTATAATACTGCGGCACACGCTGTATAGTATAATAAAAAGAATCACATTTCCAGTAGGCCTACTAGTACAATCAGAGGACGTTTCACTAAAAATACACATTTAATTAGAACATAATTAACTTTCGGCCTTGCTAAATATGACATAAATAAGGATAATTAGCAATAAGGATACATAATTATTGTGTATTACGTTGTTAAACATAAAATTCTACACTATATTTTATCGGATAGTAAGAAAATAATGACACAAGTAATAACAGCAGCAATAACAACTTTGTAAATAGAGGTCGTTATACTACTTTAATTTGTAATTTTCATCTCTATAAAAAGCTACACAGTAGCATGACATGTGTAAGTAAAATGGTTTGCATGAGCCAAAAATAACAATAAAGTGACCAAATAAATCATGATCAGTAGTAATGGAACGCTCAAAATATGTAAATCGGAAAATACAACAGTTACAGTAAATCATGTCTGACCAAAACAACGCTATTGGAATGAAAGGCATCAATCTGTGACTAATTTCCAAAATTATGTCTTTAACACATCTGACTACTGTGTTGACAATAATTGTTATACAGGGTGGCTATAAAGTCACTTCCTCCCTACTTTAACACATCTGACTACTGTGTTGACAATAATTGTTATACAGGGTGGCTATCAAGCCACTTCCTCCCTACTTTAACACACCTGACTACTGTGTTGACAATAATTGTTATACAGGGTGGCTATCAAGCCACTTCCTCCCTACTTTTTGTTGTACAATTTGCATTTTAAGTTTTTTTTTAATTAATGCCATTCTAATGGCATTAATTTAAATCGTTCTAAAGTAATAGACATGTTCTAACTGTTTAAGTATTATGGAATATTGGGAGTAACCTGGTGTCCAAGATATAGGAGTCAACTTCTGAACTCTTTATGAGAAGACAGTCATGCAACATGTCTATTAACATTGCCTTTTCACCCTGAAAACAATGGTGTACTTAGAATGAAATAGGGTTGTATAGTTTTCAATATTTATTTTTTTTTAATATTTCAGTATAATTTTTTATTAACATTTGGTAAAAATTCCTTTAGATATTTCTCACATTATAAATGTTACAACCTTTTTGAAATTTAAATACACAGTTGTTTTCGAGGTGAAAAGGCAATGCTAATAGACATGTCGCATGACTGTCTTCTCATTACAAATTTTAAGACGATTTCTACTTCTTTAATCTACTAATGTCTTGAAAACGGTAAAACTCTTTGGATTTTTTAATACACAGTTGTTTTCAGGGTGAAAAGGCAATGTTAATAGACATATCGCATGACTGTCTTCTCGTTACAAATTTTAAGACGATTTCTACATCTTTCATCTACTAATGTCTTGGAAACGGTACAACTCTTTGGAATTTTTAATATACCATTGTTTTCGTGTTAAAAAGGCGATGTCAATAGATATGTCGTATGACTGTCTTCTCGTATAGAATTCGGAAATTGACTCCTTTAGCTTGGACCTCAGGTTACTCCCAATATGCCATAATACTTAAAAAGTTAGAGCATCTACCTATAAAATGAAAGGCATAACTGAAAAATCCTTTAAATGTAAATTGTAGACAACAAGTGGGGGGGAGGACTTTAGTTTCAGTGCTAATTTGCTCGCTCGTATCGATTTACGACCATGTGAACTATCGATTCCACAGTCCTTTGACAGCTAACGTTTAGCGAGCAATGTATACCGAATCCCTTATTGTTAAATTTTTTAAGCGTTTTGTTCTTAAGAGAACATCTAACAAATCATTATTTTTTCGAGAGTCCAAGGAAGGTTTAACACCATATTCCTAGTATCTTGTACAACGACTGGTCCGTTTCATTATTCCATATTCTCGCAGAAGGTCTACTTGAACAAGTAGCATGAATTCACTTCATCTTTGATGTGTTGGCAACACACTTATCTTTTTTTTTCATTATTTTTAGTATGTTTTGCAATTTCACCTTTACCTCCCGAGTCCTCGCCATAGTCTCGTAGATCAGGAAGCAGTAAAGTTTTCTTAATGGATCAGGTCACAAAATCAAGACCCAGGGTGTGTTGGTCTATGAATTCCTGTTGGTTATAGTATGGGTTGCCTGTAAGGTATTTTTTTAGCCTTCTTTCAAAGGTTTTAATGTCTGGTAGTATTTTTAGGTTTTCTGGTAGAATATTGAAGAATATTTAGCCCATATGTGGTGGAGTGTTATTTGTTTATTTTAATTTATGTCTCTGTTTATTTAAATTACAGGATGTTCTAGGATTGTACCTATGGCCCTCATTTCTTTTCTTTCTTTTTTTATTTTTTTGAGGGGGGAGGGGTTTATGAATTTAACTACATACGTAAAACAATGTATAAAGATATCAAAGTTATAATGTTATTTGTTGGGAAGTAAGTTTTACAGGACTATTGCGGGTGTAGATTTTCCAGGATTCAAATGGCTTTCTCTTGAAGGTTGAACTTTTGAAGGTTGAAGTTTCAACAGCATTTCCCCGGTCTATAATACCGTTTAAAAGGTTCTAAGAATTAAAAAGTGCATGAAACGATATCTTAGATTGTGTTTGTGATGTTTTAATTTTTTAAAGAACATAAAGTATGACCGATAATTTCTTGTGATGATTTTCCAGATCTGGTTCCCAATTAAAATTGTTATCTATTGTAATTCCAAGAAACTTTGTGGCGGTGGATGTTGTTTCATTTTCTGAGTTTGATTTGTGCGTGAAGTGGTTTTGTTGTTTTGGGTGAATCTTATATTATTTGTTTTGGATCGGTTTATCTCTAGGTTTGTTTATAGGTTGAGAGTTTCACAGAAATCTTTTGCGTATTAGTTCCTCCTGTAGTGGTGCAGTTAAGTTTGGTTCTGCTGCTGTGTAAATGGCACTATCATCTTCGAATATTACACAAGTCCTATTATTTGGAAGGTATCCAGGAAAAGAGTTTATGTAGACCAGAAAGAATAGGTATCCGAGAATCGAGCCCTATGGAAGCCAGAGATAGTTTTTTCCTATTGTATATTTGAAATGTATTTATTTGACTTATTATTTCTTTTATTCAGCTAGTTGTTTTCTTTCATGAAGGTAATTTTTAATCCAGTTTGGGGCGTTGTCCTTTAAGTTCATTTCTTGTGGTTTAACATTTTCCTGTTTAGGCTGACGAGGGCCTTCTGGAGGTCCAGGAATGCTCCGGGACGAGATTGTTTCGCAGAGTCAACTGCGGCACAACACAACTAGTGTGGTAGTGATAGGGTTGTGGTTTTCTGATTAATGGACATTTAGAACATTGTTCGTAATGTACAATGTGTTTCCACCATTGGGATCTTGAAAACAATAAGATGACAACAAACTGTAAATATGGATCATCCCCTTGTTTTTTTGGGGAGGATTAAAAACATATAGGTAACATTTTTCTAAATAGCCCATATTTTCCAATATGGTGGCCAACTCAATCTTTCTATAGCCCGATATGTTATGGTAATTTTGGATAGGAAATATAATTTGAAGAATTTTGTGTACTTATGTAATATTTGATATACAGCACCATATACGAAATATAAAGCCCAACGTTTCATACAATACAGGTAGGCCTAGGCCTATCAGTTATAAGTGGGTTAGTAGCCCACTACTGCCATTGCCAGCTGTTAGTTACAATCATACCATTGTTGGAACATTAACAATTACTAACCTATAAACTTCCACTCTGTCGTCACTTACTGTTCACTGTGCCAATTATTCTTCATTAAAAATTCCGTTTTCTATTATATGAAGTGGTCTATTTGGATAACATAACTAAATTATGACCTTTTTGAAATAGTAAATTTTATTTTTGAAAGTGAGTGGAAATTACATAGTAACTATCTAACGAAATAAACTTGTATGGTTTTATTGTTTTTCAAATACCTCCGTTTAGTTCATGTCTATTAGGATACCTGTCGTGATGTGCGATACTTACAGCACTTCAGTTTCTATAACTTAGAAAATATACTTCAAACTTGTCTAGAACCTCATTGTTTTTAAACTCTGTAGCAAAAAATTGAAAAAAAAAACAATGATTACGTTAGGTAATGCAGAATAATTGGCACAGTGAACAGTAAGTGACGACAGAGTAGAAGTTTATAGGTTAGTTAACTAAGTTTAAAAAAAGTTTTCGGATTAACTATCCGAAATTACCGTAAAATATTAAGCATTCCATTATAAAAAAATTTAATTGGCCGCCATGTTGGAAATGGTGGTCATTTAGAAAAATGTTACCTACAAAATATTTTTAATCCTATCCAAAAAACAAGAGAATGTTCCCCATTTAACGTTTGTTGTCAGAATATAGTTTATAAGACCCCAATGGTGGCACAGAAAAAAAACCCTGTATAGTGTATATTCGAAAATTATGTTGACATTCCTATATCGCGAAAACTACGTAATAAATTTTTTTATTTTGAAATTTTTTTCCTATTGATTTTGACGTTTGGTATTATCAGAGATCATTGGTTGTATTCAGTCCACCATACTACATATAGTACAAACATTTATGGTTATATAGTTTTACACCGGAAGTAATTTGAGCCATAACAATAAGCAGGTTACGTAGCAGGCAATCCCAACAACTGCTTGCCGAATAAAGAATATTCCTCGTTTTACACAACATCGTTATTTATAATTATAGACATTCGGCAAGAAATCGGCAAGCGTATGTTGTGAAAATTAAATACAAATGACCGTGTATTTGTTAATTAGTTACTGATAAAAGATTGGCACCAAATACTATCCTGGCTGCACAACTGTTCAGTTTCACGACCGAGTATTTTTTCTCAAATCTACGTAGCATTTCCCAAATCTACGTAACATTTTTCAAATCTACGTAACATTTACCAAATCTACGCAACATTTCTCAAATCTACGTAACATTTCTCAAATCTACGTAACATTTCCCAAATCTACGTAACATTTCCTAAATCTACGTAACAATTCCCAAATCTACGTAACATTTCCCAAATCTACGTAATATTTTTCAAATCTACGTAATATTTACCAAATATACGTAAAATGTTTTTAATCTACGCAACATTTTTCAAATCTACGTAACATTTTTCAAATCTACGCAACATTTATCAAATCTACGTAACATTTCTCAAATCTACGTAAAATTTCCCAAATATATGTAACATTTCTCACATCTACGTAACATTTCTCAAATCTACGCAACATTTCTCAAAGATTATTGTTTACGATGAAGGATTTTCAAAGGCGTATTTGTTGAAAGTTACATGTCCACATTTACACACAAAAACACGATCAGAAGTTATTTAGTTAAAAGTAAAAAAGAAAAAAAAATTGTGTTACTGTATTTCCTACAATTTAACCACGTGTACGTTTACTTGATTGTGCCTACGTGTAAATACATTCTTTGGTAACGCAAAATTAACGATCTTTGTAAGTTGTATTCATTTATTTAGGTATCTTCCTCTTCTTCTCAAGAAGAAGAGGAATATACCTAACGCTTTAATACATACAATTAATACTGTACTTAAAACTAGTATTTTTAACATGGAAATTTGGTTATTTATTTATTTTAAATCAATTTAGATTGTGTGGCGAGGTAGTAGACACTTAAAAAAAAAATATTAAGTGTCTATGTAAGACGGCGAGACCAAATAATTTTTCAAGCTATCACAAAAGTCCAGTCATAAGGGCCAGATGAAGACCCACAGTCCTGGGGGGGGGGGGCTGATCTAGTCCCTACACAACTGTCTTTCGGGACTGACATCGAATTGTCTGCAGAGTATAATCTCCCCAACAAACAAAATTGTTGGGTTGAAAGCAAATCAAAATTGTTACTGCAGTCAATAAATGTTTGCCCCTTTAAGATGTGTGTGTAAGTGATATCAGTGCGTTTATATATTTTTTAAAGTCTTTTTGGCTAACTCAATTAGAAAAGTATTTTTATTTTTCACCACACATTACTAAACCTATTAAAACTGTAGTATCTAACGCCGTTTAATGTTACCGTACATCTATTTTTGCACCGTAATTGATGTTCATAGAGGTAAACTGTTTTATACATCAACGAAAACATCAATTTATTTATTTTGATATTGAAATTTGGACTTAGGCCGGTTACACACATATGCATCTCGCACGGTGCGACTAGCATTTTTCTTGCTACTAGCATGCAGCTCGAAGACCAACCTGTGTTAATCAATTGGAGCTTAGACACATATGCGACTGGCACGGTGCTAGTCGCATGCAGCGTGCAGCGCCACTAGGAACCGATCGGTCGGTGTTTTGGCGCTGCATGCAGCGTGCATCTTGAGTTGGCGCATGCGCAGAACACATTTCCAAGCCCTGACGCTCTTGTTCCCATGGTGTACTACGTTGACAAGTGCGGAAAGTCACTTTTTGAATAGCTTGAGTTTTGTTAATAATAATTTGTAATTAAATAGTGTATACCCCATTTTAAATTAGCTATTTGCTGATTATGTATTGGCTACTTTTAACATTTTGGCGCCAATAAGGGTGTACCCAATATTCACGTTCAATATTTATTCTTCTTTGACGTCGTCTTCTTCTAATGACGGTAAATAACAACAGCATTTCATCATCCGACGACGACGACATTTTCCAATGAACGAATAAACTGAGCGCCAAAAAGTCCCCACCTCTCTCACCTTGCCACTAGCACGTGCCACGACCATGCAGCCTGCATGCTGGTTACACACATATGCATCTCGCACAGTGCTACTGGCATCAAAAATGCTAGTCGCACCGTGCGAGATGCATATGTGTGTAACCCGCCTTAATTTAATGGTCGCTCAACAAGTGGGTTAGATTAGTTGAGCCCTAGTTTAGTGAAACGTTCAGGTCATGGCAACTTTTATTTTTGTATACATTTTTTTACTCTATAAAATTCAATATCCATGCACATGAAGATTGGTCTTTACTAATAAACTAAAAACTTGTAAAATAAAAAGCTCTAAAACTATGTTTTACTATAAGCCATTTCTTATTATTGCAAACAAAATTATAACGTCCAAATGCTTAAATGTTAAAAGCTCCCATGAGCATCCAATAAAGAAATTGTTTTCTAAAAATTAAAAAATTGCGAACTGGAACATTTTGATAGAATGAGAAATTATATTATTTTTAAAAGACATATTCACTATTGGCCATATTTTTCAATTAGAATTTCATACATTTTCATTACCCAGTCACAATATTTGTTTAACATTTACATTTTATTTTTACTCATTTCGACTTATGTCAACAAATGACAGATGCGTTAGTTCCGCTCATTTTTACCCGTAAATTAAATAATTATATCTGTTATAAAATAAATTACACTGGAACAGAACATTTCTATGTTAAATTGGTTAGTTAAAAATATAAAAAAATTATTTTTTTAATTAAGGGCAATTCTATTAGATAGATGTTAATACAGTTTTATTAGTATTTTTCCTTTTATTAACTATCATTATACGTTTTCCTATTAACTTGAGATATGAATATAAATTGTACAAGTTTTATATTTCTTTAATTATCTGCTGAATATTTAAAATAAATCAGCTTGTGGAACGCCTGCAAACTAGCAATGCTGTTTGACGTACAGTAGTGCTGTGCTAGACAGTATCGTGCAGGCGCTCGCTCTGGCAGCATAGTTGCTTGATATAATTTGATTTTCAGTAATTATTTCTAAATTAACTCTAATTTTTAATTTTATTTAAAAAACCCAAATATATTTTTTTCATGTATTAATAAGTAAATTGCTACTGTAATACCATTGGTTATACACCTATCAACGCAGCAGTCGGGACCTTTCTCACTGGCAGGAGGAAAGCCTTAGCCTTTGTGCACACCGTCATTCATATTATAGGTACTCAAATAATAAAATAATTATGTACTAGTGTGTATTTTATTTTTTAGTTTGAACAATTGAAAAGCCCTGTTTTCAATTAATTTTGCAATTTTTCATTTAAATCACACTCAAATTAAAAGGAAAACAAATTTGACCAATCGAAATTTTAAATTGTAAAATCGAAGGGCGCTGCTCTCGTACAAAAGAAATAATATTTTACTGTGAATCCAAAATGTAAATTTTAAAAGAATTTAATTTAATACATAAAACTGTGAAAATATTTCAGATTTTTAATATTATTTATGCAGTGAAAAAAATTTAAGATATATATAGTATAACACAATCGTATTGGCTCATCGTCCTACCTATGAATGTTATTTATATGAAAAAATGCTTATAACCTATACAATTCTAAGCAAGAATAGCTTTTTTTCTCGATTATTTCTAATAAAAATATACGTCTACTTTAAATAAATAAATAAAGTTGTTGTTTACAAACATTTTAACCGGGAAAAATAGTTTTTAGTTACTTAAATGAATTCATTAAAAAATACGCGCTCTAAAACATTGTAAAAACGTTACAAAAAGATATTGTTACAACAACAAAAATACTGATTTGGCCTGGTTTTGCCTATCAGCCAAGGAATTGTGTTTTTTGTTATTTTACTTAGCAGTTTCAAAAACCCATTTCGTCATTATTTTTCAAGACAGTGAAATAAACTATATATATATAAAATATATATATATATACATATATAAAACGTTATTTAACAAACTCATCTTGGTAAAATTATATAAAATACGCTTAATTTGAACTAGTGTTTTAATTTCAAAACAGGTTGCTCTAAGAGTCCCTGCCACTCTTTACTACAAAGGATGTTAATACTTACATTTTCTTTTTCACGCAAAACTCTTTCATCTGAAGCGAGTTTTGTTTTAACCAAGTATATTCCTATGAATAAATATCGAAGAATATTATCAAATATCATAATTACTGTGCTTGTAGGACATATAATTAATGGTAAACGGAAGTAAGTGTAAGTGCAAGGTGAGTCGATAGAGTTGTCATGGCGTCCTTAGTCAGACGTTTATTGCCGAACGTCGTGTGAAGACGCAGTACCCGCGGTTAATAACTCTTTCCGGCTTCGTTCAAGATCTACATTAAAACTTGTCTTAATTTGGAATATTAGTTTGCATAACCCTAATTCGGTACAGCACTACATTATATGATTGTGTGTCCATCGCCTGTATGCATAACCATCAATGGTACTTCAGATGAGTTAAGTGCTATGGTTGGATTTAACATAATAGTTTCATTTGCTACCACAAGTTCAAACTTTTCTCTTATAAATATGTAAGAAGTGGAAAGAAGATTCCATTGTGAACTCCTACGAATATTGAGCGAATAACTCCAATAATACTAAATAACAATTGCAATTTAACGCAGATTTAATGTTTTATTAAGCTCTATTTATTTAACAACCAAATTTAATGGATTAGAAAAATGCTCTGGATCTGAAATATCTTATAAAACAAGGAAGTATAAATACACCTGCAGGACGTAAATACACCTTCCGACTTACATGTACTTTTATTGTGGCCAACCACCGTACATGGAAGTGTATCACTTGCCCACCACCTCACCGACGTATACCAGCCCACCAATCGACATGTACTATTATTGTGGCCAACCAACATCCGACGTACATGGAAGTGAATCACACGTCCATAATCTCCCCGACGTATACCAGCCTACCCACCAACACGTACTTTTATTGTGGCCAACCACCACCTGACGTACATAGAAGTTTATCACACGTCCATAATCTACCCGACGTATAACAGCCAACACACCCACACGTTCTGTTACTGTGGCCCTTCACCTTCCGACGTACATTGAAGTTTATCGATTCATCCAACTCATGTACGTTAGGTTTCACAGACTCTTGTCGTGCAATATTACTATTGTTAATCGACAAATAAAGAATTTGATTTGATTACCAACCACCTTTTTGACGTATGTATCATTTTTCTACGGCCTCCGTGCAGGAAGTTTGTGTGATAACGGGTCACAATCCATAGTGTCGTTGTGGTTGCGGACCAATATGTGCGTTGTTCAGCCAATGGCATGAAAATTCTGCTGGCTCAATGTTGGCATATGGTTGACAGTCTGTCTCATTGTTCTGCGGCCTCGGTGCAGGAAGTTTGAGTGATGACGGGTCACAATCCATTGTGTCGTTGTGGTTGCGGACCAATATGTGCGTTGTTCAGCCAATGGCATGAACATTCTGTTGGCTAAATGTTGGCATATGGTTGACAGTCTGTCTCATTGTTCTGCGGCCTCGGTTGCAGGAAGTTTGTGTGATAGCAGGTCACAATCAATAGTGTCGTTGTGGTTGCGGACCAGTATGTGCGTTGTCGAACCAATGGCGTGAACATTCTGCTGGCGAAATGTTGGCATATGGTTGACAGTCTGTCTCATTGTTCTGCGGCCTCGGTTGCAGGAAGTTTGTGTGATAGCAGGTCACAATCAATAGTGTCGTTGTGGTTGCGGACCAGTATGTGCGTTGTCGAACCAATGGCGTGAACATTCTGCTGGCGAAATGTTGGCATATGGTTGACAGTCTGTCTCATTGTTCTGCGGCCTCGGTGCAGGAAGTTTGTGTGATAGCAGGTCACAATCAATAGTGTCGTTGTGGTTGCGGACCAGTATGTGCGTTGTCGAACCAATGGCGTGAACATTCTGCTGGCGAAATGTTGGCATATGGTTGACAGTCTGTCTCATTGTTCTGCGGCCTCGGTGCAGGAAGTTTGTGTGATAGCAGGTCACAATCAATAGTGTCGTTGTGGTTGCGGACCAGTATGTGCGTTGTCGAACCAATGGCGTGAACATTCTGCTGGCGAAATGTTGGCATATGGTTGACAGTCTGTCTCATTGTTCTGCGGCCTCGGTGCAGGAAGTTTGTGTGATAGCAGGTCACAATCAATAGTGTCGTTGTGGTTGCGGACCAGTATGTGCGTTGTCGAACCAATGGCGTGAACATTCTGCTGGCGAAATGTTGGCATATGGTTGACAGTCTGTCTCATTGTTCTGCGGCCTCGGTGCAGGAAGTTTGTGTGATAGCAGGTCACAATCAATAGTGTCGTTGTGGTTGCGGACCAGTATGTGCGTTGTCGAGCCAATGGCGTGAACATTCTGCTGGCTAAATGTTGGCATTTGTTTGACAGTCTGTCTCATTGTTCTGCGGCCTCGGTGCAGGAAGTTTGTGTGATAGCAGGTCACAATCAATAGTGTCGTTGTGGTTGCGGACCAGTATGTGCATTGTCGAGCCAATGGCGTGAACATTCTGCTGGCTAAAGGTTGGTTATTTACTTTATCTTTTTAAACTGTCGGTCCAAGTATCCTGTGGTTTCCTAAGGTTTATTTCGCATTGAAAATGTATACTATCAAGATATATTGTTACAATTTTAACATTTCGTTACAGATTAAGTTGTTTCAATGATATTACTAATATAAAAAATAATTTATTAACAAATAATAATCTTCTATGCATGGTGTATATATAGTCCTCCACTGGTTTATAAATTTTCTCAATGTAGTAAATGGTAAACATTTATTACATTATCTGTACCATTACTACACCTAAAAATCTCCTTTCTGATGAAACCGTCAGTTTTCTATCGTATCAGGGGGACGACATACAAGGAGTCAGAATAAAACCTTAAAAGAATTTCTGCGTACGTGTATGGGTGTGTGGGTGGGTGGGTCAATACCACTGTATGTGTATGGGTGGGTGGGTGGGTCAAAACCACTGTATGTGTATGATATTGAAAAATCCATGTGAAAAACAAACTGGAGGCAGTGAGCTTAAGAAACTTCTTCCTCGTCATTTTATTTATAAATTGTGTACAACACTGAAGTTGAAAACTAAGAAACATTTGTTCTTGTCAGGTTGTTTAGAAATGTTGTGGCCGGTTGATTTCACATGAAACTCACTACATGTTACCTGTAAAAGTAACTCAAAGTTGTTAAATAACATAGGCCGAGTAATACATCAAATTAAAGGTCTATATTAGAAAAACACAGTTCTACAAATCCAACATCACATAGTCCACCCGTTAAAAAATAGCAAATGTTTACAGTACAATAAAATTGCATATTTTTTACTTATTACTGGTTCATTTTTTACTCAACTTACGTACATTTTCTCATTAGTAAATTATCTAAAACCTATGTTCGAAGATTTTATATATTTATCACCCATTTAACATAAAATAGTTTTAAGATTATTGAACATAAAACTTAAAAACTGGCTTTCATGCCCAAATGTATTCCATACAATCCCCAATTACTTAAAAACTACTTAAGTTACAGTTCTGAAACTAACTTTATTAGCTTTTCCAGGTCAAAATACATTATATTCAAACAAATTGATCACTTAAATTACCTTATCAGAGGTTCAACATGGCTTTATTTCACTTCTTGCGTAGGAATCATGCTGAAATCTTTTGCTAGCTGTGACTCGCTAACGACGCATTTTCAGATCTATGCTTATAAACCATTTGTTCATTATATTTACTAGTAGAATGTGATGTAAAAGTTGATGAAAAATTTCATAACTCACGCTGTATATTGTCTGTGTGACATTTTAGATTTGAAATGTTCGAGGTTGATAAAAGTGTGAAATATATTTATTAATTTTAACACCATTGAAAGAACTGTAATGAAAATTTGCAGTTATGGACATGTCACTTTACCAAGCATTTAGACATATTTTACTCGTCCTTCGCATAGTCAAGAAATGTCACATGAATATTTAATTGTAAGCCTACCTCAAGTCATACCTCATTTTAAAGGTCTTTGTACAATAT
>JAQJVL010000020.1:220000-225000 GCA_035578905.1 Stictocephala bisonia
ACACACACACACACACACACA
The DNA here is from genome assembly GCA_035578905.1 of Stictocephala bisonia. NCBI lineage: Eukaryota > Metazoa > Arthropoda > Insecta > Hemiptera > Membracidae > Stictocephala > Stictocephala bisonia. The sequence continues at coordinate 220,022 of JAQJVL010000020.1, forward strand.
CACACACACACACACACACATACATACATACATACACACATACACACACACATACACACATACATACATACATACATACATAGTTAGTCACGGTAATAGCTTGTTATAATATTACATACTTAAAATGTCTATTTAAGAGATTTACATTAAAATAAACTTATTCACACAAAATTAATTTGCGAACTTTTATATAGAATCACACTACACTAAACGTTTGAAACAATATTTAAATAAAAATAATCGAGAAAAAAAGATTAGTGAGCAAAATATTATGTTACACATAACAATTTATAAACAGGGTTAGTAAAGAGTCTGGAGGGGGCTAGATGATTAAAACTTAACAAATTAAATTGTGAGCTAAAAGCCTTCTTACTGACTCTCTGCCTCCGATGGGGGACGGCCCACAAGGAGTCAGTAGATAATTTTAAAAGTATATGCATATAATTTTAAAGTGCTGGTCAAGCAAAGAAGGAAGCCGCAAACTGCGCTTCAGAGGGATTATTCGTTAAAAATGGCAGTTATGCAAAGACTTTTTAAATATTCCATAAATTCAGCTGAAAAATATGGAAGTTAGTGTAATTAGTTTAATTTCACTAAATTTAGAGTTGTTCTAAGTGGTTTGTAACATTATTGAACGTAAAATCACTTACTATGAATGCTGTACCCTCACCTGAAATTGCTACACTAGAAGATATAACCAACGCCTCATTCACAAAGAGATGGTTTTGGATCAAGAGACTCAAATGTTTCCTTTTGTTATTAGTATCCATTTAAGAAATTCCTACTTAAAAAAAACTCTGACAAACAAAAAAAATCAAATTAAACTAATTACAGCAATTTCCATATTTTTCAGCTGAATTTTATGACTTATTTTAAGAAATATTTGAAAAACTGTCATTTTTTTACGAAAGCTCCTTTTGAAGTGCAATTTGTGACATTCTTCTTTGCTTGACCAGCACTTTAAAATTATGATCATATCAACCTATGCTCACATTAAAAATTATCTACCTTGTGGGCCGTCCCCCATGGGAGGTAGAGCCAGTAAGAACGTTAAAAATGGTTCTTTAGCTCACAATTTAATTTGATAAGTTTTAATCCTCTAGCCTTGTTAATAACAAAAATATTAAACCGTCTCCAGACTTTTAACTAACCCTGTGTATTTGTAGTTGTCACAATGTCTTAATAATCTTGATTCAATACTATAGTGTACAGAGTTAATATAATTTTTTTTCTTGCTAACCTCAATCGGTGTGCCATGTACATGACTGCCAATAGTGACCTAATGTATTGTACATGCGGCACCGCGGGATATTGATTGTGTCAAGAATGGGCCAGGTCTGACGCAAGCTAAGTAATAGGGCAGTTACCGATCCAGGACAACCCCAAGTTACTGGACAACCTAATAGAATGGACACAAAAACTGCACTTTACTTCTTTTGGGCAGGTTTTTTAGTTGTGAAATCATATAACAAAAAGGACTCTTGTTTTGCATGTGACGTATGGACTATGATACACTGTTAGTTACGACTGCAGCTAATACCAAACATACATAATCTTTATCATAAATATGTAAATCTCTAAGACCATCGTGTGTCGGTGATCGGAAGGACGAATTGTCTAAAACGCCGTTGTGTTTCGGTGATCGGAAGGACGAATTATCTAAGACGCCATCACGTGTCGGTGATCGGAAGGACGAATTGTCTAAAACGCCGTTGTGTTTCGGTGATCGGAAGGACGAATTATCTAAGACGCCATCACGTGTCGGTGATCGGAAAGACGAATTGTCTAAGACGCCATTGTGTTTCGGTGATCGGAAGGACGAATTGTCTAAGACGCCATTGTGTTTCGTTGATCGGAAGGACGAATTGTCTAAGATGCCATTGTGTTCGGTGATCGGAAGGACGATTTGTTCTTTGATATGTCAGCTGTAGTTTATGTCAGTATGAACTATCAGGTCTCCATTTTTAAATAGGCTTATATACTGTAATAACCAGAAATAAATAGCTCTCACACATGCATTAAGTAATACTTACACCAGAAAAATTGATATTGTCATAACACGTGTTAACTCTGTTCTCGTTTCCTTCTGTCAGTTGGGTTTTCCTCAATGATACGTGATTAATGACGTATCTATTTTTGCTTTGGTATTTAAAATACGATAAACATGTATTATAAATAAGCACCAAAATAATATTGTCTCTAAGGTCTATATAAGTATGCTACCCACTCGAAATGATGTTACTATTGTTGAAACACTAACAATTTGTTACATGTTTGAATATTTTTAATGTAATACAAATTCATAAGGTTTCTTTAAAACTTACATTTTTATTATATTGTGTACCTTTACCTTTACAGAGCAAAACTCTGAATATACCTAACGACTTAATTATTTGGTGGTGAGAGTATATCAAGCCACTTGGAGAGCGGGACAAGGCTCCAACCACATTTACAAGTGTGAACTAGGTGAAGCTGTTTACTTGTCGCAATTAGAAAGTATAAAAAAAGTTTACATTACTATAATAAATATTTTATTTTTGTGGGAATAATAATTGCTGAAATCACAGTGTTCATAGAAGTTTATACAGGGTATCTAAATTGTCTGGAAACACCCAAATTTTCTTTACTAATCGAAATAGAAATTTGAAACTTTTAAAATCTCGATAAGTATTGGGACCTACCTTTTGGAATAGTATTTAGTCATTTCACTCTATCGGAGGATGTCCTGACGAGGGTATCGTCAATATTCTTTATGGAAGCCTATACCTTGTGAAAATCATTTAAAGAGTAGGGCCTATAGTAAACTGAATTGAATGCCACAAACCACATATCTAAGGAATCACTCTATCAGTATGCGCTGAGCACTTTGAGTATTGAAAATTTGCTGATGTTCAACAAATTCATTTTAAGTGGGTCCTTGCTGTCACAGTAACGTGTTACAGTACATTTCCTAACGTTTATTAACATTTTTAATTTATATAAAACAAAATATTCATTTTCGACTGGTTTTATTAGCACAATTTTGATACTGTTTTATGGTAGTAAAAGTGTGTAAACAAGGAATTATTTTATTAGTTCATAAAACAAATTATAAATAATTTATGATGTTAGAAAAGTCCTAACACTTTCATTTCGCATAATTTGGTGTCGAAATAAATGTTTTAAATGTCTTATTCTTATTGTTATTAAATGTCTTATTTTAAATGCCCTTCTTCAGTTTGGCATTGAAGTTAAAATAAAATTGTTTAACATCACCAATTTTCAATACTCGAAGTGCTCTATTTTATGATAGACTGATTTCTTAGAGATGCGGTTTGAGGCATTCAATTCAGTTCACTATAACCACTATAATAAATGGATGTTTCGTAAGGCATAGACTTCCATAAAGATTATTGACAGTACCCTCGACAAGACGTACTTCGTAAGTGTGTAATGACTAAACATTGTTCCAAAAAGTATATTTTATTTAAAAAAGGTCTTCAACACCAATCGTGATTGTGAAAGTTTCGAATTTCTATTTCGATTGGTAAAGAAAATGTTTGAGTGTTTCCAGACATTTTAGACACACTGTACCTGTTCCTCGTTTCAGCAAAATCTTCGGTTTCTCTAAATTGGGCCAACGCTCCGCGCGATCTCTCTTCCAGCAATTTGATATCGTGGGGGAACTCGTGAAAACGGAACGCACATTTCATGATGTGCGGGAACGGCTATTACAAAGTTGTAACTCAATATAAACAAGAGGTACAGTAATGAGAAAAGAGAGGAAAAACAGGTAATGGTCAGGAGGACAAAGAGTAATCGGTGGTAATTATTGGATGAGTTGCAGTGAACCTTGTCCACGGGCACAGGCTAGGAGGCACTGGTCGTCCAACGCCCTAGGCTGCCCAGGATGTTACCGGGAAATGTAGTCTGTCAGACTTAGCACTAGCCACAGTCCGACTCCGTTAGCTGGACAACTGATATCGGAGTTATGTGACAGAGGAGCCAATCGTAATACCAATTACCAATTATGTGCTGTGAAATGTTTTCGCACATTGTTAGTTTTGTTATTTACTTACATATTTTATTGACACCCTTCAACAACCTTAACGATTTTTGGTTGTACATTGGGCACAATCTTGATTCAGAGCAACCCCTAAGAACTCCACGAGGCACTGAATGTTTCTAGCGTAGCCTACATTTGAAACGTTGTTTTTCGTTACTCCCCTTCAAAACATAAACCATGTCGTATTAACTTTGTCCATATCGTTCAAATACTAGCCTATTTAGACTTCGGAATGGTTAGTCATGTATACAAGTGCAATGTAAGAAAATGGTTGTTGAATTCAATTTAAAATTGCTTTCACACAGAAAAAACTTGGTGTATATGAGATAATATCATAGAACCCAAATCGTTATAATGCAAAGTATGTGATCCAACCTGCCAATGTCCAGGCAGTTCTCAGATTTAGTTGGGATTGCTACCATTATATTTTACTTATAGAGAATACGATAGAGAAAAGTTGACACTATCTACAATATTAAAAAAATACGCAAAATATGAACTTTCGAAAAATCTAAACGAATGTTGTTTTACATTTTTTATTATCTGCAGTATATCAGATTCTAAATTTTGATAAGTTAGATGACCTTGCCTCGGGCACATTACCTCGTTATAACAGATACCTGGCAACATAATTAAGTTGTAATTTGTCCCATCACATAATGAGGGTGAGTCCACCTTGCTTTAACAGATACCTGGAAACACACTTTAGTTCTAATTTGTCGTGTCACAATGAGGGTGAGTCCACCTCACTATAACAGATACCTGGCAACATACTTTAGGTGTAATTTGTCACGTCACATAATGAGGGTGAGTCCACCTCACTATAACAGATATTTGCCAACATACTTTAGGTGTAGTTTGTCACGTCACATAATGAGGGTGAGCCCGGTATTTTTATTCTCGGAGGGTGCCGGGGCCAATGTGGGGCGGTAAA
>JAQJVL010000020.1:230000-330000 GCA_035578905.1 Stictocephala bisonia
TTGACAATAATAACATAGTTAATAACTAAGTACAACATGAACATGGTTATCTGGTAATAAACTTGACAATAACATAGTTAATAACTAAGTACAACATGAACATGGTTATCTGGTAATAAACTTGACAATAACATAGTTAATAACTAAGTACAACATGAACATGGGTATCTGGTAATAAACTTGACAATAACATAGTTAATAACTAAGTACAACATGAACATGGGTATCTGGTAATAAACTTGACAATAACATAGTTAATAACTAAGTACAACATGAACATGGATATCTGGTAATAAACTTGACAATAATAACATAGTTAATAACTAAGTACAACATGAACATGGTTCTCTGGTAATAAACTTGACAATAACATAGTTAATAACTAAGTACAACATGAACATGACTATCTGGTAATAAACTTGACAATAACATGGTTAATAACTAAGTACAACATGAACATGGGTATCTGGTAATAAACTTGACAATAACATAGTTAATAACTAAGTACAACATGAACATGGTTATCTGGTAATAAACTTGACAATAACATAGTTAATAACTAAGTACAACATGAACATGGTTATCTGGTAATAAACTTGACAATAACATAGTTAATAACTAAGTACGACATGAACATGACTATCTGGTAATAAACTTGACAATAACATAGTTAATAACTAAGTACAACATGAACATGGTTATCTGGTAATAAACTTGACAGTAACATTGTTAATAACTAAGTACAACATGAACATGGTTATCTGGTAATAAACTTGACAATAATAACATAGTTAATAACTAAGTACAACATGAACATGGGTATCTGGTAATAAACTTGACAATAACATAGTTAATAACTAAGTACAACATGAACATGGTTATCTGGTAATAAACTTGACAATAACATAGTTAATAACTAAGTACAACATGAACATGGTTATCTGATAATAAACTTGACAATAACATAGTTAATAACTAAGTACAACATGAACATGGTTATCTGGTAATAAATTTGACAATAACATAGTTAATAATTAAGTACAACATGAACATGGGTATCTGGTAATAAATTTGACAATAACATAGTTAATAATTAAGTACAAGATGAACATGGGTATCTGGAAATAAACCTTACAATAACATATTTAATAACTAAGTACAACATGAACGTGGTTATTTGATAATAAACTTGACAATAACATAGTTAATAACATTTAATTATTGTAAAACATGGTGTATTTATAAATCTTACAATAATCTAATTATGTTTACATTTCTTTATATAACGTACTTAATACATTTTGTAGACCCCACTGACAAATTTAATGTTATTGTTGCTTAGCGGGCCACACTTATAAAATGCTTCATTAATAAACATATTTTATTTATTCTATATGTTTTTATAAGGCCATTTATAAAAATAAAATATTCAATACAATTTAACTTTCAATGAATGATGCTGTCAAATGTTTTTTTTTACAAAATACTGACTGCATATGCTAATAAATTGAAAATTTTACTTATTTAAGCTAAAATGAATTTTTTTAAATTGAAATCCACCATTGGACACATTAATTTTTAGAGTAGAATTTGCATGGGAAAGGAGTTTTTATGCTCTTATAATGTTCAATAATGATATATCTATAGGCGAGATATTCATTGCAGAGCTTGTCAAAATACCGATGCCACCGAGAGATTGCAGCCTTAAAGAATTTTATTAAGCCCCAATTATAACGGAGACCTTGGACACCATAGGAACTGTTTATCAAGTTGACACTTTCTTGTTGACCAAATAAGGGATTTTACAGCCTTTAATGGGCAGTAAATAACCGAGCCGTCAACATGGAGAAACCCACTGCAGTACTTGAGTTATTGACGTTCGTCACGTCGCAACCTCGTCCATCCAAGTGTGGTGAGACTATGAGGCACGCCGGAAGGTGATACATAAGTTTTATGCATAAACTATGTCTAATAGACCACATAATGTTACGCCGTACGATATTTGTACAGTCCGTGCGATTGTAGAAAGACTACTGCACGATCAGTCAGTTACAACAACCCCCTTCTGATACAGTTTAATTCTTGTAATGGGGAGGCAAGTAGTTTCGGCGATATTTGTACAGTCCGTGCGATTGTAGAAAGGCTAAGTAGTTTCGGCGATATTTGTACAGTCCGGGCGATTGTAGAAAGACTACTGCACGATCAGCTAGTTACAACAATCCCTTATGATACAGTTTAATTCTTGTAATGGGGAGACAAGTAGTTTCGGCGATATTTGTACAGTCCGTGCGATTGTAGAAAGACTACTGCACGATCAATTAGTCACAACAATCCCTTATGATACAGTTTAATTCTTGTAATGGGGAGACAAGTAGTTCCGCGATATTTGTACAGTCCTTGCGATTGTATAAAGACTACTGCACGATCAATTAGTCACAACAATCCCTTATGATACGGTTTAATTCTTGTAATGGAGAGAGAAGTAGTTTCGGCGATATTTGTACAGTCCGTGCGATTGTAGAAAGACTACTGCACGATCAGTCAGTTACAACAATCCCTTATGATACAGTTTAACTCTTGTAATGGGGAGACAAGTAGTTTCGGCGATATTTGTACAGTCCGTGCGATTGTAGAAAGACTACTGCACGATCAGTTAGATACAACAATCCCTTATGATACAGTTTAACTCTTGTAATGGGGAGACAAGTAGTTTCGGCGATATTTGTACAGTCCGTGCGATTGTAGAAAGACTACTGCACGATCAGTTAGATACAACAATCCCTTATGATACAGTTTAACTCTTGTAATGGGGAAACAAGTAGTTTCGGCGATATTTGTACAGTCCGTGCGATTATAGAAAGACTACTGCACGATCAATTAGTCACAACAATCCCTTATGATACAGTTTAATTCTTGTAATGGGGAGAGAAGTAGTTTCGGCGATATTTGTACAGTCCGTGCGATTGTAGAAAGACTACTGCACGATCAGTCAGTTACAACAATCCCTTATGATACAGTTTAACTTTTGTAATGGGGAGACAAGTAGTTTCGGCGATATTTGTACAGTCCGTGCGTTTGTAGAAAGACTACTGCACGATCAGTCAGTTACAACAATCCCTTATGATACAGTTTAACTCTTGTAATGGGGAGACAAGTAGTTTCGGCGATATTTGTACAGTCCGTGCGTTTGTAGAAAGACTACTGCACGATCAGTCAGTTACAACAATCCCTTATGATACAGTTTAACTCTTGTAATGGGGAGACAAGTAGTTTCGGCGATATTTGTACAGTCCGTGTTATTGTAGAAGGACTACTGCACGATCAGTCAGTTACAACAATCCCTTATGATACAGTTTAACTCTTGTAATGGGGAGACAAGTAGTTTCGGCGATATTTGTACAGTCCGTGTTATTGTAGAAAGACTACTGCACGATCAGTCAGTTACAACAATCCCTTATGATACAGTTTAACTCTTGTAATGGGGAGACAAGTAGTTTCGGCGATATTTGTACAGTCCGTGTTATTGTAGAAAGACTACTGCACGATCAGTCAGTTACAACAATCCCTTATGATACAGTTTAACTCTTGTAATGGGGAGACAAGTAGTTTCGGCGATATTTGTACAGTCCGTGTTATTGTAGAAAGACTCCTGCACGATCAGTCAGTTACAACAATCCCTTATGATACAGTTTAACTCTTGTAATGGGGAGACAAGTAGTTTTGGCGATATTTGTACAGTCCGTGTTATTGTAGAAAGACTACTGCACGATCAGTCAGTTACAACAATCCCTTATGATACAGTTTAACTCTTGTAATGGGGAGACAAGTAGTTTCGGCGATATTTGTACAGTCCGTGCGATTGTAGAAAGACTACTGCACGATCAGTCAGTTACAACAATCCCTTATGATACAGTTTAACTCTTGTAATGGGGAGACAAGTAGTTTCGGCGATATTTGTACAGTCCGTGTTATTGTAGAAAGACTACTGCACGATCAGTCAGTTACAACAATCCCTTATGATACAGTTTAACTCTTGTAATGGGGAGACAAGTAGTTTCGGCGATATTTGTACAGTCCGTGTTATTGTAGAAAGACTACTGCACGATCAGTCAGTTACAACAATCCCTTATGATACAGTTTAACTCTTGTAATGGGGAGACAAGTAGTTTTGGCGATATTTGTACAGTCCGTGTTATTGTAGAAAGACTACTGCACGATCAGTCAGTTACAACAATCCCTTATGATACAGTTTAACTCTTGTAATGGGGAGACAAGTAGTTTCGGCGATATTTGTACAGTCCGTGCGATTGTAGAAAGACTACTGCACGATCAGTCAGTTACAACAATCCCTTATGATACAGTTTAACTCTTGTAATGGGGAGACAAGTAGTTTCGGCGATATTTGTACAGTCCGTGTTATTGTAGAAAGACTACTGCACGATCAGTCAGTTACAACAATCCCTTATGATACAGTTTAACTCTTGTAATGGGGAGACAAGTAGTTTCGGCGATATTTGTACAGTCCGTGTTATTGTAGAAAGACTACTGCACGATCAGTCAGTTACAACAATCCCTTATGATACAGTTTAACTCTTGTAATGGGGAGACAAGTAGTTTCGGCGATATTTGTACAGTCCGTGTTATTGTAGAAAGACTACTGCACGATCAGTTAGTTTTAACAATCCCTTATGATACAGTTTAACTCTTGTAATGGGGAGACAAGTAGTTTCGGCGATATTTGTACAGTCCGTGCGATTGTAGAAAGACTACTGCAGGATCAGTTAGATACAACAATCCCTTATGATACAGTTTAACTCTTGTAATGGGGAGACAAGTAGTTTCGGCGATATTTGTACAGTCATTGCGATTGTAGAAAGACTACTGCACGATCAGTTAGTTTTAACAATCCCTTATGATACAGTTTAATTCTTGTAATGGGGAGACAAGTAGTTTCGGCGATATTTGTACAGTCCGTGCGATTGTAGAAAGACTACTGCACGATCAATTAGTCACAACAATCCCTTATGATACAGTTTAACTCTTGTAATGGGGAGACAAGTAGTTCCGCGATATTCGTACAGTCCTTGCGATTGTAGAAAGACTACTGCACGATCAATTAGTCACAACAATCCCTTATGATACAGTTTAATTCTTGTAATGGGGAGACAAGTAGTTTCGGCGATATTTGTACAGTCCGTGTTATTGTAGAAAGACTACTGCACGATCAATTAGTCACAACAATCCCTTATGATACAGTTTAACTCTTGTAATGGGGAGACAAGTAGTTCCGCGATATTCGTACAGTCCTTGCGATTGTAGAAAGACTACTGCACGATCAATTAGTCACAACAATCCCTTATGATACAGTTTAATTCTTGTAATGGGGAGACAAGTAGTTCCGCGATATTTGTACAGTCCTTGCGATTGTATAAGGACTCCTGCACGATCAATTAGTCACAACAATCCCTTATGATACAGTTTAATTCTTGTAATGGGGAGACAAGTAGTTCCGCGATATTTGTACAGTCCTTGCGATTGTAGAAAGACTACTGCACGATCAATTAGTCACAACAATCCCTTATGATACAGTTTAATTCTTGTAATGGGGAGACAAGTAGTTCCGCGATATTTGTACAGTCCGTGCGATTGTAGAAAGACTACTGCACGATCAATTAGTCACAACAATCCCTTATGATACAGTTTAATTCTTGTAATGGGGAGTGAAGTAGTTTCGGCGATATTTGTACAGTCCGTGCGATTGTAGAAAGACTACTGCACGATCAGTCAGGTACAACAATCCCTTATGATACAGTTTAACTCTTGTAATGGGGAGACAAGTAGTTTCGGCGATATTTGTACAGTCCGTGCGATTGTAGAAAGACTACTGCACGATCAGTTAGATACAACAATCCCTTATGATACAGTTTAACTCTTGTAATGGGGAGACAAGTAGTTTCGGCGATATTTGTACAGTCATTGTGATTGTAGAAAGACTACTGCACGATCAGTTAGTTTTAACAATCCCTTATGATACAGTTTAATTCTTGTAATGGGGAGACAAGTAGTTTCGGCGATATTTGTACAGTCCGTGCGATTGTAGAAAGACTACTGCACGATCAATTAGTCACAACAATCTCTTATGATACAGTTTAACTCTTATAATGGGGAGACAAGTAGTTCCGCGATATTCGTACAGTCCTTGCGATTGTAGAAAGACTACTGCACGATCAATTAGTCACAACAATCCCTTATGATACAGTTTAATTCTTGTAATGGGGAGACAAGTAGTTTCGGCGATATTTGTACAGTCCGTGTTATTGTAGAAAGACTACTGCACGATCAATTAGTCACAACAATCCCTTATGATACAGTTTAATTCTTGTAATGGGGAGACAAGTAGTTTCGGCGATATTTGTACAGTCCGTGTTATTGTAGAAAGACTACTGCACGATCAGTCAGTTACAACAACCCCTTTTGATACAGTTTAATTCTTGTAATGGGGAGACAAGTAGTTTCGGTGGTATTTATTTATTTGCTTATTTATTTACAAATTACAATTCATTTTAATCTGTAGTGCAATGTCGTCCCTCTAGTTTACTGTTTATGGAGGAAAATAATTTCGAAAACTGATACATAAATTATGATTATACCAAACTATATTGTGATTAGTAGACTACATATATGTTAAAGTTATCTTCCAATAAAATTATCTTGCCAGTTATCTGTTATTTAATTAATTCAATAATATAAATAATAACAGATTCCACAACATTTTTTTTAATTTCCTTTTAAATAATTATAATTTAAAATATTAAAATAAAAATGATAATAATAATAAAAGAGGTGATAAAGTATCATTATTCATGAAATTATGATATGTGAGTTGTTAAAGTGATTTGTTGACAGGTTTCTCAATATTTATTTTTACCAAGAAAAAACATATTTAAGAGTCTGAAGAGGCTGTCGGCCATGTTGGTTTTAATCTCAAAGAACAATGTTATTTGCGATTTCAATTCTATCTTCATTTTCTAAAGTCTTTGAATTACTACTATGTCACAAGCTTGTAACTTTCTTAGAGACTAATAATATAATATCTACCCAACAGCATGGCTTCCGAAAGGGTAAATCTACGTCTTCAGCAATTTTTAGTTTTATCAATGACCTCACACACTCTTTAGACAAAGGCCATCAATCCCTTGGTATTTTCTGTGACTTAAGTAAAGCGTTTGACTCCGTAAATCATAATATTCTACTTCAAAAACTTGAAAATTATGGTGTGCGGGGTCATGCACTCAAATTGTTTCAAGCGTACATTTTAGATCGGAGTCAAACTGTTCAGATCCAGTCAGGTCATCAAACCATTTATTCTCCTTATAGATCGATTACGTCTGAAGTACCCCAGGGTTCTATTCTTGGCTCTGTCCTATTTCTAATATATATAAATGATCTCCCAAAAATTTCAAGTGATCTAAATATCATTATGTTTGCTGACGATTGTTCTATTTTTATTTCTGATAAATCTCCAAACTCTGTTACTTCAATTGCCAATCATCAGCTTGATATTCTTAACAAATGTTTTTCTGCAAATAAACTTAAAATGAATATCAGTAAAACTAATTTCATTAACTTTCACCTGAGTAATTCCAAAAGGTCACAAAACCAAGTCAAAATTAAATTGGGAAATGATGAAGCCAAACAAGAGTCATCTGTCAAATTCCTTGGAGTTCATATTGATCAGAACCTAAATTGGAACAGTCACGTTGAGCACGTTTGTAAGAAGCTCCGAAGTATTTGTTTTGTTCTTAGCCGATTGGCCATGGTTTGCAGTCGTGAGGTCCTGCGTACTGTATATTTCTCACATGCAGAATCGATTTTACGATATGGTATTATATTTTGGGGCCCTTCAAGTGTGACAAACTTTAATAGAGTTTTCATTCTCCAGAAATGGTGTCTGAGAGTAATGAGTAATAGGAGAAGATTTGATTCCTGCAGGTCACTCTTCGGAGAGTTGGGAATCTTGACGCTGGCTGGTATTATTGGTTATGAAGCGTGTATTTTCGTGAGGCAGCATTCACATAACTTTATTACAAATGGCACTTTTCATAAATACCCAACTAGAAATAGGAACATGTTTTCCATCTTGGAACATTCTAATTCTGTGTTTGAGAGAGGCCCATACCATATTTGTATTAGTATTTATAATAAATTGCCACTTAACATCAAGGTTGAAGAAAAACTACCATTATTTAAAAAAAAGTAAAAACTAATTTTCTTGATAAATGTAAGTATAATTGTGACTTGCTGTTAGTATAGTATAAAGTGACTTGCTGTAGTTTGTATCAATTTTAATTTATTTGTAGTTTTTTAGTATTAGTCATGACGTGTTTATTATATATCTGTATTTGTTTTAAACGAATAAAGATGAAAGAAATGAAATAAAATTCCATATTTTTTCGTTATTTGTTAACCAAAGGTTGTGTAGGAGGTTTCATTTTAAACGTTATCATATTGCGCATTGGGTTTGTTTTTCATATTTTGAATGCATACGCCTAGTTTCGAAAAATAGGTGGAAATAAAAACTTCAAACTAAATAATAATAATAGTAAAATCTTTATTGCATTATGACAATTTAACATTGTATTGCAAAAGTCAATAATATGATATAATAAACTATTCAATATACCATTCAAACATACATAAAATATTCATTCATTCAATAAAAACTGTCGCGTTAGAATTAGTGTCAGTTTTAGTTATGACATTTTATCTTCCTTATTCCCATCAGTGCGATAAGAACTCGTCAACAGAGAAAAGTGATTTTGGTACTAAAAGGCGTTTTAGTTGAGCTTAAAACTGAGTTGGAACGACGGACTCTTTGATGCTCTCAGGAAGCTGGTTGATTAATCTGACTCCAGCTTGAGATGGAAGTTTTCCAAACACATTAGTTCTATGAACTGAGTTCAATAGTTGTCCCTGCCTCTGGTGTTGTATGTATATAGGCCTACATTACCACCCTGAGTCAGTTCACACCTGAATCAGCAGTACAAAATTACCTCAAGAATATAGAGGCAGAGAAAAGTCAGTAAACCGAGCTCCCTGAAAGCTTCACGACACGACTCTCTATACCCCAATTTTAGAAACATTCGGGCATTTTTTCTCTGTAACCTGAAGACTCTTTCAAGTTTATGTTTGGCACAGCCTTCCCATAGGCTTAATCCATATGTTAAATGTGGATGAATAAGACCAAAATAGGCTGTATTCAAAATCTCAAGGAAGCAAAACTGTGCCAGGTTACGTAAGGCATAAATACCCGAAGTAACCTTCGAACAGACGTTACCAACATGATCTGGAAAAAACATAAAAAATAGTCTCTGTACCTTGACTTGGAATAATCAAGGTAAAGAGAATATTTTTTATGTTTTTTTCTAGAAATCTAATTAGGAATTTGTTGAATAAGTAAACAATTACAACGCACAATTTCATTCTTGATCAAACACAATATTTTTTGAAAAAATCCTTTTAAAAATAACTGCTTGTTTTGGATACGCGTGTTCGTATGTCCGGTTCGAAAATAACATTGTTCTTATGGGATTAAAACCAACTTGGCCGAAAGCCTCTGCAGCATTTTAAATATATAAGGAAAAATAAATTTCTTAATGTTGTAACTATCATAAAATATAGATCATAAAACAAAGTTAAAATCATCAATTTTAAATGCAAGTAAATAACAATAACTAGAAACCAACAACTTCAACGAATAACAACGATATGACGAATAATTAACAATAAATAAACAAATTAAGACACATATAAAATACCAACTTGTATAACCAAGTACAACGAACGACAATAGTGCGATAAACCAATAGGAATAAATAAATTACAATATGATTGGAATCGATTAATTCACATTGATAAATTGACTTTTGAAACAAGTGGACAACTACCGTCCTTGACAAAATGAATGTTTAGCGTCCTTCTTCCACTTTTACTGAACTGTTAAATTCATTGTCTGAAATAGTTTGGACATTGTACATAGTTTAGGATTTTAAAATTTCAAGATAAAAAGGTCTTATCAATTTATAAAACAACGTTTTCTTGGCTTCTAGGGGGTCCGAACATTAGTTACTTGGTTACGTCGTAATCCTTATTAAACGTATAGCTACGTTACATTACTTTTATATGCGTAAGTAAATGCAGGGATTTTATATTGATTTAATTCAATAAATTAAAATCACTTAATTTATATGGTTGAGAACTAACTGACAGCAAAATCTGGTCTGAGGAAGGTAAATGTGGTTTACCGTACATAATATTTGTACATTTTGTACTTATATTGTAATATATTAGATTTTGTGCTTGTATTTTGATATATTTGTGCAGTTTGTAATTGCATTGTAATATAGTTGTGCATTTTGTGCTTGTATTGTGCTATATTTGTGCATTTTGTACTTGTACTGCTGTATAATTGTTCATATTATGCTTGTATTTTGATATATTTGTGCAGTTTGTAATTGCATTGTTATATATTTGTGCATTTTGTGCTTGTATTGTGCTATATTTGTGCATTTTGTATTTGTACTGTTGTATATTTGTTCATATTATGCTTGTATTTTGATATATTTGTGCAGTTTGTAATTGCATTGTAATATATTTGTGCATTTTGTGCTTGTATTGTGCTATATTTGTGCATTTTGTACTTGTACTGCTGTATATTTGTTTATATTATGCTTGTATTTTGATATATTTGTGCAGTTTGTAATTGTATTGTGCTATATTTGTGCATTTTGTACTTGTACTGCTGTTAATTTGTTCATATTATGCTTGTATTTTGATATATTTGTACATTTTATACTATTGTAGTATATTTGTGCATTTTTTTACTAGTATTGTGCTGTATTTGTTCATTTTTTGCTTGTATTTTAATATATTTGTGCAGTTTGTACTTGTACTGCAGTATTGTACATATATTTGTTCATTTTGTCCTTATATTGTAATATATTTGTGTTGTGTGACGTTCACTTGTACTATAATATACTTTAGACCTATGAAATTATTAATACATAAAAATTACAACAAAAGTAGAGTTTTACAATAATAAGGTTTCAACATAAATGTTAGATCACCAGAGCATGATTATGTTTCATATGTTATTGAGGATAAACCATCTACTCATTATTGGATTAGTTAAACTCATTAATTGCTTTTTAACAGTAGGCTCTGTAAAATAAATGAAATAAAAGAAATTGTCAACTCAAATAAGGTCACCACTGCCATAAAACAAGAAAACTGATGGCCTATTTTGGATTCAAAACAACCTGACCTCATATTTATGATGAAATTCTGAGTAAAGTTTCTGAAATGTACGACAAATCAAAAACACAAATAAAATGTAGAAATAAATAACTAATAAACACTTGGATGAATAATAAAATAAAAATAAAGATTTGGTAGATTATAAAGTCTTTTTATGGATACAATAAAAAGGGACAGATTCAACGTAAAATTGAGAGTTCTTTTTTAAAATACTATAAATAGACTTATTAGTATGATAAGACAAACTAGGATGAGTACTATTATAGAGAATCGTTAGTTCATTAAACATTTGAAAATACTATAAATAGACTTATTAGTATGATAAGACAAACTAGGATTAGTACTTTTATAGAGAATCGTTAGTTCACTAAACATTTAAAAATACTATAAATAGACTTATTAGTATGATAAGACAAACTAGGATTAGTACTATTATAGAGAATCGTTAGTTCATTAAACATTTGAAAATACTATAAATAGACTTATTAGTATGATAAGGCAAACTAGGATGAGTACTATTATAGAGAATCGTTAGTTCATTAAACATTTTAAAATACTATAAATAGACTTATTAGTATGATAAGAGAAACTTGGATGAGTAATATTATAGAGAATAGTTAGTTCATTAAACATTTAAAAAATCTTGAAATGTAATAAATCAAGTCATAAACAAAAGTAAGAAGCCAACAGTATTAGAGACCATTAAAATTAATTAGATATTAATACATGATAATGATATGTATCACTTAGCCGATGACTTTTATAATAATTTTCAAAATATTACTGAGAATATTCGTAAGGAAATAAAAGGTGACAGTTTTAACATAAAAGATTAATTTTGTAATGCTAATGATAAAGTAGGAAAAAGATAAGTACTGTACGCATTTTAAGACTATTAAAGAAAATTGTTGTCATCTGCTCAAAACAAAATTAATAGACATCATCAATCTATAATGTGGCCATATGATGTAAAAGATAACTTCTTATATTAAAAACTGGTATTAATAGAATTTTAAAAGCTATTATGGAAACTGCAGCAGTAACACCTTGATGAAATTAACATCTTCAAGAATGGGCAAACAATTATTTAAATAGTTTTAGGCCTATATGTTTAATTTTTGCTATTACAAAACTACTTGAACACATTGTAAACGGCCATATATCTATCCAGCCGGATATCTAACTGAAAACTAAATAATCACCAGAGAAAAATTTGGATTTTTGTCTGGAATATTTACAATAGATATTTTGAAAGTAGTAACAATTTGATGAGGGAGACAAATGTCACGTGTCCTTTCTTTAAGCATGGGTTTACCGTGCAAGTACTTTAGGTCGCCACAAGTCTCAATAGAGTTTGTCATAGTTGTTACTTATGTCACGTGTCCTTTCTTTAAGCATGGGTTTACCGTGCAAGCACTTAAGTCACCAAAAGTCTCAATAGAGTTTGTCATAGTTGTTACTTATGTCACGTGTCCTTTCCTTAAGCATGTGTTTACCGTGCAAGTACTTTAGGTCGCCACAAGTCTCAATAGAGTTTGTCATAGTTGTTACTTATGTCACGTGTCCTTTCTTTAAGCATGGGTTTACCGTGCAAGCACTTAAGTCACCAAAAGTCTCAATAGAGTTTGTCATAGTTGTTACTTATGTCACGTGTCCTTTCCTTAAGCATGTGTTTACCGTGCAAGTACTTTAGGTCGCCACAAGTCTCAATAGAGTTTGTCATAGTTGTTACTTATGTCACGTGTCCTTTCTTTAAGCATGGGTTTACCGTGCAAGCACTTAAGTCACCAAAAGTCTCAATAGAGTTTGTCATAGTTGTTACTTATGTCACGTGTCCTTTCCTTAAGCATGTGTTTACCGTGCAAGTACTTTAGGTCGCCACAAGTCTCAATAGAGTTTGTCATAGTTGTTACTTATGTCACGTGTCCTTTCTTTAAGCATGGGTTTACCGTGCAAGCACTTAAGTCACCAAAAGTCTCAATAGAGTTTGTCATAGTTGTTACTGATGTAACGTGTCCTTTCCTTAAGCATGTGTTTACCGTGCAAGTACTTTAGGTCACCACAAGTCTCAATAGAGTTTGTCAAAGTTGTTACTTATGTCACGTGTCCTTTCCTTAAGCATGTATTTACCGTGCAAGTACTTTAGGTCGCCACAAGTCTCAATAGAGTTTGTCATAGTTGTTACTTATGTCACGTGTCCTTTCTTTAAGCATGGGTTTACCGTGCAAGCACTTAAGTCACCAAAAGTCTCAATAGAGTTTGTCATAGTTGTTACTGATGTAACGTGTCCTTTGCTTGAGCATGGGTTTACCTTGCAAGCACTTAGGTCACCACAAGTCTCAATAAAGTTTTTCATAGTTGTTACTGATGTAACGTGTCCTTTGCTTGAGCATGGGTTTACTGTGCAAGCACTTAGGTCACCACAAGTCTCAATAGAGTTTGTCATTGTTGTTACTGATGTAACGTGTCCTTTGCTTGAGCATGGGTTTACCGTGCAAGCACTTAGGTCACCAAAAGTCTCAATAGATTTGTCATAGTTTTTACTGATGTAACGAGTAATTTGCCTAAGCACAGGTGCATCGTGCAAGTACTTTGGCCCTTTGAGCTTTGACGTGATTTATAGATTAGCTTCTTTCAATTATGTAAATTATTTCATTGTAATTTTACATTACTTTAAAACATGACTGTTTCAAAATTATGTGACATTTTACGGTAATGTGTCAACACCTCTTTTTCTGTTAATTTGGGTATACAAACGGGTACATAATTAGCCAAAACATATAATTCAAGTTTGCACAGCCGAGGCTGTGATGGCGACTGGTGAAATGTTAATTAGGAACACTGGTGGTATTGATCCTGGGGGTGGCCAGCCCCGTGATTGGAGGACGAAGGGGTCAACCAATGGGGACGCTCCATCGATCCTCCACGCCACCGGCCACACTGCCACTGTTCCACTGGATCTAATTGTGTTGAAGGCGAGGCGACAGTTTCCGATCTTAGGGAAACGACCGTGGCCAATCGTGGGAGGCTGTCTATCCCGGACCACTGCACTCGCCTCCGCCCCACTTCGCTGCTCTCCCGGTTACTCTCTGTCCACAAAGACATCAGCGGCAACCTCGTGAATGCCATTACTTTAATTCGACATACTTATAGAAATACTTTAACTGATGAGACTGACTAATTCACTCAATACCTACTAAACCCCCCTGAGCACTTCATTACAGTAATGTATTGTACATTTTTCGATCGCGGGTTAATCCCTGCTTCTACAATGTTCAGGTAAGATGGGTGGGGGAGAATCGAGTGTACAACATAGTGATCAGATTCATTGTGTATTGTTTGGAGAGGACTGTTGAGATGAACAAAAGAATATTTATTTATATTTATATATTTATATGGCAGTACACCATTTTACAATGTCTTTGTTATTGCGGTTGAATCTTAAGAAATTACATCAATTTGATCAATGACAAAAGGAAGCCCTCAAGACAAGCAACTAAATCCTTCCCTGTGATAAGTATCAACTGTTAAAAATCAGTAACGAGTACCGTAATTCAATAATAATAATTATACCATTCAACCTAACTTTAACAATAAATAAAAAATTTTATAAAATGCTACTAAAATAATTTTACTAGATAGTGCTAGTAAAATAAAAAACGTAGAACTAAGTCAACAACTAGTGGTAACCATGACAGTTTACAAATCATTACACAATAAAACAAATATAGATCACAAATAATCGGGAACAACATAGCACAGGTAATATAAAACAAAAGCTATTAAGAGTCGTTACTGTATTCCATTGAGCTCCAAACAATGTTCAACTTGACAGGGATACCAGATAACGCCAGAAAACTCTACTAGGTACTGACCGAACCAGCGCAAGATGAAGAGTGCAAAATAAAAGCAAAGTTCCTAGATACAAGATAATTTACTATCAGAATTAACATTTTCCAGTATTGACATCATCATTCATAACACATCTTAAGATTATAAATTAAAAGCTAATAAATAATTAAAATAGTCATCACATGAAATGAAATGAAAGTATATTTATTCCCCAAACATTCAAATGTATACATCAGTAAGTTAAATGATATTGTTCAACATAATAATACAAAATAATACAAAAATACATTGAAAAATAATATAAAGTAATCGTTTATATGCTGGGATACAACTTAATTGTAAGAATAAACATCCGGTTGCACTGAAAATGGTGCATGCAAACACTCGATAAAATGGAAGTGTAGCACTTAATCATGCATCTGGAGGAGAAAGGTCTTACCTGAAACCAGTGTCGTGGAAGTATGTCAGGTCATCCAGGCATAAATTTTTAAGACAATTTTTTAGAGCCGCTTTGAATTTTGTACCATCCAATTGTTTGATATAATTTGGTAGCTTACTATAAAAGATAGTTCCTTTTATAAATGGACTATTTTCAGTCCGGTTACATTTCTGCCATATTCTATGGTAATCTAGTCGCTCTCTCGTGCTATATGAATGAATACAAGAATTAGTATAAACAAACTTAGGACTTTTCTTAATAAAAACAATGCATTGGTGCACATAAATTGAATAAACTGTGAACAATTTCAATTTTACAAAAAGATCCCTACAAGTTCTCTTAGGCTCAACATTACCTATTATTCTAATGGCTGTTTCAAGTAGAAAAACTCCCCCACAGTCACTGGTTATAGGACAAGAAAGGATAGAATATCCCAAAATAAACCTTTGTTAGTGTATCTGAATTGAAATAAATAAAAAATCTTCTGATTAAGTAAATCCCAGACAATAGTTTTTACCTCACCTTTACAACATGAGTTACCCAAGAGAAACTCCTATTAATATATAGGCCAAGAAACTTACAGAATTCCTTACCTTCTGTCACAAACTCATCGCCCTCTATGGAAAAATCTACATAATCTTTTTCTAAATCAAAAATCACCAGCTCAGTCTTATCGGAATTAATCTTAAAATTAATTTCATTAAAATAAACATTAGCAATATTTACAAAATGTAACAAATTATTTTTTAAGTTTGCAAATCACTGAATAGAACCCTAAATCTTAAAATCCTAAAATAGAACCATGTGGCACTCCATTCTCATTTCATTTCATTTATTTATTCAGCCAAAAAATTAACAAATATACATTGCATTGGCTAAGTCTAGGAGGTACTTTAAAAGTGTAATTGTTAAATAGATTAAACTATTCCTTGTCATGCAAGACAAGCTGCTGAAATAGCACTGGCTACTTCATCAACGACTAATTACAAAATAATTTTATGTCTTTAAACAAAACTAGGCTACTCCACCAGCCAGAAACTCCCGGACGCTGTAGTAGCTTCCCTCTTGTAAAACATGTTTAAGTTTTTTCCTGAATTTGTCATAATTTGGTTCCAGCTTAAGGTCATTGGGAAGTTTATTGTAGAGAACTGTCCCATTACAGAGAAGGTGTTTTTTGAAAAAAGATGTATAGTGAGCTGGAATTTGTAAATTGTTATTGTTTCGGAGCTGATAACGGGAGTTCTTTTGGATGAAAAAAGTGGAAAATTTCTTTTAACAAAACTTAAGGCTTCCAAAATGTAAATTGAAGGAAATGTTAATAATTTTGAGGATTTGAAGGTGTTTTTACAAGTGTGGTTTCGAGGAAGTGAATGGATTTTTCTTACAGCCTTTTTTTGAAGTCTAAACAAATAAAGTCTCCGTTGGTTCTCACTGCCCCACACTGGTACGGCGTACGTTAGGAGTGGGTAAAGTAAACCATAGTATGCTGTGAGTAGGACATCGATGTTGACTGTCTTTGCAAGACCGCGCAAAAGGAAAATGCAAGTGCTCACTCGGTGGCAAACCTGTTCAATATGGGTATGAAAATTCTCAACAGACAATAGCGGCGAATTGCTTACCAACAAATAACTATTTTCTTAAAAAGGCTTTGAACAAACTGTTGATGTTGGATTTCCTGAGATCAGAGATTAAGTGGCCAAGTTGACTAGTGCGAGGAACCAGAAGAATCTTATTAGCTTTATTACATATGTTCCATGTATGTACACCAGGATCAAGGTTGGTTGTAAAAGTTACTCCGATACCCTTCACACTGTAAACCCTTGTGAGACAAACACCTTTAAGCACAAAATCGTGGATGATCAATTGTTTTATACTGACAGAAGTAATAGATAAACACTTCGTTGGGTTGAGGTTCATTTCATTAGCAACGCACTAGTCCTCAATGCTCCTTCCTTACGTCATCCTGAAGCTTCCGGGCATGTTCCTCCGAAGAAATCTCCCCGTAATTGAAACTTTAACTAATATGGCTGTAATTCATGAATTATATTTTGACTCAGCTGACTTTTAATAAACTATAAATGTAATTTTGTACAGGAAGTGATATGCCTAAAGCCCCTCATATACGATCACTTCCGGCGCAACCCGACGCCGAGAGTTGTCTGGGCACTTGGGTGTCCGACAATCTGGAAATATTGCGCGTGGTGAGGCAGACTCGAACGTGTGTGGCCACCAAGCACCAAGTTAAGACACGAAACGTGTGAGGAGCATGCTTTCTACACACAGTCCAGTTTACTTTAATTTCCATTATGGGGGTATTACACGCGAGGACTTGCTCACGAGCATGTCCACATCAGCATGCTTACAAGCAAATTCTCCCGTGTAATAGGGGTTTGTTGACGTGGACTTGCTCGTGAACATCCGATTAGTTGTATATTTGGGACTTGCCTACGAGTATGTCCACGCGTGTAATAGGTCCTTCAGTAAGTCCACAATCTTGCCCACCAGCTCACGAGCATGACCTTGAGTGTAATACACTCAGTATAGTTAGTTGTAACATAGCGCTGTTTTTGTGTTTAATACTTAAACGTAATTTAATAGTTACAACGATTTTCATACAATTTTAAAGCAATAAAAGAGAAAATGCACTATTATTATTTTTATTTTTTATTTTGCTTTATTATTTTTATAGACATTTATAAAATGGTTTTCTAGACATAGTTAGAAAAAAATCTTAGAAATTATTAACTAGCTAAAGGACCTGGTGAACACTTAACATTATGAAATGGGGAATTCTCAGTTACCTACTAGACATTGTGAACACTTAACATTATGAAATGGGGAATTCTCAGTCACCTACTAGACATTGTGAACACTTGACATTATGAAATGGGGAATTCTCAGTCACCTACTAGACATTGTGAACACTTAACATTATGAAATGGGGAATTCTCAGTTACCTACTAGACATTGTGAACACTTAACATTATGAAATGGGGAATTCTCAGTTACCTACTAGACATTGTGAACACTTAACATTATGAAATGGGGAGTTCTCAGTCACCTACTAGACATTGTGAACACTTGACATTATGAAATGGGGAATTCTCAGTCACCTACTAGACATTGTGAACACTTAACATTATGAAATGGGGAATTCTCAGTTACCTACTAGACATTGTGAACACTTAACATTATGAAATGGGGATTTCTCAGTCACCTACTAGACATTGTGAACACTTGACATTATGAAATGGGGAATTCTCAGTCACCTACTAGACATTGTGAACACTTAACATTATGAAATGGGGAATTCTCAGTCACCTACTAGACATTGTGAACACTTGACATTATGAAATGGGGAATTCTCAGTCACCTACTAGACATTGTGAACACTTGACATTATGAAATGGGGAATTCTCAGTCACCTACTAGACATTGTGAACACTTGACATTATGAAATGGGGAATTCTCAGTCACCTACTAGACATTGTGAACACTTGACATTATGAAATGGGGATTTCTCAGTCACCTACTAGACATTGTGAACACTTGACATTATGAAATGGGGAATTCTCAGTCACCTACTAGACATTGTTAACACTTGACATTATGAAATGGGGAATTCTCAGTTACCTACTAGACATTGTGAACACTTAACATTATGAAATGGGGAATTCTCAGTCACCTACTAGACATTGTGAACACTTAACATTATGAAATGGGGAATTCTCAGTTACCTACTAGACATTGTGAACACTTAACATTATGAAATGGGGAATTCTCAGTCACCTACTAGACATTGTGAACACTTAACATTATGAAATGGGGAATTCTCAGTCACCTACTAGACATTGTGAACACTTGACATTATGAAATGGGGAATTCTCAGTCACCTACTAGACATTGTGAACACTTAACATTATGAAATGGGGAATTCTCAGTCACCTACTAGACATTGTGAACACTTAACATTATGAAATGGGGAATTCTCAGTCACCTACTAGACATTGTGAACACTTAACATTATGAAATGGGGAATTCTCAGTTACCTACTAGACATTGTGAACACTTAACATTATGAAATGGGGAATTCTCAGTTACCTACTAGACATTGTGAACACTTAACATTATGAAATGGGGAATTCTCAGTCACCTACTAGACATTGTGAACACTTGACATTATGAAATGGGGAATTCTCAGTCACCTACTAGACATTGTGAACACTTAACATTATGAAATGGGGAATTCTCAGTTACCTACTAGACATTGTGAACACTTAACATTATGAAATGGGGATTTCTCAGTCACCTACTAGACATTGTGAACACTTGACATTATGAAATGGGGAATTCTCAGTCACCTACTAGACATTGTGAACACTTAACATTATGAAATGGGGAATTCTCAGTCACCTACTAGACATTGTGAACACTTGACATTATGAAATGGGGAATTCTCAGTCACCTACTAGACATTGTGAACACTTGACATTATGAAATGGGGAATTCTCAGTCACCTACTAGACATTGTGAACACTTGACATTATGAAATGGGGAATTCTCAGTCACCTACTAGACATTGTGAACACTTGACATTAGGAAATGGGGAATTCTCAGTTACCTACTAGACATTGTGAACACTTAACATTATGAAATGGGGAATTCTCAGTCACCTACTAGACATTGTGAACACTTAACATTATGAAATGGGGAATTCTCAGTTACCTACTAGACATTGTGAACACTTAACATTATGAAATGGGGAATTCTCAGTCACCTACTAGACATTGTGAACACTTGACATTATGAAATGGGGAATTCTCAGTCACCTACTAGACATTGTGAACACTTGACATTATGAAATGGGGAATTCTCAGTCACCTACTAGACATTGTGAACACTTAACATTATGAAATGGGGAATTCTCAGTCACCTACTAGACATTGTGAACACTTAACATTATGAAATGGGGATTTCTCAGTCACCTACTAGACATTGTGAACACTTGACATTATGAAATGGGGAATTCTCAGTCACCTACTAGACATTGTGAACACTTAACATTATGAAATGGGGAATTCTCAGTCACCTACTAGACATTGTGAACACTTGACATTATGAAATGGGGAATTCTCAGTCACCTACTAGACATTGTGAACACTTAACATTATGAAATGGGGAATTCTCAGTCACCTACTAGACATTGTGAACACTTGACATTATGAAATGGGGAATTCTCAGTCACCTACTAGACATTGTGAACACTTGACATTATGAAATGGGGAATTCTCAGTCACCTACTAGACATTGTGAACACTTGACATTATGAAATAGGGAATTCTCAGTCACCTACTAGACATTGTGAACACTTAACATTATGAAATGGGGAATTCTCAGTCACCTACTAGACATTGTGAACACTTAACATTATGAAATGGGGAATTCTCAGTTACCTACTAGACAATGTGAACACTTAACATTATGAAATGGGGAATTCTCAGTCACCTACTAGACATTGTGAACACTTGACATTATGAAATGGGGAATTCTCAGTCACCTTCTAGACATTGTGAACACTTGACATTATGAAATTGGGAATTCTCAGTCACCTACTAGACATTGTGAACACTTGACTTTCTGAAATGCCATTTTATAGAATATACACAGTATAGGGAAAATACAATACTTGACTTTGTGAAAACTGGATCTGGTGAAACAGTTCCATAGTTTCACTATGTAAAATGTTTTCAACTAACACAAATTAGTATCATACAATATTTTGATTAGGTGTTTACTAAATATCGTTTTTTTTAGGATGATAAATGAACCTGTTGAAATCACATGTCTCCAACTTTAGCGATATTAAGTTTAGGAGTAAAACCCAATATGAGAATCAAATTGGTAATTTTGAAATCTACGAGATTGTTAGGTTATTTATTTATTCGTGCCATTTGGCATAGGCTAGGGAATCTTTACAAGCTTCCTTTAAAGTAAGTTATAAAGTGCAGTCTCATGTTTAGCAAACATTCTCATGTTTTGGCAATTAATGTACATATTTGTCTACCAAAATATCAAATTAATTTTTCGACATTTATAAATAATGTTTGTAATCATCTGGATCATTGTCCTTGGTCTGGATTATGTTTGATTTAAATGTTGAACTATATTTGCTGAGCACTGATGAAAAATATAAATAATAATGTAATTTACTGAAACAACTTTCTTTGCCACTCTAATTTTAAAAATTTAAATTGATTTGAATCAATTGAAAATTACTGCATTCATTTACGCACATAAATGTATTATATTGTTCCTATACATATCATAAGGATTACAACGTGACCAAGTAATCAATTTTACGACCTTTACAAGCCAAGAAAACGTTGTTTCAGGAAATTGATTAGAACGTCTTTTCTTGAAAGGTTAACATTTTGAAATTTATCAAACTAATAGAGAACACTCCTCTCAACCACACACTAAAATTTCATGTCACTCCAACGCACCCAAGTTTTTCTTTACCCTTCTTGTGTGCGTCGAAGCCAGAGAGGGCAAGGATATCTCGCGTCGTCTATCGTAAAAAATATGAAATATACATAGTTATGTCTTTATGACTATACGCCTACAGTGGTCCTTTTTGAGCAAGTGGACAAAACCACTGCAGTTTTACTTTTTTAAATAAACAAAATGAAAATTTATCATGTTAGTTAAATGCTAGTGTATGCTTTATGCTTGCTATAGCTACTGTACATGCTTCGTAGCTAATTCCTTAGTTAGTGTAATGTCATGCGATAACCGTTTAATTACCTATCAGTATTTTTACAAGTATTGTAAAATATTAGAAACAATAAATTTAATTTAATTAAATAATTAATTCACCTAAAAATAAATATTTAATTAATCAAGCTATTTAGTTACTGTCTATCCTCCTGTTAAATCAAAACATTATTTAAATTATTTTTCTATGTCATTGTCACTGTAGACTATCAATTCAAGATATAATGAAATGAAATGGTTTATTGTCACAGAAAATTACATTAGTGTTAAACAGATAATCTGCTACTAACTGGTGACTCGTCAATTGTTACAAAACTACTAACCTAAAGAATTAAAAAAGAAGAAATAACAAAACAAAGAAGTTAAATCACCAACTAATCAATAATTTATACGTAATGACATACTTAATAAATTATTTTTCAGTGTATCTAAAATATAACGACCTCGTTCTGCAGAAATTCGGAGACGGAGTAATAGCTTCGGTCAACTAGAAACTGCCTGAACTTTCTATAGAGCTGATTGGCATTCCCCAAGCTTTTGTATTTCTGTGGTATTTTATTATAAATATGTATTTCGCTACATAATGGACTATTTTCATATTTTATTAATCTATGTTTGGGGGCACGTAGTTTATTTTTACTTCCAGTATTATGGTCGTGATTCACATTATTTTGTTGGTAAGAATATATATTTTCATGTAAATTTTTTACTACTTCCAACAAATACAATCCCGGGGATGTAAGAATACCAAGTTCTTAAAAGTTCTTCTGCAAGATTCTCTTGGGTTCATACCCATCATGACTCTTATCATTTTCTTTAGGGCTCTAAATATTTTTTCCCAGTGATTTGAACGTCCCCACATAATTATTCCATAGCGTAATATGGATTCAAAGTACGCAAAATACAGCACTAACTTAATTCTCCTGCTCGCTATATGAGTCAGACATGACATGTTAAATATTGCCTTGTTCAGCCTCGAAGTAATATATTCTATGTGCGCTTTCCATTTGAGTGTTGAGTCAAAAACTAGACCAAGCAATTTTCACTGTCTCTGCTATCACCCCATCGTACTTGTTTGCATCATTTACTACTGTTTGAGTTTCAAATTGTATTGAAAGTAGAGTACAATTGAATTTACGTAAGTTTAAAGAGGAACAATATACAATCTACGTTATTCTGAACTACTATGTTAGTTAGACTTCAAGACATACAATACATTTATTTGATTCGGTTTGGATTTATATATAATTGAGAGTATTTTAAGCGTTCAAAATTTTTAACTGAAGTAACTTTTAAAAAGTAAACCACATAAAACTAAAAGAATTTGGTTATGGAGCTAGGCAAAGTGGAAGCGCGCCTAGAACTTAATTTATTAACATTGATAGCTTGCAATGACGATTTGTTATTTTTTGCAGAATGCTTCAAGGCCAAACTGATTTGGTGGGAAATATTGGGATAAGAGTCCAGTGTATATTTTTCAATATGTTTCAGGATATCCATGTTTGGGCCATAATTTGGAATAAGAGGCCCGATTATCAGGTGTTAAATAATTGCACACAGGCTTCAAAAAGGCGTTTTCAGATTGTGAAAGTCAAATGCTTTTAAGGATACCGAAAGTGGAATATAACACTTAAAATGTGTTACTAAACACATTTTCAGCTAGATTAGCTACTTTTCTCAAGTGCTGTATGTTGGACCAAAAAATCGATATATTTTTAATTGTACATATGAATGAGTAAATTGTAATAATTTAAGAATTTCAAAAATGTTTTCAATGTTCTCTAAATAATACAAAATAAATTAAAATAAATACTTTATTAAGTATTTTTACCTGACTTTTAAAGCTAGGGAATGCCTAAAAATCGTGAAAATGTAATTTTTTTAAAAATAAATTATGAAAACCTCATTTATTGACGAAATGTCTTAAAACATTCTGAACTTGTAAAGAAAATGATATAGTGTCCAGCTTCGACTGTCGTCTATTTTAGAAGATTGTTTGTCAGGTCAATACAAGCAAATAATGCCCTATAACATGCGTCCTATCTCGATTAGTTTTCAGTCCGTGTGTCTGTATCTATTGTTTATAATAATTTGAATAGCTTATCTCAAAAACCGTTTGATGTACAACACTGCATGTTGGTATGAAAGTTAATCTTAAAATGGCACATTTCATGTAAAAAGGCTGTAAGTATAATAGTTTCGCTTTAAAAATGGTGGCTGTCTAAAAATGTTAAAGTCAAATATAAAAAAAAAAACTAAACATTTTAACCAAAAACCTCCAAATACCAAATTTGTAAACTACATTACGCTAAATCCAATATGTCATCAGGCTATAAATAATAGAGAAAACTTATTTTTGTAATTGAAAGCATTGCCATCTGTGTATTCTGTACCCGGTTGACAATGCTTTCAGTCTGAAAAAATAAGTTTTCTCTGTTATTAATCACCCAATATTTTAAATTTACATTTCATAGTAAGGTAGTCTCCAAATTCAGAAGTTGGAGTTTTTGGATACAATTTTTAGTTTTTTTATATTTCACTACGAACTTTTTAGACAGCCACAACGTTTAAACCGATAATCTTAGAAGTAACGACTTTTTACATGAAATGTGTTATTTTAAGATTAACTTTCATACCAAAATGCAGTGTTGTACATCAAACGGTTTTTGAGATATTCAAATTATTATAAAAAATTTATAATACAGACACATAGACTGAGAACTAATCGAGATAGGTCACATGTTATATGGCACTATTTGTTGTATATTATATTTACCTGTCAAACAATCCTCTAAAATATGTGACAGTCAAAGATGGACACTCTGTATGGTTTAATATTTAATTATTACAGTCCATGGAGTATATTTTAATAGGGATTTTTGAAAATAGTGTTTGAATTATGTACCGTATAAACATGTTATTTTAATTTTATTTTCAAAGTAGGTTAGTAATTTTGTATCACATATAGTGTTGCCTGTTTGATAAAAAATTTTTTAAACATTTGCAATTTAAAGTCCAAATATAAATAAACTTTAAGCTGAGATGTGAACATTTCAATTAGAGCATGCCAAAATCCACATTTTACCGTGGTGGTTTAGCAAGTAACCTGGAATTGACATTAGGTTGAGTTTTCACCCGCCTCCTAAGGTGTAAGTTTATTGGATTAAGGTGATTAAAAATATGTAAATAAATAATTTTCTGACTAACTGGTCTAGCCCACTATGAAACCTCTCACACCATTCTTGAGCAATAAACTTTACAGTCTGCCTTCCTCCCCCTCCCCCGCTCATGGCACTGAATCGCTTCAACATGCGTTTGGCCCACTTTCTCACGTTCAGCCTATTTTAACCTCCTTCAGTCTTTTACAGAGAGAAACACTGTACAGTTACATTGATACTGTAGTAATTTTGACACTACAAATTTGTTGAAAATAAAGGACGTTGTGTACAGTAAAATATAATTTCAATGTAATCATCTACTGCCGGCGCAGAAATTATGTGCACCCGAGTTTGAAGGTCGTTTACTAAAACACTAAGAGGCCTATGAACACTCCAGTCACACAGTTGTTTTCCTCGTTTAATTTTGCGTTCTGACATATGCATCTTTGACTTTTGCTAAAGGTTTAAATAATTGTTATCCTAGTTGGAACAAAAGAGTACAGGAATTTTAACTAGTTTTCACTACATCATGTTTACACCGTTATTACTAAAACCCGTCAATGTATGATATTTACACTTTAATATCTGGTAAATAGGAATGTTTCTATAAATTTTATTGATTTTAGAATTTTTAATTTTTAAGAAAAAAAGTGCTTATCATTTCCTTAAAACATTTTATTGTTTATATAGGTCGTAAAACTAATTACTTGGCCTTATTGTAAACCTTCTGGCATGTATAGTTGCGCTAAATTACTATCATATGTGGACATATATGCAACGATTTTAATTGAATGAAACCAATTTAAAATAACTTTAAACTGATTTAAATCAATTTAAAATCACTGTATTTACTTACGTATATGAAAGCAATGTATCCAACCTATACATGTTATAAGGATTACAATACCAAGTAATTAGTTTTACGTTCTGTATAAACCAAGAAAACAGAAATGTTGTTTCTGGGAAATGATAAGAACTTTTTTTCTTGAAATATTAAAATTCTAATATTAATGAAACTTATAGAAAACATTCCTATAAATCATGTATAATAATGTAAATGCGATACATTAACTTAGTTTTTAGTAATAACGGTGTAAATTTGATATACAGTGAAAACTAGTTAAAATTCCGGTACTCTTTTGTTCCAACTAGGATAACAATTATTGAAAATTATAATAAAATTTTAAAATGCACATGGTACAACGCAAAATTAAACGAGTTTTTGTCACTTAAAAACTAGCAAAGTTAAACAAAATAAAATGGAATGTGACTGCAGTTGTAATAGGCCTCTAAAAGGTTCTTAGTAAACAACCTCCAAACTGGAGTACAGTTGCCTCCTAGCAGGTGGTATGTGTGTGCTCTCCTACTACGTACGTAAACCGCTCCCACCCCCCTTGCTGACTTTAGGTTCCACACTAGACTATGTGGACACGTCACATTCTGGTTTGTGAATTGGTTTCAACTTTTAAATATTTTGAATTATAAATTTATAATTTTTATCTCTGGAATGGGACCTGCTGATTCCTCTCACTCTCTGCTAATGTACCGCCAACTTTCCTTGCGAATACTCGAGGGGGGATGAATCTACCTGCAAGGGCACCATCCACATGAGTATAGTTTGAGAGCATTCCCACCCATACTCACGTCAAAGTTTATCGGTTTAAGGTCCTGAAGGTGGGTTATATTCCAGTGTTACATAAAGGAGCTTGTACGAAGAGTGATACGATCTGTTTCCTCACCGAATTCAACGTGATTTCGAAGCTGGGTACTGTTTTAAATTGGTTTCTGGCCAGATAAACATAAGTTAAAATCCCAACGTTCTGGTAAAGAAGTGAAGTTAATGGGCAGGCCGTGGGAGCAATGAAGTGTTGCTTCTTTGTCGTATGAAGTGCACTCTTGGCTGGTGTATATACATATTTCAAATCTGAGTTCAACCAACCATTGATATCAAATATTTCAGATGTTTTATTGCTCTTGTCGTGTAGTTCGCTGTTTAATTTTCTTTTTTATTCTTAATTTTACATTTTGGCAGAGCTATTTAGTTTTTAGTACTTAATAAGTTATGCTTTATATATTCGTTTTATGTATTATGAAGAAGATTTTAATTACGTAATTGATCACGTAAATTGTATTTCAGATAGATGGAAGTAACCATTTTTATTGTGGGAGGCTTACCAAAATTATACTATGTATATTTTTAATGATAGTATTTTGTAGTCAATTTGTGACCTTAATATCTCTAAACATTTTGTTCGAAAGCTATTTTTTGGCTTTGGATTGTTAATATAAATTAAAAATCCAAAGCCAATGTTGATAAATCTCCAATAATGGAGATTATCAACCCTTTAAGTATTTAAAAAACAAATATACTTCGTGCCAATCACGATCAAACAATTGTTTGTAACCACATATTCGAGTTATTTTATAGTGCCTATTTGATTTTATTTATTGTATAAGTGTTATACATTTTGTAAAAAAAGTTATTGTGAGATTACTTGTTGCAATTGTGTGTATAAACAAGTAAACGAAATTCTCCTGTTCATGTTTTTGTCGTTAATAAAATTAAGAAGACGTTTCTGAGCGTGCTTCTACCTATTCATAAATGTGTTTATCTTACTTATAATATGTAAATTCCATAACTAGACAGGAAATCACACACTCTGGAAGTTTGTGTAGCTGTCCTGGAGAACCTTTGGAATGTGATTTTACATTGGAGTGGGAATATCTACTATAGAAATAATACTGGTTTAGATTACCTTTTTCTGTCGTAACAGTTCTTCATATACATTACTGCTATGTACATTTCAAAGCATATAAAGCTTCATCAGGCTTCTAAAAACGTCACTGTTGGAAGCCTGATGATGAAGTTTTATATGCTTTGAAATGTACATAGCAGTAATGTAATTGAAGATCTGTTACGACAGAAAAAGGTAATCTAAACCAGTATTATTTCTATAATATAACAGTTCTGGAGGCTAATAACACAAAATGAACAGAATATCTACTACTAAGTTGGCGTATTGAAGTGAGGTATACGTCGTTGCAGGATAGCATGGACCAGAGAGTCTCATGGTTACTTACCAGGCCTGGAATGGGCGATGCATGAAACCCCACTAGTGGAGAGGGGGGGGGGGGCTAATGGCTGGACTGAAAACTTAATGAAAAGAATTATATATATTTTATTTATTTATTTTGTTAGTACACGTTAAGTCAATTTATTTTTGTTGTTGTGGTATAGACGCTACTAATAACTGTAGCCAGTGAATTCTTTCCTTAAAAATTAACATGTAAACATTTGTATGAAAAAAAAGGAAATAAATCGTTATTTCATTGTTTCATATTTCATTAGATTCAATAACATGGGAGAAGTAAGTATAGCCTTCCCTAAATATAAAATAAATAAATAACAAAATCTGTGCATTCTATAAGATTCCATCACTGGAGTCACTCCTAAGGTCTTCTGTATGCTTATTCCTTACTGTATGTACTCTTATGTAACGGAGATTTAAGTATTATTTCTATAGTTCAGTTTATTAGTATAAATATTATTTATAGACGTATCACTAAACCAACTCATATACTCATTTTGTTACAGATTCCAAGGTCGACTGGACACCGGACGCTCCATGAGGTACTGTTTCAACGTTTATATTTAATATATTACTCGCTTGAGTTTTATTTATTTTCATATTTAGCCCTATTTAGATATATAAATGTAAAATTAATAACAACACTTTTTAAATAAAAAAGATTATTTGTTTCTATACAGAATAATTTGAACATTTTAACTTAACTGCAATCCATTGTTAGCGTTGTAGTATTTTGCTTAGTGATTTTACTAAATGTTTAACTTATTAAGTGATGAAGAGCACAGTTCTGACAACACTACTCTGAAAAATTCACAAAACAAAAAAGGGTGTTTGCATGAATCCGAAAGTACAAGAGGAAAGTTTAAAAACTTGAGAATTTATTAAGCGTTTTGAATCACAAGTAATATCTTTATTGATGGCATTAAAATTTAAAAAAATCTGATGTACAGTATCAGGCGCCTAGTTACTGAAGTTTTTGAAAATGACAATTAGTTTAATGTAGGCTTAGCACTCTCAAGTATGATATGGAATTAAAGGTAGTCGTATCTTTGTTCTGAGTACGAATTTTTTTACGAATACGATTATGAAATGAAAAACACTTTTAGTTATTCTATGTTGAAGATGGAGCTGTATTGGTTTTCTGTATATAATTTTTTTAATAAAACCATTTAAACCAATAAAAACTTTTTTATTAGTGAGGCCTTTCGATAGCAAGGCTATCATCGTCAGACACATCACAAATAAATATACAAAAAGTAAATAAAATAATATAAGCTTATATAAACATATGTTTTAAAAAATTTTTAACTTTTGTGGCTAAATATATTATTATTATTCTAAATGGTAGTTTTATTATGAATTTGAAAGTATTATAAATTGAATATAAATTAATTTTTTATAGTTTTGAAAGTAAAATAGAATTTTGAATCGGTCCATCTTCTTGGTTTAATAAATTTTCAGAATTTGCTTTGTTAATGTACCATGATTCCCATGCATTTAAATATTTTGGTGTTGTTATATGTTTTAATAATTTTAAATTGTTTTTTGTAATACTATGGCCAGTGTTAATGCAGTGATTGGCAATTGCAGATTTTTCTTCCCTATTAAATTTTATGTGTGAAAAATGTTCTTGAAATCTTTTTTTAATTTTCCTTTTTGTTTGGCCTATGTATTTAACTGTATTATATATATCAAAAATATATTATGACTGTAACAGCAAATACATAGGCCAAACAAAAAGGAAAATTAAAAAAAGATTTCAAGAACATTTTTCACACATAAAATTTAATAGGGAAGAAAAATCTGCAATTGCCAATCACTGCATTAACACTGGCCATAGTATTACAAAAAACAATTTAAAATTATTAAAACATATAACAACACCAAAATATTTAAATGCTTGGGAATCATGGTACATTAACAAAGCAAATTCTGAAAATTTATTAAACCAAGAAGATGGACCGATTCAAAATTCTATTTTACTTTCAAAACTATAAAAAATTAATTTATATTCAATTTATAATACTTTCAAATTCATAATAAAACTACCATTTAGAATAATAATAATATATTTAGCCACAAAAGTTAAAAATTTTTTAAAACATATGTTTATATAAGCTTATATTATTTTATTTACTTTTTGTATATTTATTTGTGATGTGTCTGACGATGATAGCCTTGCTATCGAAAGGCCTCACTAATAAAAAAGTTTTTATTGGTTTAAATGGTTTTATTAAAAAAATTATATACTTTTAGTTATACTGTAATAAAATAGTCACAACCTCTAGTTAACGCCACAGAAACTCCCTTCCATGAGCGCAAGAGATTTTTTAAAAACTATAAAAACACTAAATACATAAATATATTATTCTAACGTTAACGAATTTCAATTAAAAAAATTAAAAGTAATAAATTATATATTAAAAATCTTATAAAGTATACGATAATAATATTATAAATTTGGATATTTCCAGTCATGCAAGCAAGTAACATGACACATAGACTATAGTTAACAAGATAACTTAGAAAAGCCTGGGCCGCTAGTGGCAGTTCGTTCTTCTGATCCCAAAGTCATAAATTAAGCAATAATTAAGGATCAATTTAAGTTGGGCCACAAATGGTAGAAAAAAAATCTGTTTTGCCGTAAATGGAAGGGCCGCAAAAGGCAGCAGACTCTCGAATGAGACAACAAATGAGGATTATTGTTCACGATGTGAATATATTTCCCTGAGATAAGGAGAATGAGAGGCTGTGGTAGATTTTTGGGAACCTAGCATAAGTCATGTTTAAATTCTTGCTTGAAGTATTTGACCTAAGCTAACGTTTACTCTTTCAAAATATTACATATACGACAGGTAAAATGTTCAAAATACTTCCGATATAAATACCCATTATTATTACAAATGAAAGAGGGATATATTCGTATTATAAGCATAACAAGTCTTTTGTAAATTACTACTTTGATACACTGCTATCCTGGGATTAATTAAAAAAATATTGTTAACTTTTATAAAGTTATGGGTGAGGTAAGATACTCATCAGCGCATGTAGCCTAAGGTGTAAGTAGCAATAGATGCAGTTTTGTCTTAGCTTAGATATTCTTCAGTTCTTTCTATAGTTAAGGACACCATACATTTAAATGTGTCTTAATCATGTATATACGGTGTAGAGGTTCTAAGATTATGTGTTCTTTAGTACAAAATACGAGGGGTCTAGAACTGGACATGTGTATATTGTAGAGTATTTGAGGGTGAAGGTACATTACGTGTTCTTTGGTACAACATACGAGGGGGTAGGTTGTCGTATATTGCGGGGATCTAGAACTGGACATGTGTATATTGTAGAGTATTTGAGGGTGTAGGTACATTACGTGTTCTTTAGTACAACATACGAGGGGATAGGTTGTCGTATACTGTGGGAATCTAGACTGGACATGTGTATATTGTAGAGTATTTGAGGGTGAAGGTGCATTACGTGTTCTTTAGTACAACATACGAGGGGGTAGGTTCTCGTATATTGTGGGAATCTAGACTGGACATGTGTATATTGTAGAGTATTTGAGGGTGAAGGTACATTACGTGTTCTTTGGTACAACATACGAGGGGGTAGGTTCTCGTATATTGTGGGGATCTAGAACTGGACATGTGTATATTGTAGAGTATTTGAGGGTGAAGGTACATTACGCGTTCTTTAGTACAACATACGAGGGGTTAGGTTCTCGTATATTGCGGGGATCTAGAATTGGACATGTGTATATTGTAGGGTATTTGAGGGTGAATGTACATTACGTCTTAATGAAGTGCAATTAATTATAAATGATAATTTGTGTGGATTACTGAACTCTTAAAGCGCCATTGCGCCAGTTGTACTTATGACGATAAGAGCCAACATTCTCAAATGTTCTACCATAATATGCGGGTTTAAAATAAAGTTTCCCGTGGTATTCCGTAAAGCGTTTTAAAAGTATAAGTCAATTGGATGCGTATTTTTTTAGATAATTAAATTTAGATATAATTCAGTATTGTACGATAAAAAATGACAGTATTATATTGTATAATATCTACACAAAAATTAAGTGATAGTCAAGAAAGTCGGAAGGGGTGATTACAAGTTCTACCCTACTTGATCACTGGTAGTATCCCGGTTGCTCACGGTTGCTACCAAAGTTAATCACGGTTTCTACCCAAGTTGATTACGAGGGCTCCCCAACTTGACCACGAGTGACAGCAAAAGTTGATCACGGGTTTGACTAAAACTAGTCATGAACTCTACCCAAGTTGATCACGTGTAGCTACCTAAATTTATCTCGGGTGCCACACTATATTATCACGAGTAGCTACCCAAGATAATCATGGTTGGCTACCTAAAACGATGGGGCTACCCAAGTTGATTACGGGTGCTACCTAAATTTATCTCGGGTGCCACACTATATTATCACGAGTAGCTACCCAAGATAATCATGGTTGGCTACCCAAAACGATGGGGCTACCCAAGTTGATTACGGGTGCTACCCAAGACTGGTACGTGGGAGTCTTAAGTGAGGCAGGTACGGTATGTCGTTACTGGCCTCATTGTACGGTGAGTATCAAGGAACTGTAAGTTACGATGTGCCTTGGTGTCCAATGTAGTGCCTTAGTGCGGTGCTCACTACAGAGCAGGCCTACTTGAACTTTGAGTACCAAACAACTGTTAGTTACGATGTGCCTTGGTGTCCAATGTAGTGCCTTAGTGTGGTGCTCACTACAGAGCAGGCCTACTTGAACTTTGTGTATCAAACAACTGTAAGTTACGATGTGCCTTAGTGCGGTGCTCACTACAGTGCAGGCCTACTTGTACGGTGAGTATCCGTATCGGAACGCATAGATTAGTTCCGCTAGAGTCGCATCATGTGAGTGTGAATGAACTGGTCATCATAAAGGGTTTGGGCTGAGCATTGTCGAGGCCATTCTAATGTGGCTTTGAGCGATGCGCTGAAGTACAAGATTCCTAAGGGCAAGATGTCAACTGGCCGATCGCCTTACGTGCAGTTCCCACGACTTTACTCGTATGTCACAGTTTTAGTCATTTGTTCTTTATGAACTCAGTTGTTTTTTATATGTGTTGTCAACATTATCACTATTAAGCTCATACGGCCTTGACGATTATTAAAATAATAGCTGTGGTAAAAAAATATATTCTAATTCAGACGAAACACTTCTGTTACAGTACCATCAGAAACAAATTGTTCAGTGCCCAATAAAACCAAAAGCATTATATTCTCGCAGAAATATATGCTTTATAAACACGATTTACCCCACCTAGGGCTTGTACATAGAAACGTCATGTTATCTTTGGTGTTTGTGTTGTACTTATCGAAGACCTCAGGTTATCGAGGTATATCTCCTGTACGCTGCACACTGTGTCCGCCGAAAGGTTCATTGATCGGACCACAAGAAACCATACAACGGTTTTATACTTACAATAACAAGTCATTACGCCATTACCTCTTCGTTCCGCGGCCTTATTTCTCCATTTCCTAGACGTTTTTTCGCGACGTGAATCTCTTTTCACAGCACGACCTCCTTCCCGGATACTTTCTCAGGAAACAATTTGATCCTGTTGGTTGGAAGTCATCCTGATCTATTTTCCTGTTATTTCTATTCATTACCCAATTGATAGGTGCGCCGGCTCTTATTATTTCCTCCGCCAATTTGTCTTATGCCTATTTTCATTAGAAAGTGTGACCGTACGTTTCAGTCAATTGTTTTCACTCCCGTAGTGTATCAGATAGGAGCGTTTTCTATGGATTCTAACTGTACCACCTTTACTTATCCTGCAATTGATCTGTGCTGACGTTTTTTGTTCACGTATTCAAAGTGTTCAATAAGACTAATTTTAGTTTTGAGTTTTGTATAACTAACTATTTGTTATTAGTTACTAATATAACTAACTATTAAAATTTTATAACTTAAATAGTTAACGTTTTTCATCAATAATAACCAAGAAGAGACTTAAAAATAGAACTGTCGTACTAAGCAATTTAAAGTTATTTTTGACACACGTACAGTCACTTCACGTGTTCACAGACAGTGTCAATGAATCATAATGAGGTGAAAATGAAGATGTTACATTAAGTACTTAAAATGCGACGTCTTTTAATGAGTCTGATTTTTAATTGACGAGTGGAAATTAGTTTGTTAATTAGCATAATGCATGTTGATTCATGTTATACAATACAAGTGAACGTCAAACAACACAAATTTATTACTATATAATTCCAAATTTTCGGCCAACACGTTTACCTTCCTCAGACCAGAGGAATTAAAAAAAATTGTATTGAAGCAAACATTTTTAAGATTTGAAGAACTGTACTATATTTTTAAAAAATCATCAAGTACACAAATTTTTTTCATAAGTAATAATTGAGTTAGTTTTTTTTATTGATTACAATATGAACTGCTACAACATTGTTAAATAATAGGAAATCTTTAAAGTTAAACATTAGGATGACTTCAATAAAATGTTTTTGATACTTTAAAATGGCCTAATAAATTTAAAAAAATAACCAATGAAATACTATCATTATTTAGTAGGAAATTAAATCAAACTTTTTCGAACTTTATGAGTTTGACTAATTGTTGTACATGGCCAAACTTTAATTGCTTGGATTTCCTAACAAACCAGAATCCATTGGCTATCTTTGTACAGTATTTTTATATCGTTTCCTGCAATTAAAAAAATACATGAATAATTTTTAATATATAATGTGTTAACGGTTTTTGTTACTTGTCCGAGCTGTATTCGTGTTGACTGGTTTCTTGTAACGGGAATTCTGGAAATAACAATTACTGGTTAAATCAGGATATTCACACAGCTGACGAACGTATCAGTGTGCTTCCTCGATCAATTATCGACAAAGCCGTGTGTGAAAGTCGGGAAGAATGCTCACGAAATTTCCACATTTTAATTGAGCATTAATGCCAGCAAAGTTATGTACAGTCCTGCTATCTTAATGAAGCGTCAGCGAAGCAACTTGATGAGTGTCCCACTCAGTTTCTAAAAGTACTGTGTAAACATATTTTGTTTAAACTAAAGTTATTTGCACAACACAGATCTGAATATTATCCTTATTAAAAATATAGACGTGACATTGCACGTTCGTTTTCAAATCTAACTTGTTTTAATATTTAAGTCTATTCTGTTATTTTATGCTTTGTGACCGCAAGCTGTTAATAGTTTACCCATCTGTTGATGTCAAGATGGAGGAACGGACTGAGAAATAGAACAAGTTGATGTCGCTTGTCTTAAAATTAATATAACTATCGGATTGTTTTTGTTTAAGTCAAGTGTTTATACGGTATATATTAGTAATAAACTGCGGCTATTAAATATTTCAAATTGTGCAATTTTTACATTTGTTAATTTTTTTATTTTCATTAATCTCTTAAATTATACATTTAATTAAAGATTATACCAACCACATATGTTTTCACTTATAACACGAGTACGCTAAAAATGTTATAGGCAGACTATAGTTTAAACAGCATAGAAGTGTTTACTTTGTCAACAATAATATACAGTTTACTTACATAAAAACATCCTATATTTTTAACTGGTTTACTTTTATTTATTTAGTAAACAAAGAAACTTGTACCCCTAACCGTAACTTATTGCTGATAGTGATCGCTTGGTGCACAGCGGAGTCGGGTCGGCGCGTCTTGTAGTTCGGGTAGGGAAGTACTTAGAGCCACAATTTAGTGAGATATAATTGTAGATTGGCGGAGAGTGTTCAA
Organism: Stictocephala bisonia; assembly: GCA_035578905.1. Classification (NCBI taxonomy): domain Eukaryota; kingdom Metazoa; phylum Arthropoda; class Insecta; order Hemiptera; family Membracidae; genus Stictocephala; species Stictocephala bisonia. Next base: position 266,401 of record JAQJVL010000020.1, read on the forward strand.
GTTGGGTGGTGTTCCGGAGAATGCACAAAGTTGAGTGACATCTGAGAGAGGCAGAGCTGCGCAGTGGTAGTGGTCCGCGGGACGCACTGCGCATGCGCTCTGCTCCTCACCCGTGACTGCGCAGGACGATCACCTGCTCCACTTCCGGCACCTCTCCCCTCTTCTCCCCTTACTACCTCATTAAATCGTAATTAATTAATCATTCCCCCCTGACTTATCTAATAATTAAACCTTCTCGTTGAAGAAGAAAACTTTAACATGCAGTATACTCCATAACTTCGTCTTCAGCTTGATGTTTAATATTTATTTGTAAACTTATTTTAACATGCATTGACTTTTTTGCATTCTATTTATTTTATGACTGTCCAGAAAAAGATAAAAATAAAAACAAATAATTTTCCTTTTATTATTATTGCTCAGCAGTCACATAATTAACTGCTATAAAATACTTATATTTCTATTAATAAATGATGAATATTATTGGTTTTAACTAACGTGGCTAAATTACGCAAAGAAAAGTGAACTAATACAAATAGACCTGCAGTCAAAAGTTTACGATAACCTTACATAACTCGTCTTATTGTTCAATACAATTTTAATTTATACAAATCGTTTCAAACATTGTAATAAATAATATTCTAAATTGTATAAACTTTTTAAAGCAAAAATGTTATGTGCATATTTAATAAGATTAATTGTTTTGCTGCAGTTCCTTTTTAAAACAACAAACACGAAATAATTTTGAAAACACATTGCTCTTAAGAACATTACCGATGTATTAATGTTCGCTTCTTTTCCAATTTTTTCGCACATCGCTTCAAATCACTTTTTTCAATGTGTTAATCCAGCTATGTTTTCTAGTTGTATTAAATCACCTGTATGGAAACAATTAAGGACGTAGTATATTGACAGAGTTAAACTGTTGGAAAGTTTTCTAGGGCCAAGTTTTACATTTTGACAACAAACATATATTTACCTACAAAAATATATAGTGTTGAGAGTGTACAAATTAAGAAGACATCTAATCGGCCTGACACGAATACTGAAGGACCTTCCACCCACACTTGACATCTACAGGACTACAGATGGGCCTCCCACCCAAACTTGCCATCTACACGACTACTAAAGGACCTCCCACCCACACTTACCATCTACACGACTACCGATTGGCCTCCCACTCACACTTGCCATCTATACGACTACTGAAGGCCCTCCCACCTACGCTTGCCATCTACACGACTACTAAAGGACCTCCCACCCACACTTACCATCTACACGACTACCGATTGGCCTCCCACTCACACTTGCCATCTATACGACTACTGAAGGCCCTCCCACCTACACTTGCCATCTACACGACTACTGATGGACCTCCCACCCAAACTTGTGATCTACACGACTACTTATTGGCCTCCCATCCATACTTACCGTCTACACGACTACCTATTGGCCTCCAACCTATACTTACCATCTACACGGCTACAAATGGGCCTCCCACCCAGTACACTACTCACCCCTAACACGAGAGCCACATCAGAGAACCACACCACGATAGCTACACAAACGTCCTGAGTGTGTGACTACCTCTTTTTGTTGTACCCAGTTATGGATATGACAACAAGTACGTCTGTTCAATTACATTATGTACACCCATCACTAACACTGAAGTCATTCCAAGCAGAGAACGGTTGATAACGGTCGAGACATTAACGTGGCAAGAAGATAATTATTGGGTAAATTTTGAGATCAGTTATAACAAAGCACTTCAATCTGGATGGGGTTTAGGGTGGTCATCCTATTTACGCCAGGAGATCAAGACATCTCTTAGATTTGGATTGGAATCTATATCTTGTTATGTGCAGATTATATAATATGAAAAGTATATATTTATAAAACCTGTTCTGGAATATTCATGTCGAATCTAGATTTTGATATGACCTTTTTATGCGGTACCAACGGTCATCTATTTATTTTTGTTCATCTTGTATCCCAGATTCCCTGTTTTTAAGTTATAAATGTCACAATATATATCTCCATAAAAATGTCATTGTAATGATTTCACCATCCCCCAAAATCTCTAGTACTCTATTTACTCTCGTATTATTTGTGACAGGTGAAGCTGCCATATAGTACATACAATCCAACTAGTTATTCCTGATATCAAAGTTACCTGCCACATTTTTCGTTCATTTGAACTAAGCGACAATAAACAAACTTTAGCAGTGTGACATGTCCATTGCTTTGGTGACATCCCTCAGCCTCATTTTGAAAAAAATTTAGAGTTGTATTTGTGAATGTGACATGTAGACCAAATCCCTGTTATATGTGAAGAAAATGGAATTTTTAATTTTGAAAATTATTACTCTTAATAATAATCCCTAAGTCTTAGTAAGTTTAGGACTTCTTTTAATTTCGAATAACCCTTTTAACTTCCTACTCAAAATGGTAACTAGGCATAAAGCATACAAAAAAGTGTCGTAAAAAAGAATCATTTGTGTTTTATTTGAGTAGTTTTGCATTGGTAAACTATCTACTCATTGTATTAATGTTCTTTTTATGAACCGAACGAAATAAATCTACATTGAATCAAGGTAGTATCATGTTCACAATTACAGTTATGAGGCTGCAGCATGTACAAGGTTACATGTCTTTCAACTATATCTTGTTAACTGGTTATTTGTACACATAGAATCTAAGCCTTTAATCACAACACTTGAACGCTAGATTGCGCTGAATACCTCGTATAGCCAAAGAGTTTCATAACAGCTTCAGTCAACTGGCGTGTCTTTGCGTACTATTTATACACTCAACAAAACAGTGACTTAAACTTTGGGTTGCACTGAAAACCTCGTCTAACTAAAAAGTGTTGTAACAGCTTCAGTCAACTGGTGTGCCTTTGTATACCATTTATACTCAACAAGTCCGTGACTTGAACGCTGGGTTGCACTGAAAACCTCGTAAAAAAAAGTGTTGTAACAGCTTCAGTCAACTGGCGTGCCTTTGTATACCATTTATATTCTCAGCAAGGCGGTGGCTTGAACGCTAGTTTGTACTGAAAACCTCGAGTAACAATAATTATTGTCATAATAGCTACAGTAAACTGTCGTGTCTTTGTGTACCGTTTATATATTCAACAAGTCCGTGACTTGAACGCTGGGTTGCCCTGAAAACCTCATGTAACCAAAGAGTTTTGTAACAGCTTCAGTCAACTGGCGTGCCTTTGTATACCATTTATATTCTCAGCAAGACGGTGGCTTGAACGCTAGTTTGTACTGAAAACCTCGAGTAACAACAATAATTATTGTCATAATAGCTACAGTAAACTGTCGTGTCTTTGTGTACCGTTTATATATTCAACAAGTCCGTGACTTGAACGCTGGGTTGCCCTGAAAACCTCATGTAACCAAAGAGTTTTGTAACAGCTTCAGTCAACTGGCGTGCCTTTGTATACCATTTATATTCTCAGCAAAATGGTGACTTGAGCGTTGGGTTGCACTGAAAACATTTTGTAAACAAAGAGTTATAACAGCTTCAGTCAACTGGCGTGTCTTTGTATACCATTTATATTCTTAGCAAGACGGTAACTTGAACGCTAGTTTGACTGAAAACCTCGAGTAACCAATATTTTCATAATAGCTATAGTCAACTGTCTTGCTTGGTGTACCATCCAGGGTTTCTCACTAGAATTTTATGAAGAGCCTTATTCACTTTCTCAAAATAATCTAAGGGCCGCAAGTACATATACATACAGTGTTCATATACATCTATATACATACATTATCAGTAAAAAAAACCTAGTATATATCAAGTAAACCAAATATGTTCTATAATACAACACTTATTTAAAATAATTAAATAGAAATAACAGACAACTGGTTTTACTTGTCTGCACTTTAATTAATTATTGCAGTTCTAATAATTGTAAGGGTCGCAAAAAATAGTGTTAAAGGCCACATGCGGCTCGGGGGCCGCGTAGTGAGTATCCCTGCTTTATGCTCAACAAGTCAGTGACTTGAACGCTGGGTTGCACTGAATACATCGACTGCCCAAAGAGTTTCATAACAGCTTCAGTCAGCTGGCGTGTCTTTGTGTACCATCCATACACTCAACATGACAGTGACTTGAACACTGGGTTCTATTGAAATCCTCAAATAACCAAAATGTTCATATTAGATAAAGTCAACAGACCTGCCTTTGTGAGCTATTTCTATACTTAATACTGTATTATAGTTCTACTATTATCAAATTAATTTCAAATAATAAAATATATTTCGTCTAATTATTGTCTCTTGTAAAACTTTGGGCTCTAATAAACGTAATGGCCACTGCGGAACATATTAATTAATTTAAGAGCATTCTTCCGTATACAGTATGTATAAATTAGTTTACAATTATTGTTTTGATTAATATAATTATAATTTCTAGTAAAATAATTGCGTTTTACCATACCATCCCTTTTTAGATTGTTTCGGTTGATTATTGAGTTAACAATAGGCCAGTGTTAAATAATGTAGACGACGGGACGGGATTGGAATGATCAACTTCAAATTTTTAGCTAAACGAAAACTTATTAATGTAAATTGGGTGTAAGCCTGAATTAATCTGGCAAATAGGAAATTTCATAATAAATGAAATAAATATTTAGGTAACTGTAAATATGCTTTTAAATTTTATATGAAGTTTTTAGTTTGATTTTTGATAAAATTGAACATTATTATACATTTCGAAAAACTAAACATGATGAAAAATTATTAATAAAATGTGCTGATACACCTCTCCTAGCATTTGTTTAGATTACTTTTTTTGTTGATTTTGACGGTTTTTTACAGCGTTTTTTATTTTCTAATTTTTATAACTTTTTTAATAGTAATTTCTTCATTGACACATATGGCTTGAACTAGAACGTCAAATCAGTTTTTTCTGTTATTAAAACTGCGTGTTATAGAATTGTGGTTTATTAGACAACTGCCGGCCCCCCTGCCCCTCTCTGGACGTGGCGAACCTGGTGAGATGGAACTATTGTCGCCATCGTGGAATGTGACGAGACGCTGTCTTCAATACCGTCTTCATTGTTGGCCGCTCACAATTTCGCAACCGCGTTCACACTACTGACGACACCAACACTGACAGCCTGGTAAAAAGGATTTTCAACTCACCTTCTTTCCTTAAAAAGCAATTACATGTAATAAATGTAAACCGATAATGTTTGTATTAGTTTACACCACAAATAACTCTCAATATCTGTTCAATTTAAGCCTATATGTTCTAAAAAGTATCACCAATTCGAATAAAATTAGCATTTGACCCCTAACGAGTCATTTTAGAATACAGGATCCTGTGGTAGATGGAATACACTAATGTTAATTAAGTTTAAGTCTACTTCAGGTTACGTTAATTGCATTCTTGTTGAATGGACGTTTTGGTTTTATTAGTCTAAATTATACAAATAAAAAAGTTTTTTCTATAGGTCCTATAATGGTTTTAAATGTGTGTTATATATCTCAGTTTTTGGAATTGTTCTTCTATCTTTCAAAAATGTCAATTACGGTGAAATAAATAAATAATCCATAAAATGAGAGTGCGCAAGTAATCTAAACGTTCCTTATAAATGGGCCTTCTATTTTGTTTTAATTTACAATCAATTGTTTGTCAATATAGGGTGCTGATATAACTGCAACACTCATTTCGACAGCATTTAAAGGTAAAATGTTAAAAATTATATATTAAATCTTAACATGAGATTTTTCGGTACAAATTCCCTTTTTGGTTTTGGAATTTCAAAGTAATAAGTATAAATTAACGAAACGATTACATCAACAAATTATGATTGCTACTCTCAATTGATAGAAGTTCAAATAACTCATGAAATTGCTAATTGGTTGGTGGATTTATTAAATCCATAAAAATAGTCTCTCTTCAGTCTTAAGAAGTTAACGCTATTTCAGTCCACACTTATATTATTTTTATGATAATCACGTTGACATCGGAAGTTCCTCATATAATTGAACGGAGTTTTCCCCATTAGTGATAAATCTGTATGGTAGCGTTATAAGTCACTGTGTGGTCACACATATCGAGGGGCTACGATCCACTTGAAATGCACAAAGACACAGAGCAATGTTGTCCGCTCCATTGAGTTCGCACATCATCTACTTGTCTTGAAGACTTGGCGAAGGAAGGTGATGACAAAGGACTGGCAGAAGACGTACCGGTACTCGATGGTGGTGCCGCTACCACCCGTCACGGCCATCGGATCGCCGCTCACCTGCCGACCACAAAGTAAAGCGCACCAAAAACCGTCCGTCTCACTCCGCTCTTAACGACGACGCTTTTTCTCAGTAATTTTATTTCGTCAGTTCCGATACGTTTCGTTTCGTTCTCAAGCCGGACTTTTTTTCTGCGCTCATCGCGGCAAAGTGTGCGGGTCATGCGCGACGGAGCGCATCCCCGGTACCCAGTGAACCGTCGTACCCCCTCCCGACTAGGCGGTCGCTGCCGGCAGGCTAGCTCTTCAGTCGTCCTCAGCCGGGCCTGGACACCACTCCACCGCCACCAGCAATCAGCCCCCGGCTACTCTCTGGGAATGGCACTGGAAGAATTCACGGGGTGTGCTTGGTCCCGTGGGTCCTCAGTGCCATGCCTAGCGGTGGCCGCTCCTTCAGTCTTCGGCATCCTCAGTGATTCTGTGCGTTCCTCTTCAGCCTGCTTCGGTGACACAAGCCAGGAACAATCTAGTTTGTATTGATTTCTTGTAGTTTTGTGTGTGTTGTGTAGTGTATGTATATTTCAGAGACTGTAGTTCTTCGATACATCCCGGGTCTTCACAACGTTACTCGTACTATAACAGCATTTTAATATAGATTAATCTAATACTAATATAATATTCGGTGCTCATCTTGAAACCCTTGATAAATTTGACAAAAGTTTTGTTAAATTGTCTCAGCAATTCAAAATATTATTTAAAAATGTACCAAGAACCCTCAGCACACAGTGTTAACCCTTTATGGCAATCCTAAAGTTAGCTTTCCCCGATATTTTATCTTTTGGCACAAACTTAACAGTATTGTTGCTATTTGTGAATAAAACAAAAGCGACAATTAACGTAAAAACTCGTGATTGTATTCACGTTCGTACATTCACACGTCCCACGTGTAATTTTCCAGCGGTCGTTTTTCCTCCAACAACCGACAATACGCAAACCTTTGTATGTTAATTTGTTGTACTATAACCCGTATATCTTACGCAATCAATCCATTTAGTTTGGATTATATTTTTTAAGTATTTTAAATTTACCAAACCTATGCACGAATGCCTTTAACATGTCACAATTAAAACTGTACATTGCTGAAGTTTTAACCTATTTTATTTAGTATCATTATTATTGTTTGCTCAGTTATTTTTTGTGGTGTTATTAATTTAGGCCTACTATTCATCTTCAGTAAGTACATATTTATATTTGCTTATTCTTTTTCCAAACTGATTTAATTGGGATTTTACTGTATATCTAATGTTACAATGCGTACAGTGAAATCCTTATCTTATCTGCTAATTTTTGTCAGTTAAATGCACAAATTAGCCATTTAATGTAGCATGGTAAATGTTTCATTTTATTATCTCAAAAAATTAATGTGCCTGAAGATGATTGTAGCTTGAATTTAGCATTGTAGAAGTATTTAGAACCTGACTTTGATGAAGGTAAATCATTGAGTTCATCAAAATTATGTTTTGTTTTCCAATTTTGTCTTAGTTATTATTCAACATTCTTTGTTATTAAAGTATATTTCACTAATTTAAATTGGATTAAATAAATACTGATTGTAACTTTCTAAGATTATGTTGTTAATTTTAATAATATATAAAATTAAAATAGTTTTAGAATCTAGGAGAGCTTTTATTGTATATCACGCTTTGTTGTAAATTGAATTAAATTACTTAAATAAATATATTATTATGAAAACAATTATTTTGTTAATTTATATTATATAGAATCACTGTAATAACATTTTGTTGTAAACTGTGTATTATAGCATGCATGAAGAAAGTATACAGATGTTCAATGAGTTTGAACAAATGTGTAATTTTTGCTAGGTAATGTAGTTAATCTATGTAACAGTACCTTGACATTTTTCACAAATCTCTTAGAGCGTAAGTTATAAAATTGCATGTAAGAATATATTAAACTAGTATAAGTTACTTTAGATCGATACAAATTATTAATGTGCAATTGTTGTTAATCTAATAATGGTGATCCAGTGTAGAATTAATTTAACTGTATTTTAACCATCTCAATATGTAACTAGGTAATAAATATTCTTGAAGTTAAGACATTTTAGTTATCTAGGTACCTTAAGTGTTAAACACGCAGCAACAAGTAGGCCTATCACATCAACATTAGACTTTACTTTTGAAATGTTTACTATTTTTATAAAACTCTTCATACGCTGTCGTTTATTTAGTTAATATTGAAACAATTGACAATAAATTTGGAAGTTTGAATGTACTTTTCTTTTACGGGCTTTAGGGTCGAACTTACAGACAACTATTCCCAGCTACTCTGTTCATAACAGGAATAATGGCTCATTTAAGGGCCTTGAAGTTCTAGATTTCTCATGTTTTTACTTAAATTCGATAAATTGATTTCCTAAATCTGTTTCGAATCTCTCGATTGACGAACACCTGATTTGCTGGGTTCCAGATTTCAGTGACGTATTAGCTTCACTTCCCTGGCATGTGGATTGATAAATCTAACTCAATAGATTTATTTCCTGGTTCCATTTAACTGGACCACTAACCTACGTGCTCAGTACGAACTTTTATCCTAGTTTCCCAACTTTCATTTTGCTCCTTTTGTGTCTGGCTTGTGCCTCAGGGAGATGTATCTGTATTCGATAAGCTCACATATTAGTAACAGTTAAGTGTTTTTGAACATTAGCTTTAATAAACCACATGGTTCCCTGAGTTAGAGTTTTGACGATTCTTTGGTCTACGTTATTCTGATCTCTGGATTCCCGGCTTACGTACGATGCATGAGTCAAAAGGTAAGAACTAGGCCTGAAGATAGAAAAAACCTTTTAACGGACCTTTTGTATTTACTGTTACATAATACTAACTACGGTCAATAGATGTTGACAATTTGTGCAGTTAATTTAAAATGTAGGTTATATCCAGGACGCCGAGTTGTGACGGGAAGACGGTTGATGACTCATGGTTATAACTTTAAACTTAATGTTACATCTTGTACGTAGGTTTTTAACAGGCAAACCCGTTGATGGTCCTGAGTGCTCACTTATACCTGTATGTTATATCTTGGACGTAGAGTTGATGAGGAAGACGATTGATAACGCTTGGCGATCACTTATACCTGTATGTTATATCTTGGACGTAGAGTTGATGTGGAAGACGATTGATAACGCTTGGCGATCACTGTAAACTTTATGTTATATCTTGGACGTAGTGTTTATGAGGAAGACAGTTGATAACGCTTGGCAATCACTGTAAACTTTATGTTATATCATGGACGTAGAGTTGATGAGGAAGACAGTATATAATGCTTGGCGATCACTTTAAACTTTATGTTATATCTTGGACGTAGAGTTGATGAGGAAGACAGTTGTTAACGCTTGGCAATCACTGTAAACTTTATGTTATATCTTCCAAGATAACTCTACGTCCACGTAGAGTTGATATGGAAGACGATTGATAACGCTTGGCGATCACTTTAAACTTTATGTTATATCTTGGACGTAGAGTTGATGTGGAAGACGGTTGATAACGCTTGGCGATCACTTATACCTGTATGTTATATCTTGGACGTAGAGTTGATGTGGAAGACGATTGATAACGCTTGGTGATCACTGTAAACTTTATGTTATATCTTGGACGTAGTGTTTATGAGGAAGACAGTTGATAACGCTTGGCAATCACTGTAAACTTTATGTTATATCATGGACGTAGAGTTGATGAGGAAGACAGTTTATAATGCTTGGCGATCACTTTAAACTTTATGTTATATCTTGGACGTAGAGTTGATGAGGAAGACGGTTGATAACGCTTGGCGATCAATTATACCTGTATGTTATATCTTGGACGTAGAGTTGATGTGGAAGACGATTGATAACGCTTGGCGATCACTTTAAACTTTATGTTATATCTTGGACGTAGAGTTGATGAGGAAGACGCTTGATAACGCTTGGCGATCACTTATACCTGTATGTTATATCTTGGACGTACAGTTGATGAGGAAGGCGATTGATAACGCTTGGCGATCACTGTAGACTCTTAAGGCCGACAGCCTCTGCAGACTCTTAAGGCCCATGTTTAGAGGCATCTGACATGGTCATATTTAACACATGTGGGCCGGGGAGTGCATGTATGGGTGCCTGTGCATGTAGTAGGGAGGTTTGTTTAAGATCACGCAGTTTAGGATCAGTGGTTGTACACATACATAGGCCTACCTGACCCTTCCCAAAGGTAAAGTGGAGTGGAGCCGCTGCAGTTCGTCTGAAACTACGATTTTACTTCTACTCACATGATCGGGCAATCAGAGTCTGTGATCTATCTCATTACGTGGTTGGATGGTAAAACTATCAATTAACTGTCACATTACATGTACCGGACATCACATGACATGAATGTAGTGTCACATTATGACCTTGAGACACAAAGCACAGTTCTAACAGCTTTTTCCTTGTTGCATTTATTTGCCATCGCGATGTATTCCAGTGGGAGCCAACGATGGTCTTTCCTTTATACAAGTGTATGGAATTTGTATTGTGGCCAGAGAATGGGCTGCTGGAATGTGAGGCAGCAGTTTGACCCGTGGGAAACAGTTTAATGACAAACAGCTCTGCTGTGGAAAAGCTCATATTCTCACGCCTTGAATCGTAATTGGGGCTTGGAACGACTTCTGGCGTCTGCTAAAGTTCTTACACCTCTGTGCCCAATTTGTAGGGAGCGCAAACGGAAACTAAATGTTTACTAATAAAGCTCAAAGCATTAATTTATTATAGTTATAATAGGATTAGTTTATTATAGTGAAAAGGAGCTAGTTTTTGTACCATATTTTTCTTTGGTGAAGAAACTTGTGAACATAACACTCATTAATCTCGTTACAAAAACGAAGGCGGAAAAAGCTGTATAATGTTATAATTTGTTTATTTTGCACTTACGTCTCTAAATATTGGTACAAACAAAGTTCCAACAATCAAATATATATTTACAACATAAATATTAAATAAGGAACCGAGAATGTATAATAAATTACACTTACTATGAAGCTAGATAACAACTTATCAATACAGATATAACCCTTATAAAAACTCAATAAGAAAATACATATTACTAAAAAGAATTAAATAAAATATAAGAATTAAAATAATTATCACGTATAAATTTTGTAATCAAACAAGAATTAATAACAATAATAAATATAACTAGAGTTTACACAAACAACCGATCTCAACTTTTTGGAGGTTGTAAAACTTGTTAGCTTATACCTTTTATCACTTATCAGTATGTTCATTTTTATTAATGCAACGTTAAATGTTTTGTATATTGTGTACATTTACTCTTTACATATTTTCTTAAATTTATCTTAGTGTTTTATATCCTTCTAAAGTACTTATTAAAGTTAAAAAATAAGTTAGCTTTAGGTTTTTAATATCATTTTAACTATGACTATGAGAGGCTTTTTGCAATATTTAGCACAATATTTTTTGGCTTTCGAAGGGTTAAGTAATATTATATTATTTAAATTAATTTACAGTAGCTCACTGCACTTGATTTGTAATCTATTTATAGTATAATATTTATAAACAACCAATGTTATTACTAAGACTATTTAAAATGTTTTCATATTATTTAACGGCTGATGGTAACATACACACAGACCGACAGACAAATGTATTCGCTCTTTTATAATTAATTTGATTTTTTACTGTGCTGCTCTCTATCTTTAACCTAACAAGTGATTTGGACCATTTATCACTTGTTTATGCCGCAATCTGGCCAATCATAATTAATCTGCATAACAATAAAGTTGAATTTTTGACGCCGAGTAGGACAAAAACCCGTGGGGTCTCAAGAATCTAGCTCCATTACGACTTAGAAATCAAAATTGAAATACATCAAAAATAAAAAAGTTCATCAAAATCGGTCAAGTAATAAGTTCAGAAAGTGGGTGAACTAAATGAACCAATTGTTTTATTATATAGGATTCTGATACAATATTAAAAGAAGAGCTACGAGAGAAATAATATTTAGAGAATTAACAAATAAAGTTATAAAAACAAAAATAACCGGTTGATTGCGATGCTATTGAGTTTTACTGACCATACACCTGTTTCTGAAAACACCTGTATCCTGTATCACGAAATACACCAATATTTCCTCTACCAGCGAGGAAGAACCCTAATTTAACAACGATAATATTGGAAACAAATTATCAAATAACGAGTGAACAAAATATATTATTATCATTTAAATTGGGGTTTTCAAGTGTTAGTACAAAAACTAAAAATTAAGTGTACATAAATTAAAAAAGCAAATCCTGTGGTCATCCATAATATGACAATATTGTAAACAGTAGTTTTGCACATTCACCTGGGTATTCGTCACAGCTATAAACAGATGACACCTTACTCCACTTGTCTTATGTGTAGTGGTAACACTGTCGGAGGTATTTCAATGAACAGGGTGAGCGAAACCTCTGGGAGTCATAATATGGCAATATTGTAAACAGTAGTTTTGTACATTCACCTGGGTATTCGTCACAGCTATAAACACATGACACCATACTCCACTTGTCTTAAGTGTAGTGGTAACACTGTCGGAGGTGTTTCAATGAAAAGGCCAAGCGAAATCTCTGGGAGTCATAATATGGCAATATTGTAAACAGTAGTTTTGTACATTCACCTGGGTATTCGTCACAGCTATAAACACATGACACCATACTCCACTTGTCTTAAGTGTAGTGGTAACACTGTCGGAGGTGTTTCAATGAAAAGGCCAAGCGAAACCTCTGGGAGTCATAATATGGCAATATTGTAAACAGTAGTTTTGTACATTCACCTGGGTATTCGTCACAGCTATAAACACATGACACCATACTCCACTTGTCTTAAGTGTAGTGGTAACACTGTCGGAGGTGTTTCAATGAAAAGGCCAAGCGAAATCTCTGGGAGTCATAATATGGCAATATTGTAAACAGTAGTTTTGCACACTCACCTGGGTATTCGTCACATCTATAAATACATGACACCATACTCCACTTGTCTTAAGTGTAGTGGTAACACTGTCGGAGGTATTTCAATGAACAGGGCGAGCTAAATCTCTGGGAGTCATAATATGGCAATATTGTAAACAGTAGTTTTTCACATTCACCTGGGTATTCGTCACAGCTATAAAAACATGACACCATACTCCACTTGTCTTAAGTGTAGTGGTAACACTGTCGGAGGTGTTTCAATGAACAGGCCGAGCAAAATCTCTGGGAGTCATAATATTATGACAATATTGTAAACAGTAGTTTTGCACATTCACCTGGGTATTCGTCACAGCTATAAACACATGACACCATACTCCACTTGTCTTAAGTGTAGTGGTAACACTGTCGGAGGCGTTTCAATGAACAGGCCGAGCGGAATCTCTGTGAGTCATAATATTATGGCAATATTGTAAACAGTAGTTTTGCACATTCACCTGGGTATTCGTCACAGCTATAAACACATGACACCATACTCCACTTGTCTTAAGTGTAGTGGTAACACTGTCGGAGGTGTTTCAATGAACAGGCCGAGCGAAATCTCTGGGAGTCATAATATGGCAATATTGTAAACAGTAGTTTTGCACACTCACCTGGGTATTCGTCACATCTATAAATACATGACACCATACTCCACTTCTCTTAAGTGTAGTGGTAACAGTGTCGGAGGTTTTTCAATGAACAGGCCGAGCGAAATCTCTTGCGAGTCATAATACGTAGGTAGCTCCAAGTATACAGTCTTAGCATTTTTAAATTTTATTTGAGGTGCCATTTATGTGTTGTAGCCCCTTAAACAAGCAAATAAAAAAAGTCACCGTCCTGGCCACGTGCTGTCAAACTGATTTCTGTGCCCAAATCCAAAGTTTATATTTTAATTATTTATTCACAAAGTGTTGTTTTGTTAGTGTAAGAAATGAAAGCTGTTTCTTATATAAGAAACGTTGTTGGATGTATTTATTTCGGGTTAGGTTTTAATAATTACTTCATGACATTAGAATTATGTAATATTTTGCTAGTTTGTATCACAACGAAAACTAATTTCCTACACTTGGTACTTGGTGGAAGTGTGAAAGCTGGTAATAAAACATATGTAACAATTCAACAAGTTTATAGTTTTAATAAATGCATTTTCACATTTAAAATAACTAAGCATGAAACTTGAAAAGTAAACATTTTATAATAATTCTTGTATTTAATTTTAGTAATTTTATTGGGGGGAAGAAAAACAAATTAATGTTATTTAGTAACAGGGTAGGGGTAAAATATGGAAACTCCATCACAACTTTTGTATGACTTCACTTGTAAAAGTGAAATCTTGTACACGATCATAGTTACAAAGAACATACTTGTTGACGCCATTAATATCATTTCATCTGTTCAGGGGGACGGCCGGTTTCATCGTTCAGGAGTTGAACGAAAATCTTCAACGTAATCTTAGGTCGAGCTTAGTATTAAATGAAAGGTCTATTCAAGAAAAATTAATTACCGCAAACCAGACTTCAAAAGGTTTATTCTTTCTAGAGTAGCGGTCATTTGAATTTCAAAGTAACTAATTTGAACAATATTATTTTACGGTTTTTAAGTAAATTATTCTGATAAAAAATTATACTTTATGGATCACAGTTATTAAAAAAAATTAACTATCAAATTATTTATGGGAAAAAATAACGTTGTTTTGAAAACGTTTCCATTTTTTCACCCTGTATAACACTAATTATAGCTAAATCCAGATTTTTAATCGCTTTTTTAAGACCACAGTATTTTAATATAGGAAACAGTATTTTTTGTAGATAATTAAGTGATGTTATTGAATTATTTATACTAATAGTATGAGAGATTTTGATAAAAATAATAATTGATTTTGATTGCAGCGACATTGAAAAATGTATGGAAATCGTCCATTAAATGTATTTTGATTTTGGCAGTCAAACCGGATATGTCTCTAGCGTGGGCGAAAGGGTGGGCCTGTGAGTCCTTGTTGAGTACTGGCCAGTGCAATATTATTCTAACAATTTGTTATTTTAACTATACAGTATAGTTGTGACAAGAATTGACTGCAGATCGAGATAATTATTTCCTTTTAAGAAAAAATCCAGCACTGACTAACGATAAACAAATTATTAGTTGTATGGACACAGTGAATACACTGATTCACCAAAGTTATACTATTGTAAACAAATCGATAAGACAATGCTTGCAACAATGCATTATGTGGTGGATGTTGCATTATAATTAATTAGTATCCTGGTAAATAATAGCAATTTATGAAAGCTAAAACAAACAAAACCAAGATTCGTTAACCATCCTGATGACAATGTAACTTCAAAACAAAAATCACGTAGCCTACTTTTTTACGTTTTATATTCAATTGTTGTTTGGCTTATAGAAGACTATATGGGTTTTCGATGTTTTAAGTTATGAGCAGGAAAATGTCAGCAATCCGTACTAAACGCTAGTTCTAAAAAAAATTATAAGTAGTTCATATAGTTTTATGTGGGGCAGAGTTATTATTGAACATGGCGTCGTCCTGTGTGCAATTCTCGAGGGGAACTAGCTCAATGTATGAACATTACAAACTATTTTAAAATTGACATCAACTATGTTTTTCGTCACAATCTAAAAACTCTATTTGGAAATATTCAAATTTATTCAAGAATTTGTAGAAAGAAAGTGTAAGAAGGCTCTGTTTAAGTTCGTCGAACATTACGTCACTTTTAAACAGAGGTTCACATTTGAATTCACATGAGAATAGTACCTTGAATTTAAATTACTTCAAATTTGTTTTCAAATGTGTAATTGAATGTAACTTTAGCTGTATGTATAGATTTAATTAATTGCTTCAAAATGCATTGAATATAGGTTTTTTTACAAAGTAAGAAAGATTTGTTAGCATTACTGTCCGACAATTTTCGGTTAGTGTCTGAACTTTAGATCTGCGACTATTGTAAGTGCATGTCTATAAATGAATGTAATTTAATAAAAAATTTACACTCGGTTCACGATTATTCTTCTTTCTTTTGTATTTCTATCTTTATTTCCTGTATCACTAGGATTTCTTAAATCGTAAAGGTAAATTGGAAAAAAAATCCAACGAAATAATTACCATATTTACGATTCGCAAAATTAGAAAAAGAATTGTGGTAAGGTATAATATATTTATTAGGCATTTCAATCTTTATGAAAAAAAAATCAAGCAGTACTTGTCAACTTCTAAACAATACTTCAAGCTCTTGTAGTTTGTACTTTATATGAAATTAGTTGATACAATGAATTTATTGAACCAATAAACAATATCAAATTATTACAGGTTACGTCAGTACTACAGCTAGGAGTTTACAGGCTACATGCTAGTAATATAAAAGCTCAGTATATACAATGGTCACTACTTCTAAGCCATGCACAAACAGAAAAAAAAACAGAAAAGTCAAACAATGCGGCAAAACTACTTTCATAAAACAGCATTTCAAGCAAGTACATGCACAAGTAAGCAGAAGCGACTTACATTAACAAACCAATAGGTCAAAAAATTCATCAATCTTGTACATCGGATTTTGTACTAGCCAAGACAGGATGGTGTTTTTAAAACTTTTCTTTTCCATGCAGTGTTAATTAGTGCATGCCAAATTAATACTGATAAACAATAAACTAAATTCTTATTTGGGTTTAGAGAATAACAGTTGAAAATTAGATCTTTTTAGTAATACTAATTGTTACAAAAACACCGCCTAACTGTTTATTGAACAGCAATTTGCTTAAACGATTATTGTAGTTTCCTGGCACTTCCTGCGACACAGATACTTGATGGACCATCCTCCTTCGTCCTGCCTTTGTACATGAGCCTTGCCACTAAAGCTAGTGCAACATTTCAAAGGAAAGAATCATATACATAAGACATTGTATTATATAAGTTTGAATTTTGGTTCACCTATTTATGGTAACACAATCCCTACGTACATAATAACTATGTTAGGATATGAAAATGACAATATTGCAAGGGAAATGTGTATTTGTAAAGGTTTTTTGTATTATTTAGTTTAACTTTCATATCGTTAAACTAAAAATGGGCGACCGGTAGCAGAGCGGTCTAAGGCGTCAGTACTTTGAGCTTGGATTAGAGATAGCACTGGTTCGAATCCGGCCTATACTGGAAGATTTATCAGTAATATTCACCTTGTACTGTACTGGTTCGTCCCCTTACTCTGTCTGAATAAGTTCCTCGCACAGATCAATAGTCAATGGGTAATAGGTAATAGAAAGGTTAAAAGAGATCAGCATCAATGATCAGTCTCCTTAAAAAAATCAAGCGACTGAATAACTTGTTTTCTATTTTTAAATTTTGATACAAAAATTATGTTCCAAAGTAACTGTAGACCTTTGAGCTACTATTTTAAACCATACTCTCGATTTAACATTAGTTTCATGTACAATTACGCAACTATAAACCTATATATTAATGTATGTGTTTTGTAAGTTGAATACATTATTTAAAGTTGTATTTAAAGTGAATTTACTTTGATTTATGTTCTAACATTCTTGTTATGTACATTCCATGGTAATACAGCATAGATAAAAATATAAAGGGAAACTTGAAATATATACATATTTAAAAAAAATTACATATCAGCCTTAGTTATTTTTTATTGCGAAACATAAGCGATTTATCAAATACATCTTAGTTTAAAAACAAGCATTCCTAGATAAAAATTGAAAAATTTCAATCCGTAGTTCATAAGGAAATTTGTAAAATAAAACGTCTTATGCCATAAAGTCTATATTAATTAGTTTTATGATAATGATTGTCTTTAAACTTAATTAAAATATTTTTTCAATGTATAACTCAAACACGAATTGCAAATAATCTTTTAAAATCGTAATCCACTCGTTCATGAAAGCACCTCATCTAGGATTACTTAATTTAAAAACACCGTAGCTAGAACGTCTATTACTGAATTCCAAGCCATTGAATTACTAAAGCTATGAAATCATACAGAAAAAACTTAATAAATAACAATAAAAATAGCCAGTTTTACTTTAGTTTTATATTAATTTTTCGAATATCTTCTCAACAGTTTTAATAAGGAATGCAATAAAATGTTAACACCGTAAGGTCTGAAATTTATGTGCTGCATAAAAAGATCTCGAACATTATATTCAAATTCAAATTCTTTATTATGCAAATTAATAATATATACAGTTTTATTACATTCGTCACGTATACTAATAAATAAAATTAATAATAATGATTAAATAAAACATAATATTCCAATTGACATTTATTGTGGATTTAGGAAGAACTCGTCAAGAGAGTAACAGGCTCTGTTTAATAGATAATTTTTTGGCTTTTTTTAAAATTTATGTTGATTTGACTCCAGAGGCATATTTCTGGGTAAGTTATTAAATAATTTTGGTCCCATATTTTGAGGTAGAGCAGACGCAAGTTGTAATCTGTGGGGGGGGGTCTGTCTATGCAAGTCGCGGGCTCTAGTGTTGTACGTGTGAACATCTGAGCCGGTTTGAATAAAATCAACCTTAGTTATGTAGTATACTAACATTTCATAAATGTACAACGAAGGAAGAGTTAAAATTTGGAAAGATTTAAAGTATTTTTTACATGATATTCGTGTATGCACACCTGTCATTATACGTATAGCCCTTTTCTGGAGTCGAAATACTCGTCGGAGCTCAGTACAGGAAGCTGAGCCCCACAGCACTATTCCGTACCTCAGTCTCGACTCTATGAGAGATGTATAAATAAGCCGGGAAAGAGAGTAGTTGTGGTATTTCGAATATCTTCCTAGTAAAAATAATTGTGTAGATACTCTTGAACATAGTGTATTAATGTAGTCTGACCATGAAAAGTTCTTGTCAAAAATTAGTCCTAAGTATTTAACATTAGTTTCGGAGGGCGACTCGAAATCATTCATAATAAGTAAAGGGTCGGTCTCAAAAGTGTTGTTGAACAAAGCTCGATAATCCATGAACAAAGCTCGGCCAAGTTTGAATGGCTCACTTTAATTCAAATCCATATTAGCTATTTGATCCTACTCTAACTTTATTATAATGGCTGTGATATACAAGGTGGAAAAACATATGGAAACGCTTTCACAACTTATGTATGAATTCACTTGTAAAAGTGAAATCTTGTACATGATCGTGTTTACAAAGAACATATTTTTTTATGCAATTAGCGACATTTAATCTTTTCAGGAGGATGGCCCACGTGGAGTTGAACGAAAATCTGCAATATAAGCCTAGGTCGAGTTTGGTATAAAATGAAAGGTCTATTCAAGATAAACTAATTGCCACAAACCGGACTTCGTAATGTTTATTCTTTCCAGAGTAAGGGCCGTTTGAATTTCAATGTAACTAATTTGAACAATATTATTTCATGGTTTCAAGTAAATTATTATGATGAAAAATTATACTTTATGGAACACAATAATCATTCAAAAAAATTATCAAATTATCATAGGAAAAAAAATCTCTTAGATAAGATGCTCAAAATGTGCTCCGAATGCTTGTTAGCAATGTACTAGTATGTGATAAAAACCTACTGTAGTTACATTTTTTACCATCGCGGGTGTAATTCTTCTGCTTCTTCTAATAAACAAGTTGTCAGCTCCTCAATGTTGGCTGGTTTATAACTAAATTTGTTTTGTCATGAAATTAAAATGAGAAATTCTCTGAAAATTATAAACCTTTCGAAGTCCGGTTTGCGGGAATTAATGTCCCCTGATAAAATCTTTCATTTGATACCAAACTCGACCTAGACTTATATTGAAGATTTTCGTTCAACTCCACGTGGGCCGTCCTAATTGCATCAAAAAGTATGTTCTTTGTAAACACGATCATGTACAAGATTTCACTTTTACAAATGAAGTAATACAACAGCGTTAAAACGTTACCATATTTTTTCAGCCATGCCACAACAGAAATATTTATATCGAGTTGATCAAATATTTTTAGTATGAGTAGACTTATCTGTTTACCCGTTATTTGCTACGGGATCAACATATAAATAGTAATGTTTTAGTTTATTTTAAATGTTAAATTTCAGTAAGCATCACTTAGCCTATTACTAAAGTGTTCATTTTATTTCTGTTTATCACCTTTGAGGTGATGGTGTCAAATAAATAAAGTAACTCCGTTACATTATCATCGAAACTTTAAAGGCCACTGGGGTGGAGCCCTTGAGTTGGAAGCGAATGAAACCATGCCATAAACCTTCCCGGGAGTGAACTCTACAACTTCCCAAAGTTTCATGGTGATTCGATAAGTGGTTTAGTGATGCTTAAAGGACACACACACATACATTCGTGTATATACATTGACTAATTACTGATTGACTAATAAGTGTCGATTACTGTTTGAATTAATTGTGAAAATACTAAATTGCGAAGTTTCCTTGAAGGATTTTATGAGAGACTCGATCTGGACGACAAGACAGGATAGTTCAATTATTGTTCTATGTTTGTAATTACTCATATTTTCCAATATTGAACGTTGTGAGATGCGTAATATTCTAATAAATAGTAAAAGAGAATCAATGGTAAAGAGACAGATTTGTAATTTACCATATATCTGATGATCCCAATATAAGATGTTTTATTAAGATCAATTCAGGTTTACATTTCACTATCCTGGAATGAGAAATTATTCTTAATTTGATCTCATACTATCGGTTTCAAAATGCGATGTACCTGAGTTTGAACTTCTGGTATAGATTCAATATTTATTCAAATTCTAAATATGATATACCAACTAATGTTTAGTTTATTTAATTCTGCGTCCCACCACATAAATTACACACTGTTATTTTAGTAAAAAATATTTTGTATTTGGGGTTGAAAACAAAAAGTTATTTTTAGTACTTTTGAAACAAAATTTCCATTTGAACATTTTGTAAAAAAATGTTAATCCTAGAAGATTGAAATTTTAAAAACGTTTTAGAAAAATAGTTATTAATAGTGTGCAATACATATAGTTTTTACTCTGATAAAAAGTGTAAACCCTTGCAATCTCAGGATCGGCTAATTGAACAACTTTCCAATTTGGCTTATAAATAGCGGATTGAAAAATAAGATAGGAATTTGTAGTTTGGATTACTGGATAGTCGCTTAGGTGATGGGTACCTGCGGTTCGCTGCAGAGACATAGTCGGGGTTCTGGTGATCGGTGGCCAGGAATGCCTCAGTTCTCACAAGGTCGAAGACACAATTTTCAACGCTTTCCAAGGGACAGGTCAACGCTCCCGGCTATGGCTGCTAGCTCAATTTATTGCGCCAAATCTTTCACACTAATCGCTCCATGATGTCATTACTTTTAGTTCAAAATCGCTAGTTTCCTGGAGTCAATGGTGCATTAACGGGTCCGTCCGTGCTGTCTTTTGTAATAGTTTTTTCTTTTAGTATCAGTTTCACTACTACGCTCGTTCAAGATTCACTTCGGTGCTCAGTATACTGCTGTAGCAGTGTTAAACATCCACTTCGGTGCTCAGTATACTGCTGTAGCAGTGCTAAACATCCACTTCGGTGCTCAGTATACTGCTGTAGCAGTGTTAAACACCCGCTTCGGTGCTCAGTATACTGCTGTAGCAGTGTTAAACACCCGCTTCGGTGCTCAGTATACTGCTGTAGCAGTGTTAAACATCCGCTTCGGTGCTCAGTATACTGCTGTAGCAGTGTTAAACACCCGCTTCGGTGCTCAGTATACTGCTGTAGCAGTGTTAAACACCCGCTTCGGTGCTCAGTATACTGCTGTAGCAGTGCTAAACATCCACTTCGGTGCTCAGTATACTGCTGTAGCAGTGCTAAACATCCGCTTCGGTGCTCAGTATACTGCTGTAGCAGTGCTAAACATCCACTTCGGTGCTCAGTATACTGCTGTAGCAGTGTTAAACACCCGCTTCGGTGCTCAGTATACTGCTGTAGCAGTGTTATACATCCACTTCGGTGCTCAGTATACTGCTGTAGCAGTGCTAAACATCCACTTCGGTGCTCAGTATACTGCTGTAGCAGTGTTAAACACCCGCTTCGGTGCTCAGTATACTGCTGTAGCAGTGCTAAACATCCACTTCGGTGCTCAGTATACTGCTGTAGCAGTGTTAAACATCCGCTTCGGTGCTCAGTATACTGCTGTAGCAGTGCTAAACATCCACTTCGGTGCTCAGTATACTGCTGTAGCAGTGTTAAACACCCGCTTCGGTGCTCAGTATACTGCTGTAGCAGTGCTAAACATCCACTTCGGTGCTCAGTATACTGCTGTAGCAGTGCTAAACATCCGCTTCGGTGCTCAGTATACTGCTGTAGCAGTGCTAAACATCCACTTCGGTGCTCAGTATACTGCTGTAGCAGTGTTAAACACCCGCTTCGGTGCTCAGTATACTGCTGTAGCAGTGTTATACATCCACTTCGGTGCTCAGTATACTGCTGTAGCAGTGCTAAACATCCACTTCGGTGCTCAGTATACTGCTGTAGCAGTGTTAAACACCCGCTTCGGTGCTCAGTATACTGCTGTAGCAGTGCTAAACATCCACTTCGGTGCTCAGTATACTGCTGTAGCAGTGCTAAACATCCACTTCGGTGCTCAGTATACTGCTGTAGCAGTGCTAAACATCCACTTCGGTGCTCAGTATACTGCTGTAGTGGTGTTAAACATCCACTTCGGTGCTCAGTATACTGCTGTAGCAGTGTTAAACACCCACTTCGGTGCTCAGTATACTGCTGTAGCAGTGTTAAACACCCACTTCGGTGCTCAGTATACTGCTGTAGCAGTGCTAAACATCCGCTTCGGTGCTCAGTATACTGCTGTAGCAGTGCTAAACATCCACTTCGGTGCTCAGTATACTGCTGTAGCAGTGTTAAACATCCGCTTCGGTGCTCAGTATACTGCTGTAGCAGTGCTAAACATCCACTTCGGTGCTCAGTATACTGCTGTAGCAGTGCTAAACATCCACTTCGGTGCTCAGTATACTGCTGTAGTGGTGTTAAACATCCACTTCGGTGCTCAGTATACTGCTGTAGCAGTGTTAAACACCCACTTCGGTGCTCAGTATACTGCTGTAGCAGTGTTAAACACCCACTTCGGTGCTCAGTATACTGCTGTAGCAGTGCTAAACATCCGCTTCGGTGCTCAGTATACTGCTGTAGCAGTGCTAAACATCCACTTCGGTGCTCAGTATACTGCTGTAGCAGTGCTAAACATCCACTTCGGTGCTCAGTATACTGCTGTAGCGATGTTAAACATCCGCTTCGGTGCTCAGTATACTGCTGTAGCAGTGTTAAACACCCACTTCGGTGCTCAGTATACTGCTGTAGCAGTGTTAAACACCCACTTCGGTGCTCAGTATACTGCTGTAGCAGTGCTAAACATCCACTTCGGTGCTCAGTATACTGCTGTAGCAGTGCTAAACATCCGCTTCGGTGCTCAGTATACTGCTGTAGCAGTGCTAAACATCCACTTCGGTGCTCAGTATACTGCTGTAGCAGTGCTAAACATCCACTTCGGTGCTCAGTATACTGCTGTAGCGATGTTAAACATCCGCTTCGGTGCTCAGTATACTGCTGTAGCAGTGTTAAACACCCACTTCGGTGCTCAGTATACTGCTGTAGCAGTGTTAAACACCCACTTCGGTGCTCAGTATACTGCTGTAGCAGTGCTAAACATCCACTTCGGTGCTCAGTATACTGCTGTAGCGGTGTTAAACATCCACTTCGGTGCTCAGTATACTGCTGTAGCAGTGTTAAACACCCACTTCGGTGCTCAGTATACTGCTGTATCAGTGTTAAACACCCACTTCGGTGCTCAGTATACTGCTGTAGCAGTGCTAAACATCCACTTCGGTGCTCAGTATACTGCTGTAGCGGTGTTAAACATCCACTTCGGTGCTCAGTATACTGCTGTAGCAGTGTTAAACACCCACTTCGTTGCTCAGTATACTGCTGTATCAGTGTTAAACATTCACTTCGGTGATCAGTATACTGCTGTTACAGTGTTAAACATCCACTTCGATGCTGAGTATGCTACAGCAGTGTCAAAATTTACTTCAGTGCTCAACATACTGCTGTAACAGTGATTAAACTTAGAGTAGCATAATCTTATTAAAGTCGTTGGCGTTTTCAGAATGGTTTATTTAAAAATACTAGGGCATTATTGTGTTAATTCCAGGTAAAACTTGTTGAGGCAGTCTGAATGAAATTTGTTCCTATTAGGTGTCATATAACAGTCACAGTCACGGTGCGTTAATTAGGCTTACACCAATTAACAGAGTGGAAAGACGTTGTCAGGTAAAATCCTCTCTCCAGCTCCGTTTCGCTATGTTTTCAACTGCATACATTTAAACTCGAGTAAGTGGAGAAAACTCCTTCAACAATTCGAAAATCCAGTAATTGTGGAAGGCATTGCAGGACTTATACACCCTCATAATGTTACATTTTAATCACTTGCTAATTTTTACAATATCATTTTATTGCATATATCATTACAGTAGTCAAGTTTCATTATCATTGTGGACATATTTCATATTGTTTAAAAATTAATTAAGAGACGTAAAAATGTAAGCGTGCAATGTGAATAAAAATAACAAAAGGTCCTGATTCGTTCCACATCTAAACACACTATTATAGTTTCAACATAACCCCGTATAGAAGGATAGGAACTTACAACTAGTTCAATGTAAGCACTACATAGTAGGTATGTTATGGAGCCAGGCTCCTCACTCAGATAATCCATTCTGTAGCCTACTCGAGTACAACAGACAACTCACATCTAATGTGACACGGATGGAAACAGGAGAAGTAGGTAATAGTTTGATATTTCTGACGATCAGCCAGGCTCCTCAATCACATATCCATTCTGTACTCGAGTACAATAGACACCTCACATCTAATGTCATATGGATGAAAACAGGATAAGTAGGTAATAGTTTGATATTTCTGACCATCAGCCAGGCTTCGCACTCACATATCTATTCTATACTCGAGTACAACAGACACCTCACGTCTAATGTGATACGGATGGAAACAGGAGAAGTAGGTAATAGTTTAATATTTCTGACGATCAGCCAGGCTCCTCACTCACATATCCATTCTGTACTCGAGTACAATAGACACCTCACATCTAATGGGATATGGATGAAAACAGGAGAAGTAGGTAATAGTTTGATATTTCTGACCATCAGCCAGGCTCCTCACTCACATATCCATTCTGTACTCGAGTACAATAGACACCTCACATCTAATGTCATATGGATGAAAACAGGAGAAGTAGGTAATAGTTTGATATTTCTGACCATCAGCCAGGCTCCTCACTCACATATCCATTCTGTACTCGAGTACAATAGACACCTCACATCTAATGTCATATGGATGAAAACAGGAGAAGTAGGTAATAGTTTGATATTTCTGACCATCAGCCAGGCTTCGCACTCACATATCCATTCTGTACTCGAGTACAATGGACACCTCACATCCAATGGGATATGGATGAAAACAGGAGAAGTAGGTAATAGTTTGATATTTCTGACCATCAGCCAGGCTCCTCACTCACATATCCATTCTGTACTCGAGTACAATAGACACCTCACATCTAATGTCATATGGATGAAAACAGGAGAAGTTGGTAATAGTTTAATATTTCTGTCCATCAGCCAGGCTCCTCACTCACATATCCATTCTGTACTCGAGTACAATAGACACCTCACATCTAATGGGATATGGATGAAAACAGGAGAAGTAGGTAATAGTTTGATATTTCTGACCATCAGCCAGGCTCCTCACTCACATATCCATTCTGTACTCGAGTACAATAGACACCTCACATCTAATGTCATATGGATGAAAACAGGAGAAGTAGGTAATAGTTTAATATTTCTGACCATCAGCCAGGCTCCTCACTCACATATCCATTCTGTACTCGAGTACAATAGACACCTCACATCTAATGGGATATGGATGAAAACAGGAGAAGTAGGTAATAGTTTCATATTTCTAACGATCAGCCAGGCTCCTCACTCACATATCCATTCTGTACTCGAGTACAATAGACACCTCACATCTAATGTCATATGGATGAAAACAGGAGAAGTAGGTAATAGTTTGATATTTCTGACCATCAGCCAGGCTCCTCACTCACATATCCATTCCGTACTCGAGTACAACAGACACCTCACGTCTAATGTGATATGGATGAAAACAGGAGAAGTAGGTAATTTTTTGACATTTGATTTTTTTCAATATAAATAAAAGTGCAATATAAAACACATTTATTTTCTTTAAAGTGTTAGGTACAATACCTATTGGGTTTAGAGGTTAAGCACAATGTTAAATGTGTTAATTTCAAACTTAAGTACCATATACATAATAAGACTATTTTTTAAACGATACGGTACACATGGCATTGGAGCGGATCTAAAAATGACCAAGTATTCAGATTCAATTTATTAATCCTCTGACTAACCATCTCAGTCTTGACCTGATTTCAGGTTGCTAAAATTTACTTATCTTGTACTTTATTCTTACCCAGAGCTCAAACAATTGAACAGTTAAGTCCTAAAGTAGTAATAACACGTGTATAAACTAATCTCTGTATAGACTAACTTGGCCGATGGACCCCTGTCTACCTGCAATGAATACAAACTCTATAAGAAGCCCAGGTCTAATGGTGAAAAGTCTGTCAAAAAGTTTGAATTTCGCGCGCTAGTACACCGTAGTTGAGCTGCAGGCCGCAAGGCAGCGCTGGCAGTGCCTCACAGACAATCAAGTCAGTCGGCAGTCCCAGCCTAGGCCAGGCGATGAATGGGCGGTGTGGTGTGCGGTGTGCTACACGTCTAATTGTAACGTGTAAATGCTCGTGATGTTTCAATGTAAAATGCATACCAACCAACAGCCCCAATGAAAATAGTTTGTTTAATATAATTATGTAGTTATTTATATAAACTGTATGAGTATTTTAGAACGTTTGCAGTTGTACAAAATGAGTACACAAAGAAGTGGAGGAATGAAATGTTCTTATGTTAACTGTTCAAATACTTCCAGAAACTGCAATTTCAGTTTTTTTGGATTTCCCGTAAAAAACCGAGATATGTAAGTAGCCTATGGTTTGTAATCAGTCCTTATTAAAATTTTAAAAATTACAGATCATTGTAGTAAATCGGAACTGTAGGCCTACATATCGTAAATAGTGCAATGACGCAGGTTTAATTATTAACACCGGAAGCTTTAAATATTAACTAAAGCTCCTGGATAATTTATAAATGAATATACGTTTTACCTTATGTTGCTCGACAATAATTTATTTATTTAGAAGTTTTTTTTATTTGCTAGTCAATTAATTGGAGTCAATGCTAGGAGTGCTAGTCAATTTATTTATTACGTTGTACGCTTTATAATTAATATGAAAACTATTTTAGACTGTTTTTTACAGTTGCATTTTATGGATTACTAATAGTGGCAGAGATGAATTTAGTGAATTGCCAGACAATAAACTACAGAGTAGGAGAGTGTGTGCCAAACACTTCAAACCAACCGCATTCATGAACTCCGATAAGAGAAAACTTATTAAATCACATCCTGATGCTGTTCCTTTGCCTTGGTTTAAAGAGAATTCGCCAGAGAATACTATGCCTCGGTTTGACGAGAATTCCCCAATAAAGTCACCAGGGAATGGTAAACTCCCCGAAGAAATAGCCATTATTACAGAAAATGTAACTGAATTTTTGGAAATTCCACCAGCAGACAATACAGAGCCAATACATTTGAATAGTTTAATCGATGGTGAAGAGGAAACGTTGGAAACGTTTAACGCAGCCTTTACTCCTCTCTCAAATATCATTGTTGACACTGAGACTAAAAAGGCCACCACAAATACATCAATAGATAGCCCGACGCCTAGAAAAAGAAAATTTTTGAAAACTGTGTCCTCGCAACGTCTACGACTAAAAAGAAGTAGAAGTAAGATTTCGTTTTTAAGTAAAAACCAACATAAACCCACCCTGAGTTACTTAGTAGAACAGCTTCATTTTTACATTTCTGGTGATACACTCACTTTTGTTAAGATGCAAATTAGACATCAACACCACTGTAACTGGAATGAGGAGGAAAAAAATTTGGCTCTTTCCATTTATTACAAATCTCCCAGCACCTATCGCTTCTTGCGGGAAAGAGGATTTAAGTTTCCATGTATTACTTTAATTCAAAAGTGGGTAAATGTCTGCAATGTTTCACCTGGATTTCCAGCTGAAGTTGAACTCAAATTAGAGAAAAAAGCTTCCTCCATGTCCGAAGAAGAAAGACAATGTGTCTTAATGTTTGATGAGATGTCAATTAAAAAGTCTTTAGATTATGATATTAAAAGTGATTTAATTGAGGGTTTTGAAGACCTAGGCCCTCTAGGCAGAACAAATGACGTTGCCAGCCATGCATTATTGTTCATGCTTAGAGGACTAAAATATCACTGGAAGTGTCCATATTCATATTTCATTTCCAAAAATGGCACAAAAAAGTCTTCTCTTACATTAATTATAGATCTTTGTCTAGAAAAACTTTTTAAAATAGGTTTCCATGTTAGAGTGATGGTTTGTGACCAAGGCTCTACTAACTCAGCAGCAATAAGGCTACTAGGAATTTCTAAAGATTACCCTTATTACATCTTTGGGGAAAAGAAAATCTACTTCCTATTTGACATTCCTCATATTTTCAAATCTATAAGAAATAACTTTTTGAACCATGACATTCAAGTAAATGGAAATATGGTATCATGGCATGATATACGGACATTTTATGAAATTGATAAAAAGAGTGAACACGGATGCAGAGCCGCACCAAAACTGTCCGAACGTCATATCAACCCTCAGTCTTTTCAAAAGATGAGCGTGAAATTGGCAACCCAAGTTTTTAGCCAATCTGTGTCAAGAGGTATGATAGCAGAGCTCATAAAATGGCCGCCATTCAAAGCCCAACACCATTGAATACTGCCGATTTTGTTGGAAAACTTAATGACATTTTTGATTGTCTAAACAGCAAATATTTTGACGATCCCAATCCTTTCAGAAGACCATTGTCTCAAACGAACCATAAGAACATAATATTTCTAGAGGAATCCATTCCCTACATTAATTCTTGGAAACTGATGAATAATCAGAAGAATCCTCCTTGTATTGATGGCCTTGTCCTTAGCATAAAAAGCATTATATTATTATATCAAGATCTTTCATTGGAAGGCTACAAATATCTGCTTACTGGGAGGCTCAACCAAGACCCAATTGAGAATATGTTTGGGGTATTGAGACAACGAGGTGGTTTTAACGCCAATCCATCTGCCAAACAGTTTCGGAGGAACTTGCAACATTCCATGACAATACGCCTCATGGATGCTCCTGATACGAGTAACTGTGAGCCAGATTGTGACCTCACCCTTCAAGATGCCTGCACTGGAGGGTTAATAGAGGAAAACCAGCAGATGGAAGAACGTCCCATCAAAACCCAACCCATGGTTTATAATGAAGAACAGCTTGTCCGTCAAATTAATAATAGCACAGGTAAGAGTTCTACACCATTACTAACAACGTCCATTAGAAAAATCATTGACAATAATGTTCTATATCTAGCCTACTACAGTAGACTCGCGATTATCCGAGGTAATTGGGACCGCGCATACCTTGGATACCGCAAAACTCGGATAACGCGGAGATCGGGTATTAACCTAAAATGAATGGAAAAATCGTAAAGAATGACGTAAATTATTTATTATGTACAAAGTTAGTAAACATTTATACAGCATAGTTTAAGTAGAAAAATATATACATACTGAATGATTTTCATTTTTTGAAAAAGTCTCATCGATTTCTGCGTCAACTTCTGTTGTCGTTTTGACGCTGCGCTGTTGCGCCAACGCTGAAGATGAAGGACATCGGCAGGGGTTGACTCCTCCTGTTGCTCAATGTAGGCGAGAGCAGCTTCGAGCGCCTTCAATCCGTCGGAGTGAAATATTTTTTCCACTATCTCATCAGCGTCATCATCTGCGACGTTGTGTGGGTTGGTGACCATATCGGCGATCGCATCATCAGTCAGTTCAATTTGCTGGTCTTGCATGAACCACTCGTTGACGTCTTCATCATTGATCGGCAGTTCCGTTGGTAACTGATTAGCTAGGTTTACTATTTCAGCGACACAGTTGTTGTTATCATTTTCATTGCTTCTTGTTTCAATTTGGAAAAGTTTTCGCCATGACTTTTGCAAAGCTGAAACTCTCACATCATCCCACGCTGAAGCTATCCAGTATGAGACGTCCTTAACGGCGATCTTTTTAAGTGCTGCAGTTACCGTGATTCCCTCGTCCAACCATGTCAACAACACTTGGAGAAGCCTTCGCCGATAGTGCCGTTTCATAGCCTCTAAAACGTCTTGGTCCAGAGGTTGAATAAGAGATGTGACATTTGGTGGCAAGAAAACAGCTTTTATGTCACCACTAACCAATTCACTTGCATCTGGATGAGATGGTGCGTTGTCCATAAGAAGGATAGCTTTTCTTGGTAGGTTCTTCTTTTTCAAGTAGGCCTCAACAACACGAACAAACTCTTCAAAAAACCACTCTTTAAAAGTTTGGCCATCCATCCATGCACTTCGTTTGATGCCTGTACATGGTTGGTAGGCGGTTAACTTGGATATTTTTAAAAGCCCTTGGGTTCTTAGATTTTCCAATAAGGAGAGGTATCAATTTTAAGGATCCAGAAGAGTTGCTACACATCAAAAGAGTTACTCATTCTTTGCTCTTTTTGTACCCAGGCGCAGTTTTTTCACTTTGGGCTGCCAATGTTTTGTTAGGAAGCATTCTAAAATTGAGACCGGTTTCGTCGCAATTGAAGATTTGGTCTGATGTGAGCCCATGGTCTAAAACAAGATCTTTCATTCTTAAGCTAAACGTCTCAATTTCAGATGAATCAGCAGAAAGTTTTTCGCCAGAAATATTCAATTGTCGGATGCCATACCTCTTCTTCCACCTGTCAAGCCAACCATCACTTGCACTAAAATTAGCCTCACCGTCCTTAAACCGTTTGTTAAACTCAACAGCCTTAGCTTGAAGCATGGGACCACTTATTGGACTTCCCAACCCTCGAAGATTAGAGAACCACAAAAACAACGCTTCAGAAGTCTGTTCGTACTCCCCTTTCTGCAGAGTTTTCCGCAACAAATCACTTCCACCGCTTACACTTTTATTAACCCACTGTTCAATATCTTTCCGCTTACGTCTCCAATCTCCAACAGTCACTTCTCCAACACCTAGGTCAGCGGCAACCTTCTTTAACGACTCACTCTTATCTAAACGTTTTATTGCACTTAACTTTGTTTCTAAACTAACCACCACCCGTTTACGTTTTAAACTCATGATGCACTTGTCGCAAAAACAACACTAAGCAAAGGCACGATAACGAAACGAGAAGAGGGACGAAACGAACAGGTTGCAGTGATGACTCAAACTGAACTGACGGGTGACGTGGTGACGAACGCCGGCCGGCTCGACCTAACAGCAGCCAGTAGATCCATACCGGCTAGAACAATAAACACTCGCTGGTGACTCATCTATTCCACGTACCATCGGCCAGTGCATGCACTTTCACTTCGTCGCGCTCTTCATGCTAACTAAATTATTTCTTCTTTTCAAATACTACATCGGTTAATCCAGAGGCTCGGTTAATCGGGCCTCGGATAATCGCGATTGTACTGTATTAGCAACATTCACATATGGGATCAATCGGACTATGTTCCAATCAAAAATGTTTCACTGTAACGTATTTCTTTGTTTTTCCTTTGGTTTGTCTAGTTTGTGTATACGTTACATGTAACTTGTATTGTAATCTTTATTTAAATTGCATATTATTTTAATAATTAAATTAAGTTTTTAAAATGTTAAATCCATTTAATAGAATTTGTGAATAACTAAATGATTTATACATTTTGTAAACGGAGTATTTCAATCTGGAAAATGTTTTGCAAAATTGTAATTTTATTTATATAATATGCTTATTTAAATAATAATAAAGTTTACAAAAAAGTATATTTTAATATCACTGTGATCAAAACTTTAATGCAGAAACCGGTCAATTTGTTAACAATAAAATATGTACGGTACATAGGTAATAAACAGGGTTACTTTGTTTTATAACAATAAACAGGATTATTACATTTTATTTAAATTTATAATATTTATGGTAATTACTTCAGATGTTGGTGTTCCATTGACAATGCCATCGGAAAGTATGCATTCTCCCACATTTGAAGATAGTGTAATTTTCTACTTAGCTGGGTGGGTGGCTAAGAAAGTTACAGAAAAATACGAATGTGTCAAGTGTCAAGAAGTACTGTTAAAAAAGGAAGAGTGTACTGAAGTACCCAGTGATTTGCTTTTGAGAATGAAAACATTCATGACCCACAATGGTGAAAGTGCAAAACTTATATCCCCGTCTCAGACATTTAATAATGTAATTCGTGTTCAAGTAGTTGTTTTTTCAAAATTGTTTAAACAAATTGCACACGAAAGAGGTATTCATTCTACCATAGTCAGTAGAATAAAAACAGAAGTTGAACAAATTTATCATGGTTGGTTTACTTCTGAGTGTTATGAACATAGAATGTATGCGCTCTCTTTGTTGGTAAAATGTAAACTTTACTATAGTGTAAAATGGGAGTCAAATGATTTGAGGGATAACGCCCTATTAAATTTTTCCAAGAAAAGGAAA
This sequence comes from Stictocephala bisonia, assembly GCA_035578905.1. Lineage (NCBI taxonomy): Eukaryota > Metazoa > Arthropoda > Insecta > Hemiptera > Membracidae > Stictocephala > Stictocephala bisonia. The sequence goes on from JAQJVL010000020.1 coordinate 299,393, forward strand.
GAAAAAATGACAGGAAAACTGAATTCAAAGCTGAAAAAACTCAGCAATGAATGAAATGAAATGAAATGAAAATTGTCTTTATTAGGCGGAGTTAGGACTATTAAGTCCTCTCTTCCACTCAACCTTATTTCCAAAAATATGTTGTTTTTTCAACTATATGAAATACATACAGTAAATTTTACAGTTTCTTAAATATCTACTTGTATATTCTTAAACAAAAACAATAACTTATATATAACATTTTATTGATAAAAATGGCAAAAGAATATTACTGATATTAAAATAATAAAGACATAAATCAATATTCAGAAATTAATTATTTCTAATAACATACATTCCACATACATACAAATCACTCATGAACCACAGCCCCCGCAACCCCCACCCACCCCTACCAGCCCCGCAGAAGCCGGTCCTTTACCTCCAACCCGAAACGAGCGCGCTTATCAATGGTCCTGATGTTATCAGGGAGCAAATTCCATAAACGACAAGCAGAAACGGTAAAAGATTTGCTATAGAGAGTGGTGTAATGAATAGGCACTGATAGTAGGGAGGCTCCCTGACGTGTATTTCTGGTACTGATTTCGGAGATGAACTTGAAACGCTCGGACAAGTATTCAGGAGATCTAGTGTTTAAAATATTGAACACAAGAATAAGGATGTGGTATTCACGAAATTGTTTTAGTTTGAGCATCCCTAACTGTTTGTAGAAAGGAGAAACATGATCATCCCGTCTTAAATTGAATATAAATCTAATGCAGAAGTTCTGTGCTCTTTGAAGCTTGTCCGAGAGCTTAACAGTCATGTCATTGATCACCACGTCACAGTAGTTGAAATGAGGCAGAACCAGAGTTTTTACTAGCATCACTTTCACAGAAAATGGCAGATAGGAAGCACATCGTTTAAGACTATGAATGCCAGCAAACACCCTACTGCATACCAACGTAACATGATCAGTCCAACCCAAAGTTTTAGTCATAGTAAGTCCTAGATTCTTTACACTGTCGGAGTAGTCGAGAGTATTGTCATTTAGTCTCAGTCTAGGGAAATCAGTGAAATTGATTTGTCGAAGTAGTCTAGAATGTCCAATAAGGATAGTCTTGGTTTTATTATCATTTAACATTAGTCCATGTCTCTGAGCCCAACCAGCTATTGCAGCAATATCAAGGTTCATTTGTGAAACCGCTCGGTGGGACACAGCAATAGGGAAATGTTGGTAAATCTGTAAGTCATCAGCGTACAAGTGATATTTAGAGAAGCATATGTCAGATGTTACATCATCAATGTAAAGTGAGAAAAGTAGAGGTCCCAGAACGGATCCCTGTGGCACACCTCTGATCACAGGTTTCCATCCGGACGTGCCCTCTCCAGTACGCACACACTGGCGACGACCCGACAAGTAGGACCCGACCCAGTCCACACAGTTACCAGAAAACCCGTATTTTTTAAGTTTCATAAGGAGTAAAGGATAGTAAACGCAGTCAAAAGCTTTAGAGAAGTCAAAAAGTGTTAGTATTGAAAGATTACTCTTGTCCATTGCATGCCGTATATCATCGGTGATTTTCAGAAGGGCTGTTGTAGTGCTGTGATTAGGGCGGAAGCCAGATTGAAAGTTAGATATTAGTTTACTGTTTGAAAGATAATCATAAATTTGCTTATGAACAATTCTCTCGAGGCATTTGGACAGGGCGGGAAGAATACTTATTGGCCTTAAATCAGAGGGAGATAAAGGATTTGAAGTTTTAGGCAAAGGTTGAACAATAGCAGACTTCCAGGCACTAGGGAAAATAGCTGATATTAAAGAAAAATTAAATATTGCTGTATTTACAAACAGCAATGTTTGACATAAAACTTCAGTTGGCCTATATATTTCGAGTGGTATTTTTTAGTAGGTTTATTTAGCAGCAGATACAGTTAAGTTCTCAAATATTTATAATATTATTGTATTTGTAAAAAGTGTTCAGTCGTCAGTATGACATGTCATATTTGTTTTTATTAAAAGTATTTTCTAGTAGGTATAATATTATTGTATTTGTAAAAAGTGTTTAGTCGTCAGTATGACATGTCATTTTCGTTTTTATTAAAAGTATTTTCTAGTAGGTATAATATTATTGTATTTGTAAAAAGTGTTTAGTCGTCAGTATGACATGTCATTTTCGTTTTTATTCAACGTATTTTATAGTAGGCATGGGCCTAATATTATTTTATTTGTTAAAAATTGTTTAGTCGTCTAGTATGACATTTCATATTTGTTTTTATTAAAAGTATTTTCTAGTAGGTATAATATTATTATATTTGTAAAAAGTGTTTAGTCATCAGTATGACATGTCATTTTTGTTTTTATTAAAAGTATTTTCCAGTAGGTATAATATTATTGTATTTGTAAAAGGTGTTTACACGTCAGTATGACATGTCATTTTTGTTTTTATTAAAAGTATTTTCTGGTAGGTATAATATTATTGTATTTATAAAAAGTGTTTAGTCATCAGTATGACATGTCATTTTTGTTTTTATTAAAAGTATTTTCCAGTAGGTATAATATTATTGTATTTGTAAAAGGTGTTTACACGTCAGTATGACATGTCATTTTTGTTTTTATTAAAAGTATTTTCTAGTAGCTATAATATTATTGTATTTATAAAAAGTGTTTAGTCGTCAGTATGACATTTCATATTTGTTTTTATTAAACGTATTTTCTGGTAGGTATAATATTATTGTATTTGTAAAAAGTGTTTAGTCGTCAGTATGACATTTCATATTTGTTTTTATTAAACGTATTTTCTGGTAGGTATAATATTATTGTATTTGTAAAAAGTGTTTAGTCGTCAGTATGTATGAGTTGGTTCCACACGTGCACTCCTTCTCTGGCCAGGGCTCGGGGAAGGACGGCAACTGGGCGAATCGCATGCACTGTTCAATTTGGCAACGCAGCACACTCCGCACTCCTCTCTTCTCGTTCGCGCTCTCTCGCACTCGAGCTGCACAGAAAAGGCACTGCCAGCGCTGCCTTGCGGCCTGCCGCTCAACTACGGTGTACTAGCGTGCGAAATTCAAACTTTTTTGACAGACTTTTCACCATTAGACCTGGGCTTCTTATAGAGTTTGTATTCATTGCTACCTGCGACCGGCTCGTCCTGTTCCCCCTCGCACAGCTGTTCCATTGATGAGTCACCTATTACCGTCACCTCTACACTGGTTAACTTTTTTGTGCGGCTCGGAATTGTTAACTTATTAGAGTATTCCTGAAAAGTATAGGAAAAAATAAGAAAAATGATACCAAACACGATGGTATTAACTATATAAACGACTTTTGCAACCTCATATTTAGATATCTCTCTACCCTCTAATTTCTACTAGGAAATTAATCAAAACATGTAGTTATGATTAACACAAGGAGTTACGTGTAGCATGTATTATTTATTTCATTTGTTAAATGACTAAAAAACTTATATAAGTTACTCAAAACAAAACTAAACAAATTATAACCATTAGGCAACAAACTAAAAAACTTATACAAGAGTTACTCTTGGTTTAATAGGCTACATGTTATACGCACAAGAAATAATTCAAATATTCTAAAATAAATAGTCCTAAATTTAACTGTACATAATTCCGAATTTATTCCTACAATGTGAATCTATTAACATATTTACAAGTTGTTCACTGATTTCAGTATACATTCTTTCAAACTTATATCAAGTGAAGTAGGCTACATTGTTATATACACATCAGTCACTCTTATTCGTTGTGAAGTTGAGTGCGATGTTGGCAGTCGTAAACCGTGGCTCTGTAAAAAATCGAAAAAAATCTGTGTACAATGGTCCTATTAATGTCCTAATACAGAAATTAAAAGGTGGAGTCTTAGCTAATTATGAAGTTGCATAAATCGTTTTCATAGTTAATACCATCGTGTTTGTGACTCAACAGCTGTGCGAGGGGGTGAGTGTTTAAAGTATGGGCGGGCCAGTCGCTGGTAGGCAGGGGTCCATCGGCCAAGTTAGTCCTGCCACACAGAAGATCGCGCGTTGTGTGGCAGGACAGCGGTCCGGCTCCAAGCGGATACCCCCACCACCATCCAGTCAACTCAGGCGCTCTGTCATATGGCACTATATGCGTTTTGAAGGCTTTTGAAGCATATACAAGTATGATTTGGGGCAATTAAGTTTAAACATCACTTGTTAATACAGTCCTAGATTAGTATACGCTACATTTAACTTTGAACGAAATGAAATCATTCTCAGAATAAATTGTTCCAAATAAGAATGAAACAAAACAACTTAGACGATCTATTAGCACCTTTATTCAAATAAATATGTAACACATGCATAAAAATGTGAAAAATACACACTATATATAAGGTATATTAAACTTTCGATGAATTTATTTAATAGCTTCACAGTATTATTAATTTTCAGTTAATTTTCATAATTTAAAACAGGTTCTTTATAAAGTGTGTTTTTTTGAATTTAATATACAATTTATATATGTAATAGGCCTACTCATTACATAACTATTTGAAAGTAAACACTAATTAATTCAATATTAACATATATACATTAAACAAAAATTTTATTGTAAAAACTGAAATAGCAGAATAATTATCATTTGCCTGCATGAACAATCACATAAATTACCCAATAAGTCAAAACAAATCATAGGGGACACCCCTGCACGCTTCGTGTGCCAGCCCCGACTCTCGCTGCGCTCGATACACGATACACCCGGCCTTCGGCCTCGGCACGCGACTTTGACTACAGATAATAGTAGGTTATCTGTATAACATAAAATCTCAATATTAAATTTATTTACAATATTTCACTCACACTACTTACGTTGTTACCTATTTATTGGTATAGGGAATTACTCACACTATTTCAAACGTGTTTATTTCATTTGTTTTTCTTTAACAGCTGAAGATCAAACGCTTAATGAATCAATAGGATAACGTCAAAGAAACTAAATAAACATGTTTATTTATTTACAAAACAGCTGTTAAATATAATAAAATCAACCCAATGTTATTCTTATGGAAAAAAGGAAATTTTGAGGGGCTGTTTGTACCCCTTAGGAATGGAATTTCGTAAAATCCTTTCTTAGTGGTTTCTTGCGGTACTAAAGATAATTTCCTTTAAAATTTCGTTTAAATCCGTTCAGTGGTTTTTAAAATTTCGTGATGAGTGAGTGAGTAGTCAGTGGTATTTGTCTTATATATATAGATATGCAGATAATTTCATATCATAAAATAATCTATTAAATACATCTGTGACTAACAAAACAATGAAGATTACAATGAGAAATTTACTACAAATACAAATACTAGACTTTGACTGTACATTAATATTATAATTTGACCATTACAAAATTAATTTAATGTAAAAACGTAATGATAAAAACGTTCTAATCTGACCCACTTTAGCCAGACACTTATTAATACAATGCTTGCCTCATAATAGGGCCGTGTCAGAAGGGTTGAAGTTGGCTCTCTTTGTAGCAATAACCCATGGTTTTCTCAGGGCTTCATCTTTTGGATACCTGGGAAATCGTAATTATTGAAAATATGCATGTTGTTTTCATGTATTTGTTTGTTTTATGTCATGGCTTGAATAAGAAAATTGATTGTTCAATGCAATTTGTGTCATTCATTCATAGAAAGCAATCTCATTCACCATTGATCACTTTTTAAACACGAAAAAGTACGTTATAACCCATTTTTATAAATATTACTACATAGTAATGCAACAACTATTCCCTTTAATACAAAGCAATTTTAAACCTATGTTCAACTTATTTCTACTCTGTTCCATACTGAGTACTGTAGATAAAACTTTAACGTTATATATTTACCTGTGAATGAGGTCTGATCGCCTTTCCATCTATTTGTGCAGTTGTAAGTAAAACATACATCAAGCATTGTCTTCTGTTTCAAATCAGTCGATAAAACGATTAAAAAAATGGTCTAAAAAGTGGTTGTTTACTGCTTGCGCTATACAGTAGTGTCGCGCCATTGACTGGATGATGGTGGGGTATCCACCTGATGCCGGATCGCGTATCGCCTCGTTCCCAGCGTTCAGCGAGCAACCCATTTGTTTATACATCGATGGTTACATTACACACTCTAAGACTTCCGGCTATCGCACTGACATTTAGTTCTAATTACGGCGTCTACCCGTTACATCGCCATTAGGGTCCCTTCAATAGATATTTTCTTAAGTGAAATAAATATAAAAATAAATACATCAAAATCTGCATCGTAACCTCTGGGTATAATAAATAAAAATGTCATAAAATGCCTTATTTATATCTATGTTATCCAACCGAGTTTTACAGTTTTTATCATTTTTAAAATGTTTTTTATCTTTGCAGTAGTAAAATATGTACTACTGCAAAAATATGTACTATTTCACATTGTTAGCTTGTTTTTTTTTTTTTTTAATATTTAATAGACTCGCAAAATAAAAACCTCATAGGCCTACTAGAAAATCTGAAATCTTGTATATAATGGAGATATATTAACCGACAATTTAAAACATTTCAGAATTTTCTGCTTGTAAAAAAAAAAATATCATTTAGTAAAGTCACGTTTTACCGACACTAAGTATTGTTACAAACATGAGACAAGTATTGTTATCAATATGTTTATGTCAATAACTCTAATATGTAATCACTTGTATTGTATATATGCTGAGTGAATTTATACTGATTTATTATTGATAAAGGTGTCATGAGGGCCTGCTCGAGTTGCGACAATCTACCTGCAGTCGTACAATTAAGGAAATAATTAAAGTTTCCAAATCTCAAATAATTAATATTCATTCTGAAAATAATTTTCTGTATGATGAATTAAATATAAATTCAAAATATAAAATAATTTACAATATTTGTAATATTATACCACTTTCGAACAGTTATCTACGCACAAGTGAAATTAGTTTTTGTTCTACGTTTATTTGACGGCGAATTCCAATTATTAGCCTTATAATTGTGACGTATTAATTATTCCTGATATTTTGTTTTGAACGTGTGTTTATACACAATATAATGATGTATAGTAGACAATATAATGTAACTAAATCTTGAATTATTTTTTACACAAAGAATAGGACACTGTAATTATACATATGGAAGAATGAGAATAATAAAGTGGTCATAATTAGCTTCAAAAAACTCTTGAACCTTTAGAACTGTCCATAAGTGAATAATTAATATGAGAATTACATGACAGAAGGGCTTGTGTTGTTCAACGTGGCAACGTTGCGCCCGCAAGCCGAGTGGTAAGGCCAGGCGGAGATTTCACGGCCCGGTGCTCATGACGCCTATAACAATAATAAATCAGTTTAAATCAGCTATTATATATACAAGAAACATAAAATATTACATATTCGAGTTATTGACATCAACAGCTTTACAACAAGACTTGTCTCATATTTGTAATACTACTCAGTATCGAGAAAGTTACTTGTAGGCCTACATGCAAAACAATTCTGGAAATATATAAACTGGTTGCCAGTTTATATATCTAGAGACATTATGTAACAGTTTTACGAATATCTGAAAAAAGTTTATATTTGACAGTTTTTTTAATATAACAAAATAATGTCCTAACAAAAAACAAATAAAAATAAAAAAATACAAACAATGTATAAATATAATAAATGTATTTATATATACAATAAATAAATATAATAAAACAACGATGTGAAATAGTGGTACTTTTCATTTATACAAAGATTTAAATATATATATATATATATATATAATAAAATATTGAAAACTTATAATATAGGTTAACATAGAATATTTTGTTTCTATTTTTTTTTTTTTTTTTTTTATTTTTTTTTTTACCCTCGTTGGTCAATGTGCTGTTTTTTTTTTTCACACTCGGATATGAAATACGTCAATGTTTTGGTACATGTAAATATAGATGTATCTATATAGATGAGCTTTATAGAAGACACTAGTTTTTTATTCATTATGACACAAAAAATTAAAATTGTACTGTATTTAATTTTTTGAAACAATAATAAATGTTAATAAACTTCTATGAATTTGCAGATAATAACTAGTTGTTTTGGTCAGAAAACTATAACTTTTAAATACCATACAAACTATGACTTAGCAATCTTTAACAGCTAAATAGAGTAACACACAAATTAAATTAAATAAACTGAGAATTTATTATAATTACATTACATTTATTACTGAACATTTGTAAACCCAAATATAAGGAGAGAGAGCCAGGGAAATGTGGTGAAAGACAGATTTTTTTGAACGGGTCCCCAACTGGGTAGATCCTAGTCGATTATATTAATAAACCAATATTAAATATAAATTAAACCATTGCTATTGGACAATATACCACGACAAAAATGTTTATCGTGCATTTTTATGGATTATTTGTAGTTTTTAATTAATTATTTATACATATAATATGTTAGGAACAGGAGATAGAAGGGATCTATCTCTTAAGGGTCTTCATACAGGCGTCACTGCCCCCACCTCCCGCACCTCGTAAACTCTACAGGACAAAATTTATTTTTAGTAAACTCTATCAATGTAATTTGTATATATTATTGATCTACTCTTTTAGCCAAAGATAGTTATGCTAACTAAAACTCAATAAAAGACAAATAATTGGTAACACTTTTAAAAAATATATTTTTTAGATTTACTAAAGTATACTAGAATAGGTTGTTTAGTGCATTTTGTCCGCTATATTCTCAAAAATGTAATAAAATATGTCGCAGGGTTTGTTAATGAGTTACGCACCAAAAAGGTGAAATTAGTCAATTTATGTAGCCACATCTCCATTAAGAAATCTTTAAGAAATTTTTCTCGCAATACGTTTATTACTTTCATGTAAACCAATAATTTAATTCAAAAACATTTTCGAAAATGATGTTTGATCGAACACCCTTACCATTGACAAGAACAGCCTACAGTGGATATGTGTTGACTAACATTACGAACAAACACGAGATAAAAACAGAAAATAACTAAGTTACTGAAGCATATTAGGTCAATAATTATTTTGATTTCTTAGTGAGCCCCTCTCTGATTTAGGGACAAACGTGGACCTATAGGCCTATGGTAGTCGTGCTGTTTACTTATACAGCTAAGCCCCAATTAAGTGTCGTATAACGTAATGCCCAATCGTAGCACGCAAAGCCTTCATCACCGTACCGTGTCTCTAGAAGGTCACCTTGTTGAGTGTAAAGAATGCTTATTTAATCTACGTGGTTCCTAATTTATCTCTGAATATTAATTTTGTATGAAATATTTTTACATCAGTGTTTATACTCTCATATTGTGTGCTTATTAAAATTGTGGCTTATCAATTTTCTCGTGTTTTCATTTAAAATAACTTCTTTAATTAATTAAAGAAGTTATATTGTTCTCAAACAATTTCGTGTAGGAGTAAGTTATTAGAATTTCATTTAAGAGTATACAATTTCAAGTAGGAGTATTACAGTTTTGTGTAGGAGTATTACAATTTCGTGTAGGAGTATTATAATTTCGTGTAGGAGTATTACAATTTCATGTAGGACTATTATAGGTTAACATAGAATATTTTATTCCTATTAATTTTTTTTTTTTCTACCCTCGTTGGTCAATGTGCAGTTTTTGTTCACACTCGGATATGAAATACTTCAATGTTTTGGAACATGTAAATGTAGATGTATCTTTATAGATGAGCTTTATAGAAGACAACAGTTTTTTATTCATTATGACACAACACATTAAAATTGTACTGTATTTAATTTTTTGAAACAATAATAAATGTTAATGAACTTCTATGAATTTGTAGATAATAACTAGTTGTTTTGGTCAGAAAAATATAACTTTTAAATACCAAACAAAATATGTCATAGCAATCTTTAACAGCTAAATAAAGTAACACAAAAATTCAATTAAATAAACTGAGAATTTATTATAATTACATTACATTTATTACTGAACATTTGCAGACCCAAATATAAGGAGAGAGAGAGAGAGCCAGGGAAATGTGGTGAAAGACAGTTACAATTTCATTTAGGAGTATTACAATTTCATGTAGGAGTACTACAATTTTGTGTAGGAGTATTACAATTTCAAGTACGCGTATGCTAACCAATCAACATTCTCCAATACAATACCTAAAAAATGAAAGATCCTATCAAAGATAATTTTATCGGAATAAATACGGAAAATATTAACTTAACCATTTAACATTGGTCTACTTGAGCCAATAAGTAGATATATGAAGTTTATTTTTATATTCGTTTATTTTAAATGGACCACTCGGTAGAGGACATAAGTTAGCACATGTACTGCACCGCCACCGTCTCAGAAACCCCAAGAAGGAAGGAAGGGATGGACGGATGGATTGGTGTGGCGGAACTAGTCGGTCAGTGCCCTATAACATGTTCCCGCTAGTCGCTAGCCTGACAAAAAGCTCACAACGGCACTCGTCCCAAATACTTTACTTCCTACCGCAGTCACCTGGACGTTCTTTGGCGAGGTCTCTTGCTTCCGGCATTTTCCCCCAAGGATGCAAAATGTCAAACTCATGCTACATCTTTTCTCATTTTATGCAATTCACTATAAACCACTAAAAACTTAATGAAGGACTACAGAAGAAAAAAGCCTTTAATGTAATGAATTTATCTTACCTAAGAAAAACAAGTTTGTGTGTTTCAAAAAGTATTGTTGCTTTTGAATATGAATACCGTATTATTTCAATTCCGTCATGGGGTTACGGAATAACGTCCCTATAGTTCAATTATATGTCAGTAATATATTGTATACATTTGTTTTCAATGATCTGCTTAAGCCAGATCTAAAACTGCTAAATCTTGATGTACCAAGCTAACTTGGTACATCAATCCATCAATCTGACCAACATTATTTTTGGTTTGAAAGCTATCTTTCAGGACGTAAGCAATGGACTGTAATATGTGGGACATATCGTGATATACAAACGGTTGCCTATGGGGGTATTCAAGGCAGCACATTAGGACCTTTGTTATTCCTAACGTACTTAAATAATTTAATCAAATTAAATATTGATGGCAGTTTTTTTATGTTTGCTGACGATACCACGATTCGAACAAAAGTTCGAAGGAGAACATTGGGAATTGGTAGGGATAAAAAGTGAAATTGGTTTAGCTATAGTGAACACTAAACATATCTTAAACAAAATTCATGCAGATCTCTTTAAATCCCTTATCAGATTTTGAAAACTTTATACTTGTGGACATTGTTTAACTGCTAGTTGTTCTTGTAACTGCATCGAAAGAGTTTATTTCTACAAATACTAAGGGGTTGTTTGTTTTTTATTAAAGAAATGAAATGGAGTTAATATGTGATTTTTCTAAGAATTCAAAAACGCAAATTGATTAAAATTTTTAAACACTTTAATGAAATATCGAATTTATCTGAATTGAAACAAGCCTAATTTGCATATTGGCAATCGTTGTTTCTTGGTAAAATTATTGCGTGGGGAGGAGCATGTAGATTAATATTAGGCTCCGTCCTAGCTGAACGATAATCGGTCGGTCGTCCGAGCGAGCGAATCGGTCTGACGACGGAACTGTCTACAGTGAGCCGTGCAGTCGCAGCGACTGACGACAGTTCCCTTTCCAATTCGTCCATTGTCACCATGATATCGGCAGAGAAAATACGTAAGCTCGTGCTGCCAGACAGTTCTAATGTAATGTTTGCTTACGTTAAGAAGAAGTAGTTGTACCGCAGAAGCCCTACAAATGAAATTTTGAAGGCCAGGCATGAGTTTGGTGAGTTTCATCACTTATTTGTATGAAGTTGAGATTTGTACTCTGAATGTTTTAAAAACTACACTAGGATAACAGTTGATATATTTGACCACATTGTGGCCGAATTGAAGAAGAAATGTACTGAAAAAACCCAATTTTATGCGTACAATTTCTGTGGAAGAACGCTTCTTTTTGACTGTTCTCTCTTCAAGGACAGTTCGCACCAGTAGGTCGGACGATCCGCACGAACAAACACAAACATGTTTCTCTTTGATCGAACTCATCGGTAGTCCGACGCCGTCGGTCGTATCGTCGTTCGTCCACCTAGGACGCTCTCATGCTTCACCTCTTGTTTGAAATCTTTTGGTGTGATGGATTCGATCGCATGGACGACCGACCGATCTTTCATCTTTCAGCTAGGACGGGGTCTTAAACCCGTTAAATATTGTAAAAAAATCTATAATCAAGACATCAATACGTACAGGTTTACATCAGAATTACTTTTTATTGAAGTCATTTTCGCAGATTTATTTGGAAGTGATTTTCAATATTATTTATTATGAGATTATTTTTTAATAAATTGCCGAAAAGCAAACATTCTACTTAGTAATTTTACTTAGTATAGCTGCACTTAAGTATAAAGAAATAAGAGGGCTTTTTGTTTTACCAAACCGCAGGAAGAAATACGTGGACAGCAGTATTGCCAAACAAATATTCATTAATGTTTAGAATTAATTGATTCTTAAACTTTTTCGGTTAAGAAAAAAAATTGTTATAATTTTCTCCGGAGTGGAGAGCTTTATCATACAAAGTTCTAATAAGAGAACAGTAAGTATTTTTAAGGTGCAAAATTTGGAGGAAAGATATCTACCTGCTTTTGATTCTCTCCAGGTACTCTAGAAAATTACTTATACTAGAAAGCTCGTTAAAACTATATGCAAGTATATTTGGAGAACATCATTTGCAGACAAGAGATCTACTCGAAAATCTCTCCAGGTACTACTAGAAATCTCGTCAAGATTATATATCAACTATATTTGGAGAACATCATTTGCAGACAAGAGATCTACTCGAAAATCTCTCCAGGTACTACTAGAAATCTCGTCAAGATTATATATCAACTATATTTGGAGAACATCATTTGCAGACAAGAGATCTACTCGAAAATCTCTCCAGGTACTACTAGAAATCTCGCCAAGATTATATATTAACTATATTTGAAGAGCATCATTTACAGACAAGAGATTTAATTGAAAATCTCTCCAGGTACTACTAGAAATCTCGTCAAGATTATATATCAACTATATTTGGAGAACATCATTTGCAGACAAGAGATCTACTCGAAAATCTCTCCAGGTACTACTAGAAATCTCGTCAAGATTATATATCAACTATATTTGGAGAACATCATTTGCAGACAAGAGATCTACTCGAAAATCTCTCCAGGTACTACTAGAAATCTCGCCAAGATTATATATAAACTATATTTGGAGAGCATAATTTGCAGACAAGAGATATACCGTACATGCTTTTGATTCTCTTCAGGTACTCAGACACGTTCTCATAAGAAATCTCGTTCAAACTAGAATAGCAACTATCTTTAGAGTACACAATTTTCAGACAAGAAGAGATATGCTTGAAAACCTTTCCAGGTAACCAAGAGATGCTCACACAGAGAGTCTAAATAAAAACTAGCATCGCAAATATCTTTCGGATGCATGATTTGCAGAGTAGAAACATACTTGCTTCCTCAAGATTAAACAAACTGAAACGCAGATCTTGATAAATATCTCTAATGTCGTTCTAGAAACATTACATTAAGTAGATTTAAAAAAAAAACAAACATTGCACATCTTCTCCTAAAACCAACTATTACACTCTTCTTCATGAAAAAATAAGAATTGAAAATAATTTAAAGAATTTTTGTTAACTTATGTTGCTCAATTCTTGTTCTATATTAGGTAAGCAATATATTACCAAACAAGTTGGTTTTTGCTTGATGAGTAAAAGAAATTGTTGGTAGTATTTTACAACCATGCTTCCATTAAGCATCATCCTATTTCAATACGCTTGAGGTAGTTAATTACAATTACTACTATAATTATATGCTTGGAATAGAGATAGTTGTTTTTTCTATGCTGGGACACGTAAAGTCAGATTTATGTTTTGGAATTTCTTTTTTATGAGTTAAATTTTTTTAAATGATAAAAAAGAGTTTTTCTTGAGCCGCTACCTGTCAATGTTACCTACTTAGATGTGCGTGTCGACTCGACATGACCGCGGCGAGGTGCCCCGGCCAGAGTCTTCCTCCCATTGTACGAACGTGGCCCGTGGGACTCTGCCTGTTCCCACCAGGCTCACTCCCACTTCTCGAGGAACAGAGCACAGGAGACCAGTTCTAGGTAATCGAATTGGCGTGAGTTTGTATTTATTGTACAACTGCTCGATACTGTTATCACGGTGAGTGCTCACACCACAGACAGAAGGGGTAGTGCACAGAGCTACTTAGTTGGAAAGCTCGCAACAGATATTCCATCAGTTTTTGGTCAAATGGAATTGTATCCATACGTCCACAAATAAAAGAAAATCCCTCTGTCGCCGACGTGCAAGCCACTTACCGAGTGTGAGGAATGCAGTTACTAAAATAAACTGTCGAATAATTAAACGAGTGTGCGTGACGAGGCCAAGGTCGTTGATTATTTGGCCACCAACTTGTTTAGAATGTACGCTGATATAAAATAAGGCGTGCGAAGTGGTGTACGCTCTGATTGTTTGTAAACATATTTTACACGTCATAAATGTTAACAATTCATAAAAACTAGCTGAATTCCTTCCTGTAAAAATACTTGCCTCAATGTTCTCCAACATATAGTCCTTGTAGAAAGAGTAAGTATGCACTTTAGGTAGTCTTTCACTTAAGATATTGTAGCTATTATATTCCTTTCCATTTGCTTTGTTTTTTCAAGAAAATTTAACACAAGAGTGCTCACAGAAGTGTAGTTTAAAAAATCAATGAAAACTACTCGAAAACTGCCTGTTTATTTCTTTCAAGCGAGACAATTTGACACAAGCGTGCTCACAGAAGCCGTACCGTTGAAATCCATAGAAGTGTAGTTTAAGAAATCAATGAAAACTACTCGAAAACTTTCTGTTTATTTCTTTTAATCGAGACAATTTGATACAAGAGTGCTCACAAAAGTATATTCCTTTCCATTTGCTTAATTTTTTCAAGAAAATTTAACACAAGAGTACTGACAGAAGCCATACCATTGAAATCCATAGCAGTGTAGTTTAAGAAATCAATGAAAACTATTTGAAAACTACATGTTTGTTTCTTTTAAGTGAGACAATTTAACACAAGCGTGCTCACAGAAGCCATACTGTTGAAATCCATAGAAGTGTAGTTTAAAAAATCAATGAAAACTACTCGAAAACTGCCTGTTTATTTCTTTTAAGCGAGACAATTTGACACAAGCGTGCTCACAGAAGCCATACTGTTGAAATCCATAGAAGTGTAGTTTAAAAAATCAATGAAAACTACTCGAAAACTGCCTGTTTATTTCTTTTAAGCGAGACAATTTGACACAAGCGTGCTTACAGAAGCCGTACCGTTGAAATCCATAGAAGTGTAGTTTAAGAAATCAATGAAAACTACTCGAAAACGTCCTGTTTATTTCTATTAATCGAGACAATTTGACACAAGAGTGCTCACAAAAGTAAGAGGTCTGAGAATGGTAAAAGTGATTTATTGAAATCAATTTTAAAACGTCAATACCATAACATTAGTATATTTTGTTCTTATATCACAGTAAATGTGTTTTGTGTGTAGTTTACCTGTTTCTACTATCCCGCAATGTGCTAATTAAGAGGCTATTTAATCATGTGACTATAGCTAACGCTTGTGCGCATAGAGCATTAATTTCACACTGATTTTATTACATTAAATTCGAATTCAGTCGTGCAATCAATGCACTGACTGGTCACAGATCTGGGTTAAATGGCTTTTAAACGACCAAATAAACATTATTCACAAATGATATGATGAGGAAGAGGACAGATAGCGGCCGATATATCAAGCGAGCAGGTTAGTGTGGCCATTACGGAGCCAGTGGTGGGGAGCCACTGCCCGTTTTGGTCGTATAATAAATCTGCGATTACGAAGTCTCGTAAAACGTGTAAACCTAGAAGCGAGTCCGGTTTACGGGCACAATGTAATTTGCCTGCCCACGGCACACACGCGCCTTCCCCTCAATGGCCACTCGCACCGGTGCGACTCTACCGTTTCCCCACTTCGTACATTCTTGTAAAACTAAGTAGTTGTACCCACCATACCAATAGTCTTATATATAACACGTGAATAGTTTTTTGCCAACGCAACTCCTCCCTTATTTCTTGATCAATATTATTGATTGAAGTGTCAAATAATTTGCTCCTATTCGTAGTTGTGCAGTAAGGCCTTTATTGTTCAATATTTTTACACTGAAGGGCACGGGAAGCCCTCGAAATACGCTTTTCGGCCATACGAATAACACGGAGAAAAATCTAAAATTAGTCAAAAAGTAACACTAAGCTACATTTAGCTGTTCAAATGTAAATAATAATGTTTATACCATTATAACAACTGCTGACATGTAAATAATGATGTTTGTAACATTAAGAAGGTTGATATTTCCTAATGCTAGAGAGAGAGTAGATTTGATCGATAGAGAGGAAGTTTTGTTTGATCTATAAAAGTATAAAAAGGCGAATATGTGTATGTCTTGTGTTTCTGTCTGTGCGTCCTTTATACATTACTACACCATTCATACGATCGTCATGAAACTTTGGGGAGTTATTAGGGGAGTTTTCCTAGGGATGGTAAAGCACAGTTTTATTCACATCAGACTGTAGTACGCTGTCCCTCCAGCCTTTAACGTTTCAATGGTAATATAATGGAGCTATTTTATTTATTTAATTAATCATATAGTGCCAGTGGCCTTGACCGGAGGGTTCCGACGTTATCGCAGGATAACGGAGTCAAGCAACATCGAGGGACAACAACAACAAGGGAGCGTGGCTGTCCCTTGGATGAGTGGCCGTCTAAGCCATTCCGTTCTTGCACGCAGCCCATGTTCGGTCACTGGTGGTAGTTCGGAAATCGCCCTTTGATCCCCAGGTTAAGTGTTAGAGAGAGCTTCTTAGCCCTAATTTAACCTGGTAAAATAAAACGATCTTTAACTTTAACAGGTTTATTTATGAACTGTTAAATAAAATAAATTAAATTTAAAATTTTTAAATTGGATCGGGTGTTTTTATTTAGTTCATAAATAGGTTGCATCTCAAGTGCAGTAAGAGCTTCTGTAAATAAATTGACATATTATGAATTTACTTAATAAAGTTAGGCATTCATTTTTATTTGTAGTCAAAATCACATGTCGAGGCCAAAGGCCGAGGTGTCACGAGCGCACCGAGTGACTAGGCTGGTATGCGAAGCGTTTCCTTTACTTTTCCTGAATTACTGTCTCACCAGTGGTTTAATTATTTAATATTTTCCCTATTAAATTTCATGAGAAAACAATTAGTTAAAGATGAGTTGATTTAGCTTTTAAGAAATATTTCTCTGTTTAATAAGGTCAATTGGCTTATTTTTCAATTAGTGAAAACTTTATCTGTATATTCATTAATATTCAACTAACTGAAAAAGTTCTATCACAGAAAAGATCAAAGATTGAATGTTTTTTTATTCATGCAAATTAAATACGAGTACCAAGCACATTATTTTATTGTTTATTGCTTATCAATACAAAATACAATACTCTACTCCCTCCTACCTACTAAAATATAATTTCTTTGTGTTCTTTTTTTAGTTTGCTGCTGCACAGAGAAGGAGGAAACAGAGATGGCATGGCCAACACCTTTGTCAGTTCCAAAATCCTCAAGAATTAACGTAGTAATTATTACTATAAATGTACAAAGATGTACACCAGTTGTAATCTACTTACAATTGCCGCAAAGGCGTTCGTTGCGGCCAAAAGAAAGCGACCTCTGTATCTTATTCTCTGTGGCTGGCTGGCTGCTGTCAGTTATGAAACACAATTACCAGTATGAATTCCTCCATCTCCAATTTGTATTCTCAATTTGTTTGTCCAAGTGATTTACTTCTACTAAGTGCCATGCACAGAAGCACTCGAAAGATTTGTAGATTGAAAAATCGTGATTAAGATACTAACATTTATAAACAAATTTATTAACAGACAATTTTAAAACGGCCCCAAGTATTTTCTAGTTTAAAAACTAAACCAAACCTAAAAAATAAAATTTTAAATTTAAATTAATCCTATACTAAATATATTCTAATCAAAACTATATTATTATAACTTAATAAATGACAATTATATTTATAAATCAGTTTGTGAGGGAAAATGTATTACTGTACATAGTTACAGTACAGTATAACATCTGCAGCTGCAAACTTGTTCATAAGTCATACATGGCAAACTAAACAATAACAATAGTTCATGTTATAAGCGTTTTTGAAGCGCATACCTAACATTTCCCTCATTAATGCACTATTAAAATTATTTCTAAAACTAACCAAGTTGTACAATTCTCGTTAAGTCGAAATACGTGTCTTCAGAATGTCTTTTGCCGTCTGACTCTTCGGCGAAAATATATGCAAAAAGGGCATTTTATGGGTTAAATGAGTAGAGAGATGTCGGACCAGCGGTGTAGGGAAGGTGGGTAGGGGTGCGGACACTCACACAGTCAGCTGGGCACACGGGTCTATGTTATGGCGTCTTAGGTAACTATTATGGGTAACGTATGGGTAATATTTTCCGAAATCCTCATCGTTTTTAAATTTCAAAGTAGGTCGTTGAGAAACCATTTTGAATCCGATCAAAAGGTCTGGTGCCACTGCTGAAAAGTACTTGGTTCTACAAACAGGAAACACATTTAATTTTGACATCATAACCATAGTGTAAAGAGTTTTACTGATTTCAAACGAAAAAAAAGCTTTTCCTTTTTTTGTACCTCGTCCACCCTCTACTCGATGCTGTATGGCTATTCGTTGAAAGGGATCCCATCCTTGCATGCAGCCCGCCTGCCCGGTAACTGGTGGTGTTTTTAAACTCACCCTTTAGGCATTGATTCTCAGGTTAAGTGTTAGAGAAAGCTGCTTATGCTTAGCTTTGCCTTGTATAAAAAAATCCTTCAACCATTTTTTAATGTGTACATATCTTTATTTACAGAACTTACAAAAATTGCTATTTGTTGTTGTTACAGAAGCGGAAGTGGTCAGGATGTACGATTGATGACCTCCCGTGTTGCTTGGCACTGGAAGAATTCACAGATAGAGTGTTATCGTGGGTCTCTCGGTGCCAAATCTCACGGGAGGGAACACTTCAGATCTCCTCTCAGACAACCTCCATGTCAAGTCTTCGCTAAACATTAATATTTACCTTAAGGAAAAATGTATTACTCTTAGGTAGATGATAATTGTTAAGTAATATAACGAAATATTACCAATCCTCTTTCCCACATATCCTCATGACTTACTCATCCATCCTGATGTAGTATTCACAGGGGTTCTGACCCACCCACCCAAAGTACAGGACACAAGGGTATCATACACGAATAATTTTTGTTTCGATTAATTTTTATAAAATAACAAATTCCTAGTTTTCCGGGGAAAATTTCTATGGTTTAGTGTTCGTAGGTTCATTATTAACCAGTTACAAAATTGTGAAAATCGGGTGGGACCACTTCGTTCTGTATTTACCAATTATTTTCACAAATTAAATTCGAAAATATCGATGAATTACACGCTTAGGTCATTTTGTATTTCTTCTTTTACTAAGTTTTCATAAAAACTTTAATGGAGTTTATTTGAATGAAACCAAGGCAAACTACATTTTTATTTTAGTAGTTTTTAAATATTAATATGATTGTTAAATTTATTGTAAACTTCAAAGAGATAGATGCTTAAAACAATTTGTAAGATAAACTCATCTCTATTCCACAAATAAAAGTTACATAGTAGTTTGATTAATTGATTCAAATGAAACTATACAACTTTATTTGACGAGGTATATATTTGTAATAACAATTTTAGTGTACAATAAAAGTTACATCCTTCAATTCCCTTATAATTCACAGTCAGTGTATGATATAAATTTTAAATTCCTATTTTGTAGGCTAGATGCCAATTGTAATGTTTAATTGAAATGTAGATTTATATCACACAACATTTTTGGAAACCACTGTAAGTATCTGTGTATGGAGTTAATGGGTCATAAAATCCATTATAGTACAGTATATTCACCATCAAAAAGGTGTCTTGGAGTATGTAATCAATATTAGATTGTTTTCTTTGAGTATGTAATCACTGTTACAATGTTTTCTTAGAGTATGTAATCATTGTTACAATGGTGTCTTGGAGTATGTAATGACAGTTATAGTGTTGTCTTGGAGTATGCAATCACTATTACAATGTTGTCTTGGAGTATGCAATCACTGTTAAATGTTGTCTTGGAGTATGCAATCACTATTACAATGTTGTCTTGGAGTATGCAATCACTATTACAATGTTGTCTTGGAGTATGCAATCACTGTTACAATGTTGTCTTGAAGTATGTAATCACTGTTTAAATGTTGTCTTGGAGTCTGCAATCACTGTTAAATTTTTTCTTAGAGTATGTAATTACTGAATTTGTGTACTTTTGCAGTTTCTTAGTTAGTTGTAAACGTATAGGTATATCAGTGCATTTTAAACATATAATTGAAACGTTTTATTAAAAGACTTAATCCATAACATATAAGGATTAACACAAAGGTTATTGGTAATAATAAGACTTATATTGTACGTAAAACATGTTAAATTTATTAACAATGTCTTAAATTAACATAATTTAGCTTTTGTTTTCTTTATCCTAATTTATTTTCGCTACTGTATTTGATATTTTTAAAATTAGTACGTAATATAATTACTATTAAGCAACAATTGTATGAAGAATGTATGTTGTATTTTAATGTTTAACTTTTTTTAGTTCAAATGTGTAAGTCTGTGTATTTTGTTATATAGTTTTATACGGTCGTGATTTGGTATTTCGAAACAAAAGCATTTCAGAATTTGAATATTTAATTTTATAATATATATATATATATATATATAGTCTTTATTAAAGTAGTATTTTTTTATTGTGTTTATATTTGAACATTAATTTATAATTCGTTGTATTATTATGTTATTCGTCATAGTTGTGTTATTTTATATATTACAGTCGACGTATTTAATATTTTTTGTCTTCTTTTTTAAACCACGTATTGTATTTTGAAACATTCAGAAGTACAGTAATAGTCTTCTTATGCATTCTTACATTGAAATTGAAAACCAGTTTTTATCATTTTGTATCTAAGATTCTACATATATATTGATATTTTTGTTACCACATTTGTGTACTAAAAATTATATAGTTGACTGTTTTAATTATAATCATATTGATAGTAGGTTTATATTTTATTATTAGTGACAACTAAAGTTTAGACTGAAAATTTACTATAAAAGTTCATTTTGTAAAAGATCAAAATAATATAGTAAATATAGAAAGTATTTGCTATATGTTAATGTTAAGATCATAATCGCCTGGAAAAACTTGAGTAGTAATATCAACATTTCTTTATTGCCATTTGTACTCACATATATTAGGTGTGTCAAGCACTAATTCTAATAAATAACACGCTAGTATTTGCATTATTAGCAGTTCAAGAGATATTGCTACCAAATATTTCAAATACTTTGGTCCATCAGTGTATATTTGATTGTTCATTTTTCGTAAAGACGTTTGAGTTCATTTTGATTTATCCATTAGTTAACTAGTTTTATTGAAACTTCTTCCACCACACGACAATTCAGCTAGACGTATTTGCTCACTCACTGACACAATCAAGTTTGGACCACAACAATCACGAGCTCTCGTTAGAGGGGACATATTTTTTTTAATTACTTCCTAATCTAAAAGAACATAACTCACATAAACCATGGTAATTACATATGTAACACATTTACTCAACTCGTATTTGGTATTAAGATTTGAAACTAAAAAATATTATGCGTAAGGGAAGTGTTTAATAAATATTAAAGTATCACATTTAATGTCCCAGGCCTGATGCATGCGCTGATTTAGGAATGAAATGTGCAATTAGGTCACTTGCCATCATCTTGTAGATCATGGTTCGGTGGAATACTAAATTAAAGTTCCAGTATATTTATCTCGTATCGAATACATCTTAGGGTTTTTGAAAAATCGAAATATACAGCCCTAATGCCCCTAAAAATAATATGGATAAATATTTTGGGGGATGCTTCAGTTTTTTAATGTATTCAGATTGTGGCGTGACAGTAAAGGTATGTTTGGTGAGATAACCCGCAAAACTCATAACTCAATTGTAGTTATATATAGTTATGATGTTCCTATTCAGAGTGTGGCGTCACAGTGAAGGTATGTTTGGTGAGATAACCCGCAAAACTCATAACTCAAGTGTAGTTGTAGTTATAATGTTCCTACTCAGAGTGTGGCGTCACAGTGAAGGTATGCTTGGTGAGATAACCCGCAAAACTCATAACTCAAGTGTAGTTATAGTTATAATGTTCCTACTCAGAGTGTGGCGTCACAGTAAAGGTATGTTTGGTGAGATAACCCGCAAAACTCATAACTCAAGTGTAGTTATAGTTATAATGTTCCTACTCAGAGTGTGGCGTCACAGTGAAGGTATGTTTGGTGAGATAACCCGCAAAACTCATAACTCAAGTGTAGTTGTAGTTATAATGTTCCTACTCAGAGTGTGGCGTCACAGTGAAGGTATGCTCGGTGAGATAACCCGCAAAACTCATAACTCAAGTGTAGTTGTAGTTATAATGTTCCTACTCAGAGTGTGGCGTCACAGTAAAGGTATGTTTGGTGAGGTAACCCGCAAAACTCATAACTCAAGTGTAGTTATAGTTATAATGTTCCTACTCAGAGTGTGGCGTCACAGTAAAGGTATGTTTGGTGAGATAACCCGCAAAACTCATAACTCAAGTGTAGTTGTAGTTATAATGTTCCTACTCAGAGTGTGGCGTCACAGTAAAGGTATGTTTGGTGAGGTAACCCGCAAAACTCATAACTCAAGTGTAGTTATAGTTATAATGTTCCTACTCAGAGTGTGGCGTCACAGTAAAGGTATGTTTGGTGAGGTAACCCGCAAAACTCATAACTCAAGTGTAGTTATAGTTATAATGTTCCTACTCAGAGTGTGGCGTCACAGTAAAGGTATGTTTGGTGAGATAACCCGCAAAACTCATAACTCAAGTGTAGTTATAGTTATAATGTTCCTACTCAGAGTGTGGCGTCACAGTAAAGGTATGTTTGGTGAGATAACCCGCAAAACTCATAACTCAAGTGTAGTTATAGTTATAATGTTCCTACTCAGAGTGTGGCGTCACAGTAAAGGTATGTTTGGTGAGATAACCCGCAAAACTCATAACTCAAGTGTAGTTATAGTTATAATGTTCCTACTCAGAGTGTGGCGTCACAGTAAAGGTATGTTTGGTGAGGTAACCCGCAAAACTCATAACTCAAGTGTAGTTATAGTTATAATGTTCCTACTCAGAGTGTGGCGTCACAGTGAAGGTATGTTTGGTGAGATAACCCGCAAAACTCATAACTCAAGTGTAGTTATAGTTATAATGTTCCTACTCAGAGTGTGGCGTCACAGTAAAGGTATGTTTGGTGAGATAACCCGCAAAACTCATAACTCAAGTGTAGTTATAGTTATAATGTTCCTACTCAGAGTGTGGCGTCACAGTAAAGGTATGTTTGGTGAGATAACCCGCAAAACTCATAACTCAAGTGTAGTTATAGTTATAATGTTCCTACTCAGAGTGTGGCGTCACAGTAAAGGTATGTTTGGTGAGGTAACCCGCAAAACTCATAACTCAAGTGTAGTTATAGTTATAATGTTCCTACTCAGAGTGTGGCGTCACAGTAAAGGTATGTTTGGTGAGGTAACCCGCAAAACTCATAACTCAAGTGTAGTTGTAGTTATAATGTTCCTACTCAGAGTGTGGCGTCACAGTAAAGGTATGTTTGGTGAGGTAACCCGCAAAACTCATAACTCAAGTGTAGTTATAGTTATAATGTTCCTACTCAGAGTGTGGCGTCACAGTAAAGGTATGTTTGGTGAGATAACCCGCAAAACTCATAACTCAAGTGTAGTTGTAGTTATAATGTTCCTACTCAGAGTGTGGCGTCACAGTAAAGGTATGTTTGGTGAGGTAACCCGCAAAACTCATAACTCAAGTGTAGTTATAGTTATAATGTTCCTACTCAGAGTGTGGCGTCACAGTAAAGGTATGTTTGGTGAGGTAACCCGCAAAACTCATAACTCAAGTGTAGTTATAGTTATAATGTTCCTACTCAGAGTGTGGCGTCACAGTAAAGGTATGTTTGGTGAGATAACCCGCAAAACTCATAACTCAAGTGTAGTTATAGTTATAATGTTCCTACTCAGAGTGTGGCGTCACAGTAAAGGTATGTTTGGTGAGATAACCCGCAAAACTCATAACTCAAGTGTAGTTATAGTTATAATGTTCCTACTCAGAGTGTGGCGTCACAGTAAAGGTATGTTTGGTGAGATAACCCGCAAAACTCATAACTCAAGTGTAGTTATAGTTATAATGTTCCTACTCAGAGTGTGGCGTCACAGTAAAGGTATGTTTGGTGAGATAACCCGCAAAACTCATAACTCAATTGTAGTTATAGTTATAATGTTCCTCCTCAGAGTGTGGCGTCACAGTAAAGGTATGTTTGGTGAGGTAACCCGCAAAACTCATAACTCAAGTGTAGTTGTAGTTATAATGTTCCTACTCAGAGTGTGGCGTCACAGTAAAGGTATATTTGGTGAGATAACCCGCAAAACTCATAACTCAAGTGTAGTTATAGTTATAATGTTCCTACTCAGAGTGTGGCGTCACAGTAAAGGTATGTTTGGTGAGGTAACCCGCAAAACTCATAACTCAAGTGTAGTTATAGTTATAGTGTTCCTACTCAGAGTGTGGCGTCACAGTGAAGGTATGTTTGGTGAGATAACCCGCAAAACTCATAACTCAAGTGTAGTTGTAGTTATAGTGTTCCTACTCAGAGTGTGGCGTCACAGTAAAGGTATGTTTGGTGAGATAACCCGCAAAACTCATAACTCAAGTGTAGTTGTAGTTATAATGTTCCTACTCAGAGTGTGGCGTCACAGTGAAGGTATGTTTGGTGAGATAACCCGCAAAACTCATAACTCAAGTGTAGTTATAGTTATAATGTTCCTACTCAGAGTGTGGCGTCACAGTAAAGGTATGTTTGGTGAGGTAACCCGCAAAACTCATAACTCAAGTGTAGTTGTAGTTATAGTGTTCCTACTCAGAGTGTGGCGTCACAGTAAAGGTATGTTTGGTGAGGTAACCCGCAAAACTCATAACTCAAGTGTAGTTATAGTTATAATGTTCCTACTCAGAGTGTGGCGTCACAGTAAAGGTATGTTTGGTGAGGTAACCCGCAAAACTCATAACTCAAGTGTAGTTGTAGTTATAGTGTTCCTACTCAGAGTGTGGCGTCACAGTAAAGGTATGTTTGGTGAGGTAACCCGCAAAACTCATAACTCAAGTGTAGTTGTAGTTATAGTGTTCCTACTCAGAGTGTGGCGTCACAGTAAAGGTATGTTTGGTGAGGTAACCCGCAAAACTCATAACTCAAGTGTAGTTATAGTTATAATGTTCCTACTCAGAGTGTGGCGTCACAGTAAAGGTATGTTTGGTGAGATAACCCGCAAAACTCATAACTCAAGTGTAGTTATAGTTATAATGTTCCTACTCAGAGTGTGGCGTCACAGTGAAGGTATGCTTGGTGAGATAACCCGCAAAACTCATAACTCAATTGTAGTTGTAGTTATAATGTTCCTACTCAGAGTGTGGCGTCACAGTGAAGGTATATTTGGTGAGATAACCCGCAAAACTCATAACTCAAGTGTAGTTATAGTTATAATGTTCCTACTCAGAGTGTGGCGTCACAGTAAAGGTATGTTTGGTGAGGTAACCCGCAAAACTCATAACTCAAGTGTAGTTATAGTTATAATGTTCCTACTCAGAGTGTGGCGTCACAGTAAAGGTATGTTTGGTGAGATAACCCGCAAAACTCATAACTCAAGTGTAGTTATAGTTATAATGTTCCTACTCAGAGTGTGGCGTCACAGTAAAGGTATGTTTGGTGAGATAACCCGCAAAACTCATAACTCAAGTGTAGTTATAGTTATAATGTTCCTACTCAGAGTGTGGCGTCACAGTAAAGGTATGTTTGGTGAGATAACCCGCAAAACTCATAACTCAAGTGTAGTTATAGTTATAATGTTCCTACTCAGAGTGTGGCGTCACAGTAAAGGTATGTTTGGTGAGGTAACCCGCAAAACTCATAACTCAAGTGTAGTTGTAGTTATAGTGTTCCTACTCAGAGTGTGGCGTCACAGTAAAGGTATGTTTGGTGAGGTAACCCGCAAAACTCATAACTCAAGTGTAGTTATAGTTATAATGTTCCTACTCAGAGTGTGGCGTCACAGTAAAGGTATGTTTGGTGAGGTAACCCGCAAAACTCATAACTCAAGTGTAGTTATAGTTATAATGTTCCTACTCAGAGTGTGGCGTCACAGTAAAGGTATGTTTGGTGAGATAACCCGCAAAACTCATAACTCAAGTGTAGTTATAGTTATAATGTTCCTACTCAGAGTGTGGCGTCACAGTAAAGGTATGTTTGGTGAGGTAACCCGCAAAACTCATAACTCAAGTGTAGTTATAGTTATAATGTTCCTACTCAGAGTGTGGCGTCACAGTGAAGGTATGTTTGGTGAGATAACCCGCAAAACTAATAACTCAAGTGTAGTTATAGTTATAATGTTCCTACTCAGAGTGTGGCGTCACAGTGAAGGTATGCTTGGTGAGATAACCCGCAAAACTCATAACTCAATTGTAGTTATAGTTATAATGTTCCTCCTCAGAGTGTGGCGTCACAGTAAAGGTATGTTTGGTGAGGTAACCCGCAAAACTCATAACTCAAGTGTAGTTGTAGTTATAATGTTCCTACTCAGAGTGTGGCGTCACAGTGAAGGTATATTTGGTGAGATAACCCGCAAAACTCATAACTCAAGTGTAGTTGTAGTTATAATGTTCCTACTCAGAGTGTGGCGTCACAGTGAAGGTATATTTGGTGAGATAACCCGCAAAACTCATAACTCAAGTGTAGTTGTAGTTATAATGTTCCTACTCAGAGTGTGGCGTCACAGTAAAGGTACATTTGGTGAGATAACCCGCAAAACTCATAACTCAAGTGTAGTTGTAGTTATAATGTTCCTACTCAGAGTGTGGCGTCACAGTGAAGGTATATTTGGTGAGATAACCCACAAAACTCATAACTCAAGTGTAGTTGTAGTTATAATGTTCCTACTCAGAGTGTGGCGTCACAGTGAAGGTATGTTTGGTGAGATAACCCGCAAAACTCATAACTCAAGTGTAGTTGTAGTTATAATGTTCCTACTCAGAGTGTGGCGTCACAGTGAAGGTATGTTTGGTGAGATAACCCGCAAAACTCATAACTCAAGTGTAGTTGTAGTTATAATGTTCCTACTCAGAGTGTGGCGTCACAGTGAAGGTATGTTTGGTGAGATAACCCGCAAAACTCATAACTCAAGTGTAGTTGTAGTTATAATGTTCCTACTCAGAGTGTGGCGTCACAGTGAAGGTATGCTTGGTGAGATAACCCGCAAA
The DNA here is from genome assembly GCA_035578905.1 of Stictocephala bisonia. Taxonomy (NCBI): domain Eukaryota; kingdom Metazoa; phylum Arthropoda; class Insecta; order Hemiptera; family Membracidae; genus Stictocephala; species Stictocephala bisonia. The sequence continues at coordinate 326,957 of JAQJVL010000020.1, forward strand.
ACTCATAACTCAAGTGTAGTTGTAGTTATAATGTTCCTACTCAGAGTGTGGCGTCACAGTGAAGGTATGCTTGGTGAGATAACCCGCAAAACTCATAACTCAAGTGTAGTTGTAGTTATAATGTTCCTACTCAGAGTGTGGCGTCACAGTGAATGTATTTTGGTGAGATAACCCGCAAAACTCATAACTCAAGTGTAGTTGTAGTTATAGTGTTCCTACTCAGAGTGTGGCGTCACAGTAAAGGTATGTTTGGTGAGATAACCCGCAAAACTCATAACTCAAGTGTAGTTGTAGTTATAGTGTTCCTACTCAGAGTGTGGCGTCACAGTGAAGGTATTTTGGTGAGATAACCCGCAAAACTCATAACTCAAGTGTAGTTGTAGTTATAGTGTTCCTACTCAGAGTGTGGCGTCACAGTGAAGGTATTTTGGTGAGATAACCCGCAAAACTCATAACTCAAGTGTAGTTATAGTTATAATGTTCCTACTCAGAGTGTGGCGTCACAGTGAAGGTATGCTTGGTGAGATAACCCGCAAAATTCATAACTCAAGTGTAGTTATAGTTATAATGTTCCTACTCAGAGTGTGGCGTCACAGTAAAGGTATGTTTGGTGAGATAACCCGCAAAACTCATAACTCAAGTGTAGTTGTAGTTATAATGTTCCTACACGATAATAATTCCTCAAAACAAATATTTGCTCGGTACTGGCTTTAGTTCATTTTACAATACATTTTATAAGTTCAAATTATAAAAAAGACTTGTAAAAAAATTAACTGTTGTAGTTTCAAGATTTTAGTTTACTTTTTTTACAGTATTTCATACAGTACGAGGAATAAACTCAGAAAATTACTGAATACACATTTTATAATTACGATCAACAGACATTAGTTTGGAAATATTTCATACTACTTTACTACCATCAAAAAGACGTTAACAACATAAATTACTAAATATTCAGTACAGTAAATATTCAATATATTCAGGACATTTTATTTCAGGGCTTACGGTACAGTCCATGTACGTTTACAAAATTGTAGAAGAAATTTACTTTTTTGTTTCTATAGGAGGCCTATTATTGCTAAGTGATAGTGACAATTCTTGATACTTCCTAACTTGATCTTGTGAGGTAGTTGGTGATGGGAATATGTACCAAGAAATTGTTTCGTAGCAAGGCATTGTGTGTCACAAAAGCTGTTTTTGTTAAGTCCCGCGCCAGCTGAATACTTTCTGAACGATTACAAATAAAGCAATGCAACTTGAACAATCATTAATGCCTATAAATATACTTTTTGGAGCAGTACAATTTTTCTGTCATATTAGGGGGATAGCCCGCAAAGAGTCAGAAGAGAATAGGTCGAGTTTTGCCAAATTAAAGGAATATTTGTCTCGAATTGAATACACCTTCGGGTTTTTGCAAATCAAAACATAGATGTTCCACTGCCCCTAAAAACAAAATAGCAGAATATTTTGGGAAATTATTTAAAATTCTTTGATCATAATTATAACAAGCAATTAGAAGAAGGGGATTTCTATTTGAATGTTTGCACCGACACGAAGGTAAGGCTGTTTTTACTCAACGCTATATTTGTCAGATAATAGAATACAAATATTCCGCAGCTCATTCACACACTAACCTACCAATATATCAGTCCTATATAATATAAAAAACTGAATCGTTGTTTGACAATCACTTACAGAAAAAGCGACAAACCCAAAAAATGTGGCATTGGTCGATAAGAAAAAAAAACTAGATAATCATAATAAAATGCTTACAAATATTATTCTCTTAGACAGCACTTAAGAGTATTAATTGATGTGTTACAGTGTCTCTGGTATGACACGCTCTTCCAAAAAATGTCTCCTCTATTCATTAATTAATTTGTGTTACAAAATGTCCTAATTGTAATTTATTGTACATTAATTTACTCGTAAGACGTCCTCAATTGACTAGATGCTAACACAGTATTAATTAAATTATGTATGGAGGGGATAAGCATCTAATTAAATTATACGGCAACATGATTGAACTAGAAAAGTAGTATAAAAAAGGCACCATTAGATTTAGATTTAGATTGAAAGGGGATGTACAGTTGATCCAGCCAACCCTTGCAACAAAGCCTGGGGCTTTTTGTGCCAATCCCGGTGCCTAATCGTCGTAAAGCTGGCAATCCTTGACCAGGTCAAGGAGCTTCTTCACTAGATTAGTAATTTCCGACTGTCCCAGAGGTGAGCCTTCAAAAAGTACTCTTCTCCTGGCACCAAGAGCCTCACACTCCAGGACAATGTATACTGCCGACGAGTCGTCCTCCCCACAGAGGCGACAGATGGGATCCTCCGTAAAGAGTCCCACTGTTCTTGGATGCCTCCGGAATTTGCCGTGACCGGTGATGAGTCCCACCACCAGCTTGACGTGCAATTTACTCAACCCAAGAAGTGGCTTTGTTAACTTCTGAGAAGTATTTCTGACAAGAACCTTGCCGAGTCTTTGCCCTGGGAACCGCCGCCATCTTTCAAGATGTCTGGCGCTGACCCAGTTTTTGATTGCTGTTTGACAGCTGCAGCCGAAACGCCGCAGGCCGGCTCAGGACCAATGAAGGGCTTGATAGCACCTTCCCTAGCCAAGGCATCGGCCTGCTCGTTGCCTTCTAATCCCCTATGTCCTAGGGATCCATTCCAGCAAGACCTGATTTCTTGACCCCAGGATGCTGAGGGACTCCACACATTCCAAGACTAGACCAGACAAAACCTTCCAGGAGTCAAGAGCCCCTAAGGCCGCCTGACTGTCTGAGAGGATGTGGATATGTTTCCCGCAAACCCCTATCATAGTTTGCGCTGAACGTATGGCGACTTCAGCTTGGAAAACGGTGCCATACGCTCCCAGGCTGACGCCAGCGTTGGTCCTGGGGTCGCCAGTATAAACACCAAATCCAGCTCTGTTGCCCATTCTTGACCCGTCTGTGAACCATACAATTCGGTCGTGAGAAGAAACCGGGCTACTAACAGCGTCCCAGTACTCCCTCGACCTGAAATCCACAGTATAGGGT